>VXBZ01005991.1:0-34272 GCA_013399135.1 Heliornis fulica
TTCTATGATTCTATGATCACTTATCAATTATTTTGTATAAACTGTGTATTTTTCTATTCATAAACTTGTTGGTTAACTTACTGACTGGCATTGTATAGACCATTATGACTGAAAATATTGAAAGAGCTTGCAGACTTTCAACAATTGCTTTCAATGTAAAAAAGTGAAAAACAGAAAACAGCCTAAATGAAGGAGTAAGACAATAATTTATTTATATTATAATTTAAATCAAGTTAATTAAGTGCCGTTCATTTTAAATACATTTTTCATCAGAGTTAATTACACAGAGATTTCCAGGTGATGAAAAACACTATTCCCTGCAGACCTTGAAGAAAATTGTCCCAAAATGTCTACATTTAACAAGGCATTATCAAACTGATTTAAGGAAATTTTGCACTTGTCCAATGCTCTTTTTTTTTTTAACCTTTTCAGCCATCTCTTCTGTCTCCTCTTATTAACACAGAACAGTTAAACATTTATTTGGAAGCTTCTAGATGGGCCATATTTAAAAAATGCATCAAGTATAGTGATTAGAGGCCATTTCAGTGATTTGTAATGGTTACCACATATATGAGTTGAAGAGCATCCAAAAAGCCAGATGTATTCTAGGTGCTTTCAGTAACTTTTAAGGTAATGATTTTCTTGGCATAGTTCGTAAGTTGGCAGCACCAGTGGTACCAATTTTCTAGTAATAAATACAAACATATTGCAAGTGACTTCAGAGCACAACAGCACTTGGTCAGCCATAACCTGTGGTGCCTAAGTGAGCAGCCTGGTGAGAAGGCAACACTGAGGAACATTAGTGAGGGAGTCTTTCACACATCACTGTCCCAGTTAGTTCCTCTGGTTGGTGTCACCTTAACGCTATGTGCAGTTGAGCTGCAGCTGTAGCAAAAAGGCAAGCAAACAGCTCTGGAAAAATCTGGTCAAGGGAAAGTAAGTTTTAGGAGAGATCTTGCTTTAGGAGCCAAGGACAACACCTTGAATGTTTCTTTCTTAGTTGGGGTGCTCTTCACACTCCCTGAACTCTTACCCCCTAGATGAGCTGGAAGCATCACTTCCCTTGGGTAAACCTGTCCTGGGGCCATGTGAGAGAGCAACATTCACCATGCTGCATCATACCCCATGGGCTCTATCTGTACCAGTACAAAAGATGTACTCTGATCTGGTCTATGCAGATGAGTGCAGTAGGTGTGGAAAGCTCATTTGCACATTGAGGGGTTTTTATTATTCTTTTGGTCCTTGGACTATGCAAACACCAGAAACAGGGCCAGAAGAGAGCTATGGCTGTTCCAAGCTACAGGGGGTGCCAGGACAGAGCTGTCACTTAGTGTCAGTGTGTATGAAGACCCCTGAGTGACAGCACAGGTGAAAGGTACCTGGGGGTCGTGTTGGGCAGCAAGATGACCATAAGCCAGCAATCTGCCCTCAAGGCCAAGAAGGCCAATGACATCCTGGGGTGTACTAGAGTGGAGGTGGATGGTTTGTCAAGAATGATCCTTCTCCCCCTCTATTCTGCCCTGGTGAGACCACATCTGGAATATTGTGTCCAGTTCTGGGCCTCTCAGTTCAAGAAGGACATAGAACTCCTTGAGAGAGTCTGGTGCAGGGCCACCAAGATGATGAAGGGAGTGGAACACATTCCTTATGAGGAAAGGCTGAGGGAGCTGGGTCTCTTTAGCTTGGAGGAAACTGAGGGGTGATCTCGTTAATGCTTATAAATATTTAAGGATGAGTGTCAGGAGGATGGAGCCAGGCTCTTCCCAGTGATGGCCAGTGATAGGATAAGGGGAAGTGGATCCAAGCTGGAACATGAGAAGTTCCATGTGAATGTAAGGAAAAAAAAATTCACTGTGAGGACGACAGAGCACTGGAACAGGCTGCCCAGAGAGGTTGTGGAGTCTCCTCTGGAGACATTCAAGAACAATATGGACAAGTTCCTTTGTGGTTTAATCTAGGTGATCCTGCCCAGGCAGGGAGGTTGGGCTAGGTGATCTTTCAAGGTCCCTTCCAACTCTTGATGTTCTGTGATTCTGTGATTCTGTGACCCAGGGTAGATGTAGGCTATGGCATACTTAGTCTGCTGTTCCTTTCCAGAGAGACTATGCTGAGAATATGTTTTGGGAATGGACAGTGACATATTTTAATCAAACTCCTTTGTCTATGCGACTGTATGAAGCATATGTACATTTTGAATAGGTGTCTTCCTTTAAGTACAACTTACTTTACACTGAATACTTCTGTGAAAATTCTTTCTGGAAGACTGCAGTAAAGCAAAGAATTAGCAAGACAAATAAATTTTCTTCTAATTAGATTTCTATGCTACCTTCCCCATCCTGGTAACTGCGTACTACAAGATGTGACTAGAATCAAGCCTGAATGTTTTCTTCATTTGTTTCTGTTGTGGGAAACAGTAATTTTTTTGTTTTATTTTTAAACCAGTTCTTGAATTTTACTTATTTAATGATCTATATACATTTATGTATAAATTTTATGCATTTTTTAATCATCATAAGATCACATCTGAGGTTTTATTTATTTTACTTATTCTGAAACTCACTCTCAGAACTCAGAATCTACCTGGATTCAGGAGACCTTTGCTGGACCAGGAAGTTACCTTTCTGTCCTTTTCCAGCTATTTGTTCCATTTGTTGCATCCAATAAAATTAAAAAAAAAAAAAGTTTTAGCTTTCAGCACGTCTTTTTTATTTATTTTTTACTTTAGAGTATTTTTGAGAAATAAGAGACCTAAAAGTGCTCTCATTTGATTGCTTAAAACATCTGAGAAATCAATTCACCTAGTGCTGGAAAAAAGCATTGTTGGATTTACTGATGTAGGTGCTAACTAATTGTGTGAGCAAAGCAAGCAGAAACTGTCCAGGCACTTTTCTTTTGGGCATCTCTCTATCATAGCATTCAATGTGTTTCACAAAGTTATTATGTATGCAGAAGATGAAGGGAAAGGCCTGCAATCTGGCTTAGACGATGTTTTAAAAAATTATTTATATTTTTATATATATACATACACACCACACATTCATATGTGTATATATATCTATGAACACACAGAGTATTTTACAGTTCCTAGCCTTGATTCACTCAGCATCAATGGTTCAAGATGTTCATAACTACTGCATTTTTAGTTTGTTTTAGTGCTCTGTGATGATCACTAAAATAAATATCCAATCACTTTAACAATCTCCTGTGAGTGGTATTTCACAGTCTCTAATTCCCATCTTTCAAATCCTTGAAGATACTGAATTGAGAGAGAACTGAACTGTATTGAATGGTAAGAGACAGATGGGCATGGTAAGCAAACCTAAGGACTGGTAGCTGTAGGCACCTTTCCTCAAAGAGAAATTGTCATTGGAACAATTTAGTCATCGGCTCGAGACGTAATCTATTTTAACACTTGGCTTGATGTCTGTGGGGTCTGAGGCACACTTGTAGCTCAGTATTGCTAATGAGGTACTTACTGCTTTTTTACCTGGGGCTTTGTTCTCTAAAAGATGTGCCTCTACTGTTTCCCTTGCAGAGTGACAAAAGAATTGCTATTGGCAGCAATTAAGAGGTTTGAATACCATTTACATTTCTTTATCTTTTAGGTCAGTGAGACACTAGCACAAGACAGTTTAAATTGAAATACCTCTTTGATTCATGCTTTTAAAGGTGTATTAACTTCAATCAGGAAATAGATGACACCTGAAGTCAGATCTAGCTTCTAGTCTCATAATGAAATTCTGTGTCTAATCTTCTTTTGTTATTTCAGACTAAAAACCTCTTCTGCGTGGAGACTTTATCCGTTAAACGTGGTTTTTATACAGCTCTGACCACCTGTGAGATTTGTGATAGGAGGAAGCCGATGCCTGCTAATACATCTGGAGCCCAGGCTGTGTGTAGGTGCCTTGCAGCCTGAATAGCCTCTTCACCCCTCTCTCCACTCATTCACAGAACAGGCACCTGGCTAAACCAATACTGTGGGATCTTCTACCCATGGAAACCTAGGATCTTCAAGGACAGAGCTTCAAATTCAGCCTCAGGATGAGTAGGAAACAAGACCCAAGCACATATACAAATTACTGTTGCAGCATCTGCCCCTTAATTGATCTCAGTTCTTACTATGTAAGCAGACATGATGAGCTAGAATCAGATACCACAACTCCCTTCCAAGAATATATATTATACCTACAGAGCACCAGTCACTGGTCAAGACTCAGATTCCACTGGCATCTTTCTAACGGCATGCACTGAGTCCTTCAGCCCCTGAAACAGTTTGAGGGTGTGGAATGAGCATGCACAAAACCAGCTATTGAATCAGATCCTGGGAGCAAGGCAAAAGCTAGTCACAGTCACAGTTAAGCCTTCCCAACACCAACACAGAACTAACCTTCAGGCTTGTGAGGGCTCCCCAGAAAGGGCCAAGGGACAGGTTTCTCCTCCCTGCCACCAGCACACCAGGATCTGGATATCAGTGCTAATAGCAAGGGGCGAGGAAGTAGAGGTGACAAGAGAGCATTTCAGCTTTGTCTTAGAGCTGCTGCTTACTGTAATTGCTCTAGAAAACTTATGGTACAGCTACACATGTTTTGATGCCTCAATATTACACTGTTTTCTTGCTCCCAAGATTATCATGCATAGCAGCAATGAAAGGCAGCAAGGAAATCCAGTAAGTTCAGAAATCTTATTAGAACAGAAAGAAAAACGTGATTCTGTGAATGTCTTTATCCCACAAGTGCTATCTGTCATGCTATTCAGACTACTCCATGTGAGACCAGAAATGAGAGCCATTCAGGTGCAGGAAGCAGATACAGGATGGATGGTGAAATCAGTAACCAAAAAATTGTTCTGATACTTCTAGAAGTTACTGTTCAGTATTTTATATGTTTGTTTTGTTGTTGTTTTCTTTTTTTCCTGGATTCACACAGCACATGTGTGAAGCAGCAGAATATTTCAATGATCCTAAATTATGCTGCAGTGTTTTAACCTCAGATTATACATAAACCTTACAATGAACTTATTAATTTTCAGGAAACTATTTTAGTCATAGAATCATGTCGTGGTTGTGTCGCAGTTGAGGAAAAAGTGAAAGACACACTCTCATGGGGAGCAAAAGCCTCTCGGAGAAGGCAAATGAGACACACACTCTCATAGAGAGCAAAAGCGTCTACTTTATTCTCCTAAAGTTGCTCTTTTTATACAATTCTTCAAGGAAGTACTTATGCTTTAAAAATCAGGGATTGGATACAATGTCTACAAGATATACATGGACTAACATGATTGGTTACATTCCATCATTATCTCTAAGTTTGAAATTATCATTGTTGCTGATCNTCATCACAGAAAGTTTTGTGTTGGAAGGTGGCTCCACGTGGCTCTCCCAAGTCCAAAGCAAAAAGAAGTGAAGAGTCCGTTGCTGCAGGTGACGGCTGTGGCCCGGCCAGAAGCGATGCTTGTAGTCCGGTCGAGAGCAATGGCTTCCTCCTGACGAGGTCCTGCTGCTCCTCCCGATCCAACGAAGAAGAGCGTCTAAAGCCCTTCTGCCCCTGTTTGTATATCCTCAGGGAGCACCCAGTCCCTCCCCCAGGGCGGGGACCCACACAGTGGGTAATTAACGGTGAGTCATGGGGTATGGTTGGACCATTGAGGGCCCATTAGCACCCACGCCCCCTCAGGCTGAGTGTGAAGGGGCTAACGACTTCCTGGACAACTGTTGCAAATGGTCCATTATTCTTGAGGAATGAATAGAGGGTGTAGAATACACAGCCTTGATCCCACACAGTGATAGCCTCTTGCTGAACTATGACAGAAGGGACCTCAAAGATCATCTAGTTCAAACACCCCTGAAAGTCCAGTTTGCTTTACTCATATTTAAGTAAAAAAGCCCAGATTTATATAAAATATCATTCCAATTTTATTGCTGTATCTTTATACATATTATAAAGTTGTTGAACTGTTTGAATGATCGAGGTGACAAGCACACAGTTGCACCTACAATAAGTATTACCAATATATAATTCTATATAGATTTGTTGGTTTGTTTAGTTTTATATTCATAAAACTATAGAATGCTTTGGGTTGGAAGGAACCTCAAAGACCATCTGGTTTGAACCCCCTTGCCATGGGCAGGGACAACCTCCACTACACCAGGTTGCCCAAAGACCCATCCAACCTGGCCTTAAACACTTCCAGGGATGGGCCTTCCACAACCTCTCTGGGCAGCCTGTTCCTGCTCTTCACCACCCTCACAGTAAAGAATTTCTTCCTAGCATCTAATCTAAACCTACCGTCTTTCAGCTTGAAGACACACCTTCTTATCACTACACTGACAAACAGTACCTCTCCAATTTTCCCATAAGACCCCTTTAGTTATTCATAACATATACATATACATTACAATGTAATGTAGTAATAGATAGTTATATGCATATAGCAGAACATAGACTTCCCATTCCTGTTTCAGTATGAGTTACTCTTTCATACATATTACAAGAAAGGTGGTCAAACTCACAGCAAAGGGGATTTATACACAGGCCTTGAGAGCAGCCCTAAATGACAGAATGGTTAAACCTAGATGCCTGCCAGATCTTTATCACTAGCACCGTTGTCTCCACAGTGAAGATACAAAAGGAGGAAATGTACTATAAATAAGATGTGAAGTTAAAGATAAGACACACAATTACTTCCCTAACACATGCTCCAGCTTGACCTTGAATAACTCAAGTGCAGTCTCTCCAAATATTACATAGACATACATTTCTCTAGCCACCAAAGAGATTAAGAAGCTGATATTATTAAGGACATGATTATCAATCTCTTCTTGCTGACTGTTCACATGCAGAAAACTTTCCAACATTCTCTGTGTCCATCAGGATGTCTGGTCATATAGCTGGATCATAACACTTACAGCTAAAGCTTTTGAGCTTTACGATAGAACAGTGCATTCACATCCACACCCTGACCCTGCTCAATACTCACACACCGTACTGGCCTTATTAATAGGAAAACAGGACATGTGCCTGGAAACTGTATCTTGGGAGAAATGCAAATTTCCTTTTTCTTAAATAACTAACTAGAATGTCAGTAAAAGCTGATTCTGAATGAAGCATGTCTTCCATCAGGTGGAAGACCGTAAAGTCATTTGGCAGAGCAGAGCTAAATAGGAGGTCCTAATGCAAGGTTGAGCAATGCAGAAAAGTAGCTGGGAATCTGAGGAAGTATAACGGGAGGGAAATTTGGAGAAAGTCTTGTAAAAAGCACAAGAAGAGAAAAAAGAAGCAGAAAGGAGCACTAACAAAGCTGCAGGCATGGAGGAACAGTTGGGCAAAGCTGAAAGGTGAGAGGAAGCGTCTTGCTGCAGAGGAGAACTCTGTAGGAGTTAGGCCAGGGCTTAACCAAATAGAGAGGGTTTCATCAAGGTACTTGGATACGTATGAGTCTGTCAGGGTAGCTGGCTAGGCACAAAGGCAAAGACGTCAGGGTCTCAGCATGGATGCTCAGTGTTTCAGCTACAGAACAAGGTGGAAGGATCAGACTGTTTCTGGGCTCTACATGGGGGAAATAAGGTCAAACTGGTTGGAAAAAAATTTGCAGACAGGCTGTTCAAGCATTTCAAACATGAAGATATGTAATTATCACAAAAGCCACATAAAACATGTTCCTTTTTAACACTGTGAACTTGATCAGTTGAAGAAATGTGCCCAAGGTTCACAACTGTAATTTTCTGCACTTTTCTGAGGTAAATTTCTGAACGATTTCTGAACTTTTGAATGGAACACTTAGAAAAAAATTTTATCTTTTCAGAGCAAAATTTACACTTTCAATCTCTACACTGAATAAGAAAAATATTTTCTATTGAACGTTTACTTCCTCCTTTGAAGTCTAACTTCAACCCAAAACACATCTGTTTCAAAGATAAATCAAAGATGCAGCAGCAGCTTGTGTTCAAATGAAAACACATGTATATTTTTTTTTAGCCCAGACTTGAGATCTTTAGGATTTTAAGGCCTCAGTATTTAAAATAACTTCAAGACTGTGATATCTACAGGAAAACCTTATGGTGTTTTGGTTCTCTCTGCTTTTTTCTTGTCTTTATTTTTTTTCCACCTAGTCTTTTTAGCTCAGCAGTAAGCATACTTATTTCAGAAAGCCTGCTCTAAGTAAATTGGATTTTTAAAGGAGACAAAGACTTTGGGAAAGCCAAGTCAGTGCTGATTGAACTTGAGTGGTCACTAGTAGTCAGGCAAGACATGGGATACCTGGAGTGTTTCCTACAGACTGATGACAAGATCAAAGCTGTGGAATACCTTTGTGGCAGTTTCAAGAGACTAAAACTGGAAAGGTTTATGACCTTAACCCTGAAAGTGTCTAGGTCTAGAAATGTAGATATTAATTTCTAGACCAAGAATATAATTTTTCAAGTGGGCAAAGGAGGGAGTCAACATATGGTAATGAGGAACAATTAATTATAGTTGATACCTCAAGAAATATGAGATTAAAAGTAACATTGAAGGTCGATGTAAGAATTAAACTTGGAAAAAACATGAGTACCATTGCCTCCACCAGTCCTGTAGCTCACATGTTCTTGTGTGCTGTTGGCAAGCCAGAAGCTATCAAGTTCTGTCACTTCAGATGAGTTTCTCAACAACACTATGATTTCTTACAAGAAAAAAATTGAAGTTATTGTAATTTAGGATATCATCTTGCAATCTTAAATACTGTTTACTTATTGGACTCTAAATTATATATTTTAAAATATTGAGTTTCTAGTGCACCTGAAGCTCCTTGGCACAGTATTGACTCAAAGAAAGATCACTAACATTATCAAACGCACTGAAGTATATACTGTATACAGTGAAATCTTTTGCTACTATTCTATCAGACTGCTATTAGTTCAAGTTCTTAAAATCAACTTGGCATAGAAAAGAGCTCTGTAGAGAAATGTTGTGGTTTATCCTTGGCTGGCAACTAAGCATCACGCAGCTACTCACTGACTGCCCCTACGGTGGGATGGGGGAAGCATCAGAAGGAAAGATCAGAGGTGAGAAAGAAACTCATGGGTTGAGATAGAACAGTTTAATAATTAAAGAGAGATCATTAAAATATTTTTAATGGTAAGGAAAAAAGGGGAAAAATAACAGATAGGAAAATAAACCCCAAGAAAGGCAAGTGATGCAAGTGAAAACAATTTTTCACCACCAAACAACTTATGCCCAGCCAGTTCCTGAGCAGTGATTCCCACTGTCAACATCGACTCCAGTTTTACTGCTGAGCATGACATCACCATGTTATGGAATATCCCTTTGACCAGGTGGGGTCAGCCGTCCTGGATGTGTCCTCTCCGGCTTCTTGTGCACCTCCAGCCTACTCATTGGTGGGCAGTGTGAGAAGCAGCAAAGGCCTTGGTGCTGTGTAAGCCCTGCTCAGCAGTAAGAAAAACATCCCTGTGTTACCAACACTGTTTCCAGCACAAATCCAAAGCACAGTCCTGTACTAGCTACTGTGAAGAAAATTAATTCCACACCAGAGAAACCCAGCACAATCTGTCACTGTTAGAATAGAGCTGAAATCCTGAGAGGGGCAGCGCTATTTGAATACATTTTGAATTTGTTTGTGATCTCTTTGCTCGCAATGATTATACTCCAACAAACACAGCAAAGAGCTGGTCACAAGAGTGCTAACTGAACAGTGAAAAGCATTCCAGAGTACAGGGCAGTCAGTTCTGTACTGAGACGGTTTATGACCCAGAGGTCATCTGCATGCTTTTCTTTTCAGACTGGAATTTACACAGCACATGAAGTTTTTTGTTGGTTTTCTTCACACAGGTGTATTCAACCATGTAATGATTCACATACATGAGTTCTAGCACCAGTCTGGTCTAGATGGTGCTATTTGTCTCACTTAATCTGGAAACCCACCTGTCCAAATGCTCATTTAAACAGCTGGTGATATCAAATACTTAGTACCTGGTAAGGAATAGCTGTCAAACAAGATGGAGAGTATTTTTAAAGCAGTCAGCCAGTATTCTGTACTCATTATCCAATTCAAGAGAATGTTGGCCCATTCACAGAGATTTCCAAAAAAGAAAAAGCAGCGCAGTTTGCTGATAAGTACACAAGAATGTTTATTTAACAGCTCCAAGTTGCAGAGGATGTATATTTCTTTAGCTTATTTAATCCACAAATGTTTCAGCACCATTGACCTACCTAGGCTTTCAACAACAAATTCACAGTATCTGGAATTCCATTAAATTGGTGGTAACCCAATTTGACACTGCTTATGTCTGATTTCTTCCAGATATGATTCAGAGTCTGAGAGCAGCTTTCACTTTAATGTTTGTTTTTGATGCACATGCAAGCTCAGTAGTTCAATCTTCCTTCTGCCTCCTGAAATTTCCCTGGTAACAAATATTTTCCTTTCTGCCTGGTTTAAAAAACACAGTCTGCATTCTTGGAAGTAGAAAGAGTACATGGATCCATCCTTAGTGAAGTGTTTGCTCTGCATGTTTCAATTTAAGAATTCAGTCAATTGGAATTCTTGCTTTTGAAAATGTTAATAAGATCAATCACTGACACCTGAAATAAATCCCCTGAGCCTTTCAGTGTTTTAAAGGAGTCACCTTCTTTCAAGACATTTGATTGAAATTCACATAGCGATATGTGATTTCACAGCCAAAGCTGTTTCAGTGAAAAGTATAAGTGTGATCCTTTCTTTTCTTCATTTTGATTGCTTGCACTTATTTCAACACTCTTTTTTCTTGTCCCCATTCCATCCACAAATTTCCATTGCAATCAGTTGCAAATATCTCTTACAGTACTGTGCAGAGCAAGATGACATAATTCATGTCCCCTCTAAGTATTCAAATAAAACAGCTGGAGCATTTACCTACTGAGCATTTGTTAAGAAAACAAAAAAGTGCTGGGGTGGGAGGCCTGTGAACAAAGTAAACTAGAAATCATTATTTCTTTTGAGAAATCATTAAAAAAATCAATATTTCATCCAGTATATCAAGCATTGTACAATCCAAATATTGTAAAACTGCCAAGATGGCTGCAGAATGATGGTAGCTGAAAATTATGTCTTTTCCATTTTTTCCTTTTCACAGCAGTATGTTTCTTCTCTCCTCTCCCCATCAAATTTTCAAGCAAAGAAGGAGGTTTGTTATTAACAACACATTAGTCAACATGCACTACAAATTTTAAAATATGAACTTAATCGAGGGACTAAAATTGATAAAATGCAACAAAAAATTCAGAGCAAAGTTCAAAGAGCAATTGACTCTTTGACCTGAACAATTCAAGATTTATTTAAGCTTTGGGAGATTGATTTTGAGCTTCCCTATCTTCCTGAGAGAATTTGAACCATAATATGCCATCTCCACTGAAAAAGTAATATATCAAATCCTACACAGAGGTATTATGAAATTTACCCCATTTCATCTTACTTATGCCCCTCTAGATAGCTTCCTTTTACACAAGTGGGAATTGGCCTGAAGTGGATCAACTATACCCTAACAGGACTGTCATTGCTACTGAAGTCTGTATTACATATTCACTGATCATCAAAGTTAGTGAGCTGAAACCTTACTGAGAAATAGTTTTCTGCTTAAGAAAGCACTTCTCTTAGTTCACAATGTTTATTCTTCTCACATGCTCCCTTTGCATATACCTCAGCTTGGCAACCCGATGGTCATCTTCAGTAATAATATTCACTTACTTAAATTTCCTCAAACAAGGAATTTATTCACTGCTTTTTAAGCTGTGGAAAAACAAACTAAGCAATACTGTGTTCTGTGTCAGTGTCCACTTACTGGACAGTACTGGTGAAAAATGCACAACCTGCTCACAAGGTATAAAAATTCGTAGTGTCCCTGAAAATTAAGGTTATGCTTAGAGTATTCTGGAACTTTTTCTCGTCTCTCAACTGAGTTTGGTGTGAAGTCCTGTGCTGAGACAAAGCTCATTCACCTTAGTTACTTCTAGGTCAAATTGTCGTTATGCAGTCATATCAAGAGAAAAATGTTCCCATATTCTTCCTTCGTCACAAGGGTGATTACAAAATGTGCCTAGCCAGATGAAATTCTCAACATCGCTTACAGCCATCCAGGCAGGTGCTAAAGGTGGCAGCATCTAGCCCTTGGTCTTCACTGTGGCCTTTAATAACTATCTAGTAATTAGTTTTTTTTCTGCAACTACCTATTTCCTAATTTACTCCCTTCTTCACATTTCTGCATGTGCCCCAAGGGGAGTCCCAGAGGATTTCTACACCTTTAATGCAGACAACAGTCCCATCTCATCTCTAAATTTTAGAAAAAAATGCTTGTTAATCTCCATCATTATTTCTCTGTAGCATCCTTGATTTTTCAGGAGAATAGTATCTCCATGCTGGACATTTTATTACTCCATACAATTTAGTGACATAGAAGCACCATATCTTTCATTTGTTTTCTGGTTTCCAAAAACTAAAGAGAACAGACATTTCTTCATAAGACAATGAGGATGTTGAACAGTTCAATGAGGATGGTGAAAGATCTGGAGTGGAAGTCTTATGAAGAGAGGCTGAAGTCACTTGGTTTGTTCAGCCTGGAGAAAAGGAGGCTGAGGGGAAACCTCAATGCAGCCTATGGTTTCCTGACAAAGGGGAATGAAGGGGCAGGTGCTGATCTCCTCTTTTTGGTGGCCAGTGATAGAACCTGAGGGAACGGTATGAAGCTGAGACAGGGGAGGTTTAAGCTGGACATTAGGAAGAGGTTCTTTACTGAGAGAGTGTTTGGGCACTGGAACAGGCTCCCCAGGGACGTGGTCACAGCACCTAGCTTGACTGAGTTCAGGAAGCATCTGGACAATGCACTCAGTCCCATGCTCTGACTTGGATGGCCCTGTGTGGAGCCAGGAGCTGGACTTGATGATCATTATGGGTCCTTCCTAACTCAGGAGATTCTATGATACCAAAATGTCACTAAGTATCATGTACTTCTCTGTACCTTCTCTCAGATTGGCTTCACAAGATTGAAATGAAATAATCCATTCACAAATCAGCCCATGTCACCTGGGTGCCTGTGAATATTTTTCTCTTTCTGTATAAGCTCTCCTCATGTAATCTTGCTGATTCAGCAAGAATCATCAATGGGTAGAAGAAAATCCACACCAGTAAATCCACGAATCAGAAAAAAACAAAGTCAATCAGGTTTACCTCTGAAAATTTGTGTTTTCCAGTTGGCCAAAGTCTGTGCATAAGACTGTACAACCTTTCCTGCTTCTAAACTGCAGCTATTAATGATCCCACTCTATGGGAATAGTTTTCTAAGTAAAGGACTGCTGTTCGATACATTTTTTTGCTCATTCTACAAGATTTTAGGAAATACACTCGAGGAATGGACTGTTACTAGATATAGCAGAGAAGTTACCAGCAAACATGACTGAAAAATTCTTAATCAAGCTCTGAAGTGCATTTTGCATTAAATAAACATTTGGATTGAAATAATGAAAAAGCAGCCTTAAGAACCAGGGTACGGTAACTTCATGTTAACTCAGTGCTTGTCCTACAAAGCCTGGCTCTGACACCATCCAACAACAGCCACAGGATTCAAAGATGTGGCTTTTTCGATGGAAGTAAAAGTGAGTTTTAATTTGGGGAAATGACATGACAATCTGGATTTATTTTATATTTTGGCACCAAATCACACTCTTTCAGCCTGCCAATATTCCAATTTTAGAAGAAGAAGAATTCCTTTTTTTTCTGTTCTCTTCCATTCACCTACCCCCCAATTTAGACTGAGGTCCCTGGACTGCATGAATACACAAAATTGAGCCTAACAGGTAGTAATAATGATGTTTATTCAAAGGATTGCATCAAGTGCTGGCTTTGCGAGGCCGCTTTGTAAAATATATTTAGCATAGAACAGTTTATCACACTACATATCTCCATGCTATATTTTCAGCCTTCTTACCAAGGCAAAATGCATTAAGGCTTGCTAGCAATGCCTGTAAACTCCTAAGTTGGGTTCTTCCTTTTCAGCAGCATAGTTTGCACTGTTCTCTAACAATCTGGACTGGCTGTCATGAAAACACAGAGGCAGAGAGATAGCAGGAGCCATATCACAACACTGCCCAGTACAACATTATCTATTCAGCTATCTTTCAAGCTTATTTCATCTACTTTTACGCTCACCTTGTATCTTTTCCACATAAAATTGAGGGAGCTTGCATTTTGCCTAGTCCCACCATGTTACCTCTTTATAAACAGAGCAGCAGGAAATAATCAGAATAATTCTTCTGCTGTGTCTCTGTTTCTATTTCCTTTTCCTAATAAGAATCTTAAGTTGGAATTTAAGAACTTAGTAAGAAAAACACAGAGAAAAATTATACTGACTGAGTGAGCTCAAATTAGTAGATATTACTGTGTACAGAAATATCTCCTTCTTTAGCAGAATTTCCCCTAATGGACAAGATTTTACTCACTGTTTTAGCCACCATTCCGTTTTGTAGTTCAATTAAGCAAAGGTTTGCACATCCTTACTCATATATGGGGGACTGGACTAATTCACTGTTGTGTTTACAACCCTTGTGGATAAAGCAATTGTGCAAGGTCCACCAGTTTTAGAAAGTAATAGCATGTTTTATCACTTGAACTAATCAGAACATATTTTCTCAGTATTGAAGTATCTGTTTATTGTGTTAAACATCATATCAATTACGAGACTGCACATCTCATGCAAAAGAATTTGAGTGTTTTGACTTTCAGACTCAAATGGCCTTACTCCTTCTTTCCTTAGCCATACTCTGCTGAATCTCATGCCAATCCCCTCTCTTCATCTTGCAATTTAATTTAGGATCTTTAGATGCCTAAATTTTGGTTTATCTTTTCTTTCCAAGAACCAAACATTGGAATAAAAAGGACCTCTGAGAACTATAGAAACTAACTTTATTACTACTGAATGCTGCTACAATGATGGTATGTGCAGCACTCTTCTAGCTGTGTTACTCTGTTCTGATTTGTAGCTGAGCACAGTAAGTTGCTAATTCCAGGGAGACTGCAATTCTTCCTTTTCTACAGACATGAAATATCTGTTAGACTAAGATGATCTTGCCAATTAAAAAAAAGAAACCAAAACAGTCCTAAAATACTCTGACACTTTCAGGACAATGTCTCAGCTTCTATGAAGTGCTGCATACTGTGCAGACAGTTTATGTACTGCTGTAGCACTACCAGCTCTGGCTTTCAAGACATCACTGCATATGTAATGCAGTAATCATCTGAAAGCAGTAGAGCAGATAGGGGTATTGCTTTGATTTTGTATTACTGTTGTTGGGTTTTTATTTCCATGATTTGAGGTTAAATCATTTCTCCTTTACCACCTCCAGTATGCATTCTTCCTTTTTGCATGTAGGTACCGGCAGATTGCAAAACACAATCATTTTGCTTAGTCCCTAAGAAAGAAAGGGGAAAAAAACCCCAAAACAAACAAATTTGAAAACATGTGATTGTGTTTAGATATTAGTTTGGCAGATTTGAATTCTTAAAATAAGTGCTGAAACTGGTGGTCTACTTTTGGTCTGGATTTTTTCCCCTGATTGTATTCTTTACAAGTTTTTCTTTAAAGACTTTAGTGCTTGAAAAGCTATCCCAGCATTCCTTTGTGTGACAGAGTAAGTAGGTGAGAGACATCAACCTAC
Source organism: Heliornis fulica (assembly GCA_013399135.1). NCBI lineage: Eukaryota > Metazoa > Chordata > Aves > Gruiformes > Heliornithidae > Heliornis > Heliornis fulica. The sequence continues at coordinate 15,672 of VXBZ01005991.1, forward strand.
ATACCCATCCTAGGGGGTGGGGGGGCAGAGGTGGGAGGGGAAATAGAAAAAGGAGAAGAGAGGTCTGTCAATGATGGTAGTTCTGTATACATATGATGTAGAAGTTGTTTAGTGAGATTCCACTCAAACGATTGAGAAATTGAACCCAGTTGTGAAAATATAGAGGGGGTTTGGGGTTTGGGGTTTTGTTTTTTGTTTTGTTTTGTTTTGTTTTGTTTTGTTTTGTTTTGTTTTGTTTTGTTTTGTTTTGTTTTTTAATACAATAACCTGAACTTTACAATCAAATGCAGAATTCCAGTATTTGAAAAATTAAGGCAAGGCATGCTTTTTCTGAAGCAGGCAGAGCTCACTCCAGCAACAGAAAACACTTCAATTTCCCTTAACATGTCCTCCAAAACAGCAATGCATTTACAAAAAACAGAACTTCCTACTTTAAGGCTAGTGGTGATGGTTCAAAAACAGGGAAATAAACCAAATCTTTTTTAAGATTCCTCTTACCCATCACCTTTACAGTAGTTCAGTATTATAGTCTACTATAAAACCAGGGCATTCACCAAAAAGCCCCAAGGTCAACTAGATTCCTAGCTCCTGATAAAATGTCATTAACCCAAGACAACTTGGGTTATATTTTCCAGCTCTCTAGGGATAGTACAGGAAGGTAACATTAAAATGAATAAATTACTTCCCCAGCTAGAAACAAGATGTCCTTTCATATACAGTCGTACTTGCCCTTAAGTACCTAACTTAGAACAACTCTTAATTAAAAGTTTTCATATTTTTATTATTTCCTTTTGGAGGGGCCTAATGGAAATGCTTCCTCTAAACCAGCTTATAGATACATGAATTTCAGAAAACTGATTTTCTTGGGATTTTTAATTTTCTAGTGGAGTAGAGACATGAGTTCACATTCCATGCTACAGAAATGCTGGAATATATTATGATGGGCTAGAGCTCTTAATTGGACATGGTTTAATCTTTATGAATATATTAAACATGTCCAAGAAAACAGGCTAACTTAGTAAGCAAATTCATTCACAATGTTTGAAACATTAAAAAACACCCAATCCCAAACCAACCCAAAATAAACCAATCTATTATGAGCAATGTATATGGAAAAGCTGCAGACTAGCTAAGACAATGAGCAACAATTAAAGTCTCTCCTCCTATCACACTGCCTTTTATTTATTTATGTATTTAAAGATGGGGTGCTCTATATTACACAGCACTGGAATAGCTGAAAGAAACCACCATGAAAATCACAAATATTCTAATAGAAAGAAGTACTTTATTTAAACAATAATAATTATTTTTTTAAGTATTGAGAGACCAGTCTATCAATATCTGGATCTTAGAAGGTACTATGCTAGTTTTCCAAAACCATACATACGAAGTGTTTCCCAATGAATCTGTAATATGTCATGATGACAAGCCATTGTGTAAACCAAGATGAAAGGTTAAAAATTGAATTTTCAAAATAATCAGATTTCAATTTATCTGTGTTTAGGACTGAAAAAAATATTTCAGCGATACTCAGTTTCTTTTGCCTCATGAATCTTGGATGTTATAAAGTCATATGAGGATTCAGAACAAGGGTTAAGACCAAGATAATCTTTCTGTTGATTGAAATTCCTTATTTACCCCCCTGAATTAAGTGGAAAGGTTTTGCAATGCCTCAGTAAAGATAAGAAGACATCTGATCTCAGACTAAGTGTGGACCTAGAGCTTGTTTTCCAATTTTCCAATATGATGCCTTTTCACCTGAAAATGAAGTTATATGAAACCCAGAAATTGTCAGAATTGAATATTTCCCAACACACACACTCCTCTGCCCTGGAAAAATAACAGGCTTTCTTGCAGTAACAAAACAGAAAGAAAGTGAGAAATATCTTCGGGAGCCAGGCTGACTCCACACAGAAATCATGTTGGAAATTTGGAAAATGTAATCATATCAGCAACTTCAGCTTCAACCTTGAAAGTTTTAGGTCATCTAGCTGTTTAAGGAATCTCTTTCTCTCTTCCCTTCCCTTTCCCTTTCTCCCTCTCCAGTCAATGGCTTTGCATCTTATATAAAACATTATAACTACATTGGGTTAGAAAAAGAGACAAAAACAGAAAGTAATTTCATAGCCTAATGATCAGGGATGCCAGAGAACAACATTAAATCTCTCTACCAAAGTATATGTATTATTTTCCTAAAATGGAATGGCTCCAACAGGAAACGGTGAAAGTGCATCCTAGTCACCCAGGAATTTAGATTCTTGGCACAAATGAACTCCACTTAAATTAAGGAGTCTTGGTCTAGCATTCCCAGGTGGAATCTTTTTCACATGCAACCCAAGAACTCTAATTTTGCCTCAGGTGTAAATTCTATATATTCTATTAATGTTTCACTTTGATGGGACTTGATTTGACCCTATTTCAGCATTTTATATATCCTTTAATCTTAAAAAAATACACAAATACAATTGCAGAATGGGAAATGGAGCTTTATTCATGATCATTGTATTAAAACCACTGTGGTACTGATCAAATTCTACTCTAACTCAATTCTGACTTCCTCATATCTATCCAGGGCAGGAGCGAGTCATTAATTTGACTTCTCCTTTGACCATTTCTTTCATCATACTAATTTTCTCTCACTAAGTTTTCTGTTTGTTCAGTGCTTGTGTAGAATGAAATCACTTAAATTATTTTCATTAAAAATTCTAGTCATTTCTTATTTGTCCAACAAGAATAATTTTTCTACTTAGCAATGACAAAACAGTTTGTGAAAAAGAAAAAAAAATCTAAAAAAAGTGAAAGATACTCTTTAATCAAAGAAAATCTGTTCAGTTTTAAATTCTTTCCAAAGCATATCTCATTTGAACTCTGGCTATTTACAAATCACTCAGCTGGTCTTTCAGCTTTGTCCTTATTACCCCATTGACTTGAAGAGCATTCTGCAGATATAACTATATAACTAACAATCGGATTGTGCCTGAGGCATGTAGATCAGTGGAGGGTCATTCTTTTCAATTAAATAGTACTATTTTATTTATTCCTTTAGCTATTTTAAAAGTTAAAATTCCAAGAGACTTGAATATTAGGTGTCTAATTCTGTTGATAACCAAGACTCTTTAAATTACAGCATTCAAGTGTGTGAGAGATTCCTTTCATATTTCACTGCTCATGAGTTTTCAATTGTGGTATACCATCTGCCAGCTGGGAAATCCCATTCCTGTTTGCAGCAGCGCTGCAAATTCTGTTGGTGTTCATGAAATAAAATAACTTGATTTAGGAAGCACATTGAAAGCTTCATGCAACACTTCAAAATTACTTAAATTAATAAATCAAGTTGTACAAGGCATTTTTATATTTTTCTGCAAGAATCTCAGGCCATTCTCTATGAATGGTCATTTAAAGTGTATCTGTGAAGCTTCTATCTATATTGTGCCTCTCACAAATGGTAGAGGTGAGAGCCAGGTTAATATAAAATACCTTGCAGAACTAATATTTTCATTTCTCTCTGAGATGTGAAACCTTTCCAGCCTAAAATGCTGTTTTCTTGCCTTGTGCTATCCTTCCTGGGATGCCACCAAGGAAGGACTTCACAGGCTCAAAAATAGCTCAAACTTTACAACTCTGAAGGAAATTGCTAATCAGCTTATGAGTTATGTTTCTCACACAAACGTACCATGTCTCTCTCTCTCCCTTTGGAGGAAAAAGCACAGAGTTGTATTTAACAAGCACACTTTCAGAACTCTTCTACATGGTTGCACTGGCTTGGTGGGAATTGTATTTCTGTTCTATCTTTAAAAATTACTGCTTCAAGTACACAAATATTGATCATGAAGCAATAGTTCTAATTTTAAATTAACAATTACCAAACTTCTCCAAATTATAAAAACCTATTAACACTCCAAATAAAGTAATGCTAAGAAACCTAATAATTTGACATTCTGTATAATGCTCCATATTGAAGAGTGTTTATTTCTATGGTACTTGATGATTATTTGAGATAGGATGATTTGAATTAAAAGAGAACTAATAAATTTAATCTATACTAATTTGAAAAAAAAAAAATAAATGCTTCATCAGTGGGGGTACCTTTCTTGGTTCTTGTACCTTCAAAAATTAAATTATAACACTTGCTGAAATTCCCTTATAAATTACTTTTTTTTTTCATTTTGTATACATTTCAATTAATTGTCTTACATTTTAAAAGGTAATTATTACCATTGCCTTTCTCTACTTTACAGATGGATAAGTGATGCCTCATTGTAGTAGTGGCCATTTGTAGAGAGTTCATTGTCCTTTGTGTGAAATTGTTTTACTCTATAATTCACATAGATAAAATGCAATCTTTTACATTACATTCTAAAATGGCCTTTTCCCCTATATAAACTTCTGCCTGTCATTGATTTTTAATTTTTTTTTATATATATTATTACAAAAGTACAATGCAATACTATTTTGGACATATTTCAAATCAAACACACCTGTATTGTGTCACATTTCATTTTGTACTTTGAATCTATGACTTGATTAACATCATTATACTAAAGATTGTCCTATTGTTTAGCTAATGCATTTAGTGCAGAAGTAGATCAGGAACAATGGGTAACATATGTATGACAGCTGTATTTTGCATCCCATGGATAAGATTTGCATAAGTGTGGGAGTTATGAAAGTGCAGCAGACCAAAACTAAATAATTTTAATCTTAAAATACAATGTTCTATATAAACTATTAATGCTGGAAATGGCATTTTGACATTTATTATTTAAGGCCTCCTGTTTGAAGTGTTCCTGAATTCCTTCCTTACTGTAGATCTATAAGATACAACTGTACACATTTACTGTAAAGTTTCTGCATGATGGACAGTTACCTGCTAGAGGATTCTTCGCCACAGTAATCCCAAATTATTGAAAGCCCTTCTGAAGTTATAATACAGATTTCAGGGGGCAATTTAAAAATCTTCCCTGTTAACAACTGTTCCCAGGGACAGCTCTTTCAAAGAGAGACAGAATGAAAAAACTGACTGCCCCATTTTGAATTAATATTAGGGTTTTCCTCTTTTTTAGTTATTTCAAAGGAATCTCAGGAGAGGAAAAGATCGGACAAGCCCCCACTATTTTCATTGCTCTGTCCCACCAACATGCTGTGAAGTAAATACCACAGCACTGCCAAGAAAATAGGGCTGCAGTGAACACGTTGCTGCGTTGTATGTGCTTATCGAGCCTGTTTCAGACATAATTCACAAGTTTTAGGAATTAGGATAGTTCAGGAGAATTTATAATAAGATGCAAACCCAATGTAACTATCTAGTCTGCCTAACACTGCCTTTCATCACTTAGAAGTTTGCCCAAGACTATTTCATAAGCTGAAGAATACAAAGACCCTTCAGAACTAATACTACTTTTACAATAAGCAAATAGTATTTACTTATTGTATTTAGTAAATAATATAAATTATTTTAATAGTAAATAATATATATAATATAAATAGTAAATATAAATACTTACAGTATTTAGTACAATAAGAGTACTAAATTAAATGCAGTCAGGTTAGAGCAATTTAGCAAATTATCAGTAGAGATGTGAATTAGAAGCACTGGGTCAGCATAGCTAGTGTGTCCTTTGTAAACACAGAAACACACACATCCAGCTCACATTATGAATTTTGCATAAAATGCAACAAATTTAAAACAGTGAAAACTTTAAATGTGAGTTTTTTCCCATCATCTTTATCCTAAGTGTGAATTTTGGACAGAACAACATCCCCAGTACAATCCCAAACCCGAGAGAAGGACATAAAATTTTAACAGATTGTGAAAATTACTAGAGAAAACCAAGATTTATTATGACACTTCAAAACATTTTCCAATTCAGGAATATTCTTACACTTTATTTTTTACAGGAATTATTGTTTGCAGTTAATTAAACTCACCTGAATGATAAATGAAATGCTAGAGGAAATGTGAGACTACTCATCATGACACGCTCCTGGAGCTTTTTCTTAAGACTGATATTTATCTAATTTTACTTTAAATTGAGTACAGAGGAGGGAAAGGTTTGACTTTTTCAAGGAATCATAGGTTTAATTAACTTTAAATATGCCAAAACAAAAACATTATTTACATTAATGGTGCCTCCTACTATGATATGTCTTTTGATACATAAAATTGATATTTCTTTGTTTCTAGCAATTTCTCAATTCATCTTCTTTAAAATTTAACTCTCCCTTCTAGTAAGAGTAAAATATTTTCTAATGCTATAAAATGCTGTATTTTTGGAGAAAGGTGATAGTTTGCTGAGACTTTTGTACCTCTATAAGTCAATAGCGTCAAAGTACTGGCAGCAGTGGGGCTGTGCGGGAGGTGCACTTCTGTGGGAAGGAGTCAGGGCTGCCTCAAACTGGACACAGTCATCTCCAGCGAGCTGCAGACATCTCCAACAGACTCACTGGTGAGACACAGCTTAGCCTCTCAGCCAAGGTGCCGGCACCTCTGCGGAAAGTATTTAAGAAAGGGTAAAACTCTATAGAGTGAAGAATGAGAAACAGCCCTGAGGTAAGCAGCCCTGAAGATACCAAGATGAGAGAAGAAGGGCTTGGAGGTGTTACAGGCAGAGATTACCCTGCAGCCCATGGATCCACCAGCTGGAGAAGTTGTCTATACTTCAGCCCGTGAGGAACTTCAGCCCATGGAGAAGACCATGCAGGAGAAGGCTTATCCTGAAGGACTCTAGACTATGGGAATCCCCTATGACAGAGCAGGAGAGAAATGTGAGGAGAAAGGAGCATAAGAGAAGAACCCATCTCCCTATTCCTCATACCAGCTGTGCTATCTCAGAGGGGGAGGTAGATGAGTGGGAATGAAGTCCAAATTTATTTTATTTGACAATAATTAAATTAATTTTCCCCACGTCTAGTCTCTTTTGGCCTTGACAATACTCGGTAAGTGGTGTCCCTGTCATTATCTTGACCAATGAGATTTTAGTCTTGTTTTCTCTCATCTTGTTGAAGAAGGGGACTGAACGAGCAGCTGGGTATCTGGCCAAGGCCAGTCCACTACAGATCCCAAGTTGCACAGCTCATTTTTAAAAAATCTATCTTAATAAAAATAACACTCACAGTAAAAAGGGCAAAGTGAAGCGCTTACAGCTAGCAAGTAGCATGTCAGCACAACACTTGGTTGTGTAAGTTAAAAGGTGATGTTCAACCATTTCATTTGTTATATGCATAATCAGTGGACATAGAGTTTAATTACAATGCTGCCTGCTAGCTCTGTCATGTCTATTTCCTCTGTTTACAATGCAGGCTGAGTATTACTTAGCAGCTAAGCAGATATGTAACTTTGATGATCATGTGCATGAAGTTTTTACCATATTTAGCTGATATGAAATTTTTTACTGGAATTCTAAAAAGCCAGAATCTGTTCAGAAGAACTTAGAAAAAGAGCAGGTAAAAAGTTTTAATGTCAGCAAAGCTTAGGTTTTGTTTCCTGTGCCTGTTCTGAAGGATTGTAGAAGCATATTTGGTTGGTTGTTTTTTTGCATTAAAATGCTGGTTAGCTGGCCTGATAACTTAGTAGCATAAGACCTGATTTTCAAGGCATTGCTGCAGATATTCATAGCACAGGTGGTGCACATGCCACTTAAAGAGTGGTCAAATGGAAAACAGGTTTAACAAATGTACTTGTCTTCAGAAACCCATACACAGTTAAGCAGTTGCATGAACATTCACACTGGTACTCAGCGGCATTTTCCTTTCTATCACCAAAAATAAGTCATATATGATTACATGTGGGAAGTTCTCAGCTTAGCTGCATCACCATCTGAATAACTGGGATTTAGATAAGAAAGCCCATACTCTTGGCAAAACATGTGTGTTTTGCAAAACCAAAAGTCATAGACAGGAGCTAGAAGTATGAGAACCAAAAGATTTTTTTTGAGAATTTAGTTGGCTTCTGGAAAACAGTTCTGCTTAATGAAAACAAGGACAGGTGTTTATGCAGCAAGCCTTCTCACGAGATGGACAAAAAAAGTGGAGCCTTGCTGAAAGACGATACGTAACAAGATGGATACTGAACTGAAGTAAAGATTCTCCCAAACTCATCTCGGTGCGCTGAGCTCTTTTCCAATCGCCAATACTCCTTGCATCTCCGACAGTTATGTAAATACTTGTTTGCATATATCAATTTGAAATGACCTAAAATGATTATATAGTCCAAATATATATTCTTCAAATAACCTACCAGAAGAATTGTTGCTTCTTATCCCTAGGTTTCACTTTGTATGCCTGAATCATAGTGAGGAATGTTAAACTCCAGTTTTGAAAAAAATTAAGATATATCTGCTATTTACATCTGTGAAAAAGTGAAAAATATTTTAGTATCTTCACTTTGTATCTTTATCATCAAAGTAAAGTTTGAAATAAATTGATCAGTATTTGTCACATTAATGTGTTTCCTCTCCATCATATCCCCCCCAAAAGCATGAAACTTGAAACAGATGTCCTGCTTCTTTATATTGAATCAGAACTTCTCACTTCCATCGACCATGTCAGCTTAGAAAGTTCCAACACAGGTTTTGCGTGGGCAGCTCTTGCATTTAGACATGTAACCACAATTCATGAAGCCAGTATTCTCATTTACTTAACAAAAGACATAGCCAAGAATCCATCAATAATGTAGGTATTACAGGCAGCTTTGAGCCATCCTATGCTTAGATATTTGCTTTGACATTTCCTAATAAAAATCTTTCCTATGAAAACTCCATGACATTTAAGAGGCCAATGCTCAGAATTTTTTGCCAGGCCAACAAAATATTATGCCATAAGCATCATTCCAACCCCTGTCAAAAGTAAAATATACATTTCAGTACCATCATCCTCCCACATGCGAAAACTCATTTGTTTATACTCAGAAGATTTTGCTGGTACACAGCAACTCCAGAGCAGCAGCTGTACTTCAGTTCAACCATTTAGCCCTGAAAAGACTAAACAAACAAACAATAAATACCCAAAATCAAACCAAAAAAACCCACCCACAATCAAAAAGTTACATTTATGACCTTTATCTGTGGAGAATCACTGTTCTGATTAGGGATATGGGATTTTTTCACAATCATAACAGGCATAAGTAAATTAGTGACACCTTTTAGCCCAAGTCCTTATCACAACCCCATGGCTGAACAGACAAAGGCTGTTTTGTCTCATTCAAAACTAGAAGTGTTTCATCAGTTTGTCCCTTTTCATTACAAAATAGCAGTAAGCTAAGGTGGAAGAAACGTGGAAATTTTGAGAAGCTTTGGAGATGAGTATCTGCCCCTTTGTATTGGTACAGTTAGGATTCCTGGAGTTCTTGCCTCCAGGCCTTCTTCCCAATACAGAATCAACCATAATGTTACCACATGGTTACTGGGTTGGTCAGTCTTGGGGTAGATTTCTTAGCCCACTTTTGAAGAGTGGAAGCAAGGTGGAAGGATGAGACAACCAAATTGGAGAACCAAACATGTTTCAAAATTTTTGAGGGATTTCAACAAGTGTTCATGCTACCCACATGCTACAAGTGTTCATGTTAGCTACTTTTATTTGCTGGCAAGTACCCATCCCTCCAGGGCAGAGGAGGGGGCAGGAAAGTGAGATATTCATGCTTTTAATCAGTTCTCACTAGCTTCTAAATAGACAGTAAAACATGTGCAACAAACATCAGGGAGACCACAGAGGTCATGTGAACACAGATGTGGCCAAAATAGAGACACGCTTGCAAAAGGTCATGGTTCAGTATTGAGAGTGGGACAGAAAAAGAACTGAGCTGGAACATGAAAAAAAGTTAATTTATTTTTGTGCTAAGGAAATGGGTAAACTATTCACTGAGTTAATAACTGTCTGGTTGGCCAGTTGCAGAGAGTTGTGGTGAATGGAGCTAAATCCAGCTGATGTCAGATCAAAGGGAGTGTCCTGCAGGGCTCAGTGCTGGGGCTGGTCATGTTTAACATCTTTAATAATGATCTGGATGAGGGGATCAAGTGCACCCTCAGTAAGGTAACACTCCCACCTAATTGTGTGGGAGTGTTGATCTGCTGGAAGGCAGGAACGCCCTGCAGAGGAACATGGACAGGCTGGATCAATGGGCAGAGGCCAAACTTAAGGGGTTCAACAAGTCCAAGTGGTAGGTCCAGCGCTTTGGTTAAGCCTGCTGAAGATGATCCAGCAATGTGCCCAGTTGGCCAAGAAGGCCAACAGCACCCTGGTCTGTGTCAGGAACAGTGTGACCAGCAGGAGTAAGGAAGGGATTTTCTCATTGTACTCAGCTCTGGGGAGGCCACACCTTGAGCATTGTGTGAAGTTTTGGGCCCCTCACTACAAGGATGTTGAGATTCTGGAGTGTGTCCAGAGAAGGGCAATAAAGCTGGTGAAGGGTCTGGAGCACAAGTCCTACAAGGAGCAGCTGAGGGACTGGGGGCTTTTTAGTCTGAAGAAAAGGAGGCTGAGGGGAGACCTGATCGCTCTCTACAAGTACCTACAAGGAGGGTGCAGAGAGGTGGGGATTGGTCTCTTCTCTCAGGTAACAACTGATAGGATGAATAGAAATGGTTTCAAATTGCACCTGGGGAGATTTATGTTAGACATCAGGAAGAATTTCTTTTCCAAAAGTGTGGTCAAGTATTGGAACAGGCTGCCCAGGGAAGTGGTGGAGTCACCATTCCTGGAGGTATTTAAAAGGTGAATATTCAGATAATATTCAGATAGGCTGTGGTTGGACTTAATGATCTTGAAAGTCTCTTCCAGCCCATGTGTTTCTATGAATCTGTGGAAAGTGTAAAAAAAAAGAGAATGAAACACTTTATAGAGAGAGGTAGAAAGAGATAGAAATCTAAGAGAAAATGGAATATAAAAGCATTCAAAATAGATTATATAGAATGAACAGCTCTTTATCTTCTCTTGCTTCTCCAGCTGTCAAACCATTTTTTTGCATCTTTTCCTGAAACATATAAAAATCACTGCCTATGATCCTTTCTACCCTTAGGACAAGAGCCTAGCTTTTGTCCACGAAAATGATTGCTCTCTAAACCTTTCTCTTTCGTTATTGAACAAATAATGTCTTGAACTATTAAATGTCTGTAAAACCTTTCCAGAGTCTCTCTCTTGGGCATCCTCATGCTTCAGAAAGACACTTTTTCTTCTGTGCATACAAATTCGTTTTACAGACTGTCACGTCTAAGGCAATGGGATGCTTTTGTTTGGTTACAACTATTTCACCTGACAGAGTGAAGACCTAATTTGGACCTTGATCCACTTACTGTTCAGAGCAGTATTTCTGCTGTAGCAAAGGTTTTCTTCTTTTTAGAAACAGACCATTCTTAGAGTGCTAAATGAAAAAAACTAAGTCACTGAGATTTTCTGTCTCGCTGGTGACCACTGGAGACAGAGGTTCCAGAGAGACTTCACTTCTAAAAAATATGACAATTCATAAAATCAGTTGTAAAATTTTGCACACTGAAATAATTGATCACTAATAATAACTCTGATCACTTCCAATAAGACCCCTCATATATATAATAAGGAAGGAAAAAATATACAATGAGGAAGAAATATTTTTGGCAGAACATTATTGACCTCGTACAGCTTAAATATACTGACTTGATCATGTTAAGGTTATGAGCTAAAGAATCAGGGCTCTGTAATGCAGGGGTACCAAAGAAGAGAGTGGAGACCAGTGGACAGGGAAGAAGTTAGAGACTAGGGGTTACATGCTCCTATTTGTCTGAGACAATGATAACATGAAGTAAATGATTATTAAACATACGTGACAAAGCCAGAAATTATTATTATTATTTTGATGTAATCTGACCTCTTAAATAATAAATCTTGCTGGATTTACCTGAATTAATTATAGCAGAATTAAAAGATTTTGCTGAGGAAAATATGCTGAGTCTTAATTGAAATTTCCAGGGAAAATCAACCACAATTTTTTGAAGGTACTCACTAGTTAATTACTTTCACTGCTAAAAACTGGAGCCTTATTCTATCACTCTAAATTGGTCTTGCTTGAGTTTACAGCCATTGAATTTTGTTACACTTTTGTCTACTATGATAGAGAAACCTTGATCAAAGTTTTGTTTGCCAGGAGATATTTCCCATATGCAAGACAGTCACTCATCCACACACACAAACACATACACCACCTCAGATTAAAACTCTCAAAGGCAGATGTTTCCCAATCTCTTAATCATCCTCCTGGATTTTCTACAAATTTTCTCCAGTTTCAGCTATCACCAAGGGTGCTGTATCCCAGCAGTGTTTGCACCTATATAATATGACACTGGCCCCTAATTTTTTTACAAGATTTCTCTTTTTTTTTTATTTACATTTATATTGTTATTCACTATGACCATTCAAATTTATTTCAAATTTGTTTTCTGCCATACTAAAATTTCCATTTATCAGCACAGTCTGAAAACCTTTGCCTTTAGCTGGGTGAAAGTACCACATATGAAAAATCAAGATTGCAGTCACATTTTGGGAATGTGTGAGATGATACTTGATTATATACTGCTTCCTTAACAATGCCTTCATAATTTTCTCTGTCTTATTTTCTCATTATGTCTATAAGATCTTTCCCCACTGTATCTGTTGAGAAATCAAAGGAAAAATCTTTCCTGAACTGGAAAAGCAAAAATAAACCAAGCCAGAATAGCATGCATTTACTTCATCCCCATCACAAGGCCTACTTCCATTATTATTCTTATCTTTATGAAGAACTTCCATTGTGCTGTGTTACACTCAATTCCATTTAATAGCTAGAGAACAGAAGTTACATGTTACAATCACATGCCCAGAAAATAGGGAAAGAGACAGTCAGGTTAAGGACCAAATATGGGCTAACAGATTTTCAATCAACATTTTTAGTTCTTAAGTCCTACTCGAGAACACTTTTCTACCTTCTCTTTGAAGACCTATTTTGCTCTCATGCCTCCAAGAAACTATCAAAGCAGGGAATTATTTTCTAACTATGCAGAACGCAAAAGCAGTATTGGATTCTATTGTATATTTAAATCTGCTTTACATTTTATGATCAAAATCTTACATTAAAAAGAGGACAAAATATAAACATAGGCTAAAATGTTACTGCTAGTTCAATAGATATTTCAGCAGACCAACAGAACAGCTTATTTAATTGATACAGAAAAGTCTACTAATACCATTTAAATTGCTATAGAAAACAAAACAAAACTAACAACCAAACCCAAAAAAATAAACCCGTCCCCCCAAAAAACCCAAACTTTCCTAGTATTTACTTTTTTTGTGACGTGGTGCTCAACATTCCTGTGTCCCTTTGTATCCTGAGGCTGATGGTTTCAGTCTTCCTACAGAAAGTGGGGGGAGATCTGGAGGCAACAGCAACACATGCTGAGATCTTTGCTGGGAGCAGTATGATGATCATGATGGGGATTTCTTTCTTTCCGATCTTCCACTTAAAGCTACTTTCCTATGGTATTTTTTATTTCTTCACAGCTGTGAGAGAGGGTCAAAGTTGCTTCTCCCAGGCTCAGTTCAGCAGCAGGGCTGCTGTTTGTCATCAGCTGACTCCCCACCTTGGCCAGGGCAGTGCCATATCACAGGGAAAACCTAAACCAGGACAGTCCATGGGTGACACTCCTCTCAGCAACTCCAAACCAGCCTGGATGAGCCCTAAGACCCTTTGCCACCAGGGCAACCACAGGTCTGCCACATTTTGCTCATCATGGCAAAAATCACATCTATGGGGCTACAATTCCTTACTGTTTCTGGAGAGCAGCGATTGTGTCTCTGCATTTAGATTAATCTTGACCCATTTTTATATGTTACCACAATTTGGGTAAATAATGCTGAGGGCAAAGGAAAAGGAGGCAAATGCTGCTTAATTTGACACCAAAAGAAAGTAGCATATAGCACTTAAAAATGTATGATATGATAAGAAAGCTATAGGATCCCATCACCAGAGATATTTTGGAGAAAATGTTTTCCATAAGATGGGTTATAAACTAATACATCTCTCTCTTATTTCTGACTTAAGTTACCATCAAGAAAAAAACACTTTGATCTTGCTCTCCTTTCCTGAATTGACTTTAAGCCTCTTCAAGCCACCAGTTCTCAAGTGATGTCACAATAAATCAGATGCAAAACAAGCTGTTGTGTAATAATGGTCTGGTGGCACAACTTATAAAGGATGGCTCTTATGTGGTAAAAATTTCATTTAGCCTGAAACTATTTTTCTCCAATTTCACTGAGTAAGTAAACAATGAAATGCCTTGACAAGGATGTATAAATGCAGTTAGGTATTAGGAAAAACATTAAATTAAATGGCCACGCTCCTGCACACTTCAAAAGAGAAATGTTCTTGGCACCTTTTCTGTAAGTTAGACAGCAAATTTGCAGAAATATAGCTGAGAGGAACCCAGTATTCTTCAGTTAAATGAGGCAGCTTAAACTTGTGGAGTGAAACATCAGAAATCAAAAATCATGTAAACATAGTAAAATTTAATGGCCTTAAACTTACTTGATTAGGTGATGAACACTTTGGCTACCAAGACCTCCAGAATATTGGCCCCTATGTAAAAAAAAAAAAAAAAAGATAATTCCTTAAAATCAAACTTTCTATAATGTGATACTGGTTTATATGTATATTCTATTTTTAAGTGAATTTTTTAGGCAAACTGTCTGCTTTGATTTTAAACTTGAAGGAGGGCATGTATCTGCCTAGATCCATGTACTCTTCCAGCTGTATTTGTTGATCCACTAAAAGACATTATCTCTTCCAATGGAGCTTATCTTGTTTATGTCCTTAAAGCACCTCAGCTATAATAAAACTATGATTAAATTATGATGGATGCTTACACCATTCCTGTTTGTGTCATTATTTTTAAAGACAAGGAAAGAGACCAAGAGCAAAGAAGTTCTGGTCCTATACTGAGAACTCCAGGCAGACAAAGCAATACACTAACTAGGAAAATATTTTCAGCTGGTTCAGAGGGAATAGAAAACACCAAATAGCATACTTGAACCTGTTTTCTTCACACTCAGCAAACTGAGGGTGTAATCTGTTATTAATTTCAGCAAATGCAAATTTATTCCCAGCCTTACACCAAATTCTTTCTGTGGTGGGTTAGTCCACCCCATTTACAGATGATTTATGAGAAAAGGGTATCTTCAGAGCATGCTGAAGCACTGTCCCTTTCCAGACAACTGGGTTCAGTAAGTGGTAGTAAGGAGACTGTATTCAAGCATCATGAGGTTTAGCTGAGGACTGAGAAACTTAGATGCTGATTCTCAATACCAGGAATGCTTGTAGATTTTATCCAGTAACTATTTATATATATATATATATATATATACCAAAACAATATTGAAAACATGGGTACATTCCCCATCTAACAGATGAATTTTTTAACCAATGAGTACAAGAAAGATGCTTTTCCCATGTTGTTGTTTCTCTGCTCAGTGCCTCTTAACTAGTAAGACCGTATTAGCCACACAAATCACATTTGAGTTGTTGTCTAATAACAATTTATAGCAATAATACACATTCATTTTTGACACTTGAAACTATTCTGTTCGCAAAATAGAACTTTGAATTTGATACTTTACAATTCTTGAGGTGTAAGATTTCACCTTGAAGATATCAATCAGCTCACATCTTAGAAACTACCTTTTTTTTCCTTATGGCAGTTACAACATCCAACTTGTCTGAGAGAACCACGAACTCTCTCAGGCATCACAAAAGAACTGGAGGAAATTACTTTTCCATATGGGGTCACAAATCTCCTAAGCCACAGGCCCTCTTACTTTCAGACACAGGAGCATCATTGAAAGCAGAGAATGGCTGATGCATCTCCTTCAATGTGACTTCTATTTGCCTGTGTTACCTTCCCTTATACTTGTGATTATGTGACATTTCTGGCAAATGCAGCAAAGGAAACAAATATAAAAGTATTTGTGTATTTTTAGTTGTCTAGAATGCAATGATTGTGCTGTCACTTCTGCTCCTCATTTTGTCTCCCACACCCATCTGTTCTGTTCCTCTGCTGCATCCTCTACATGCTTCCTTGCCACCTGATTCTTTCAGGACTTCTTCCCTTCAGAGAACCCGGAGCAAGCAGGAGAGACTGGCATCTGACCTATGAATTCTCCACAGATCACTATCAAATGGTGTACAGGCCACAACCTAAGGACTGTAGCACTTTTACCTCTTATTCCCTGGATTGTTTTAGATTTTTGCTAATTTCAGTTTACCAAGTTTTAACCAAGTTTTTTTCAGCCTTTATGCTGAAATTTTGTGGAATTATGTCTACTTTGTGTATTCAACCATGAACAGCTTCAAAGGGGAAAAGCTCGTGCCTCAGTTTGACAGGACATTTCAGGCCAGACAAAAGTAATATTGTTAATGTGCTTTGGGTTTCTTTCCTCTTCCGTGTTTCTCACTAATTTTGAGTTCTGAACCAAGGCAAATAAACCATCTGCTCTGAGAATAAAGATTTTCTGATATCATTATTCCTTACATACTAGCCAGTCTATTCTATATTCCCAAGACTATTATTAGCTTATAGGTATATACGATCAACTTGAGTATCCAAAAAAAACCTGTGCCATAAATGAATGCTCAAATAAATATCAAATTAATGAACATTCTGTACCCCATGAGCATGCCAAAACTGCAGCCACTTTAATGTGAAACTTGGGGTTTTATTTTTTCTGAAGTCACTTTGAGATTTTTAATATTTTGTTGTTCTTGAAGAATTTCTAGTACCATGGATATAGGCATGAACTGTATTTATTGATATCTCAGAGTTTTGTTTCCTCTGGCAGAAAATGAATAATCTATCAAATGAGATTAAATCTTATAATGATGGTCTTTTTGGAACTTTTTTTTTCTAAAAAATCACAGGCGCTTTAAAATTTGTTGCTTAATGTCTAATGGTAAAATTTAAAAGAAGCTTTAGCTTTAGCTACGTAAATTCAGACATATTTTCAGTCTGTTTTCTCATAGCTATGAGAATTTCAATGCTATGATCAGATTTTCAGTGATATGCATTGATAAACAGAATTCAAAATTTTTGTTTTCATTTTCATCAAAGAAGAAACAGACTGGAGGGACATGGGCATATCATCATATGTTTTGTGAACAGAGTGCTATTCTGTTTGCAGCTTGATGTATACTTAACTCACAACTGAATGAGTGTAAGTATGACACACTCATTCAGTTGTGAGTTATGTTGGAGTAGCAATATCAAGGTGATGTGTACTTGGACATAATTGGGAATTTAATGTGACAATGACTCAAAAACTGTGTTTCCAACAAAATTTTGTTAGTAATTTCTAATGATTAGATTTGGATGTCTCAGTATTGAAATGACATCACTGAATCTTTCAGGCAAGAAGAGGGGAAAGGAGAGTAGGAAGATTATCTTATTCATGCAGAGAGAGCAACAGCAGATATTACTGACTCATTTCTCCTTCTGCTGAGAAGACACATTATATAAGTGAGAAATACTACTCTGTTTTGCCCATTTGTGTGTGCACAAATATATGCATGTGTTGCTGCATACACATATATAAGTTGTTGTAGAAAAAAAAGTAATTCCAAATAAGTCTGCCCATTTATTTCCATATTCCACTCTCAAAGAAATTTTGTGAGACTGTTTTGGAATACTGGTTTACCATTTCACTCTGAGTTATCTGCCCAGTGTGGCATATGCTAACCTTTCCCTCTTGAGGCCTGATGTAACTTTTTCTGGCATAAATGAGAGAAAAATAAATCTTATTGGTCCTGCAAAAACATCTACACCAGAAGCACTTCCATGATAGCTGAGGGTGTACAACAGCATCTTCAAAATAGCATTGTTAATTTGCACTCTACTGTAGAGAGGTCTTCCTTGAATCTAGAGAACTCTGTTTTGAAGAATGACCTACCATATAATTGTTCTGTCATGGCTTTTCCTTCTCTTGATTATTTTTTTCCTGAAAGAAAAGGAGTAAATTCATCTTACTATCAATATTCCCTCATTATACTACTTATTTGCAACTTCCACCTTACTAAAATGGAAGTACTTTTTTCCTTGGTGTGTTAAGACAGGACTGTGTTCTTAAAAATAAGATTCATTTAAATGAAAGAAAAAAGGAAAAAAAAAAGGATAAAAAGCTGTTTTGATACACTGGAAGGACAATAGCTGCAATAAAAGACTTACATATCTTCAGCTGAAATGATGAGTTCCTCCTTTACCCTTGTGCCTCTTTGAAGATAATTGGTTTTTAAGATCTCCAGTTTTTCAGTTATAGTTCCTAGGAAATTTTTCCAGCAGACCACAATGTTCAAGGCTACATTTAGCTAGAGTAAATATATCAACAGAAATGCAATACATTTTAAAAGATACATTAGGTAGAGTATTTAACAGGAAAATGTTTCGCCTTTAAAAAGACATTCCAAGTTCTACCTAAACAATTTATGGGAATATACTTGCAAGTGAGCTAATGGGCTGCAAGTCCAAAGGACCAAAATTTACTGAAAGAGCTCATTTACCGAAGGGAAAATATGGCTATATTTAGAACTGACCACACCTGTTGCCTTTATTGGCGCGGC
>VXBZ01005997.1:0-31511 GCA_013399135.1 Heliornis fulica
AAATAAAATAAAATAAAATTTTTTATAAGACACTAAATTGTGCATTTAATACACATTGCCAAAACTCATACTGTTCTGCCATACTTACAAAAGCTTTTTTCCTTTACTCTAACCCGACACAATTATCACAGCTAAATATGAAAATTAGCTCTAGATACGAACCGGTAAGGATAATTCTCCTCTCACAAGACAGACTAGTGAGCGCTGTATTTGTCTTAATAGAGCTGTTTTTCAGACGATGTCCTTCATCACAGATTAGGAGGTTAAATTCTATACCCTGAATTTGATCCAAAGATCGCAGCAGCATCTCATAACTGATTATCAAAACTGAATAAAGTGGAGAACGAATGAATTCTTCTACTTTATGGTCCTGCAGGTATAAAGGAAAATATATCATACAGCTATTTCTTTTGACATAATTCATCATATTCCTTAACATTTGGTGTCTTGAGAAATTTTTTCTAGCGCAACACAAGACATTTGACATCTCCTCCATGAGTCTGGATTATTGATTCTTTCCTAATTTGCAAAGGAAATACGGGATCTGACACAGCAATCTACAGTTTTACCACACCATTAAAATAAAATTTATTATTCTTTTATGCCTTCAAATCCTCCGAGACACATTACTGTGAAGGTGAAAAGTAGAGACTCCCTGTAACAGCTTTCCAGTCCTGGCATTTAGGCAAGTTTCAAATGAATAATTAAAACCAAGATAGCGAAAAAGACATAAGTAGGTGCCTGTACATTCACTCTGGGATTTTGATCTGCAGGATGCAGTAATGTAGTCTGGTAGGAAATTACCACATTCCACCAATCTAAAATTCTTATTATAGTTTTGAAATTGTATTAACTTTGTTACAAGCCCTTAAACTGATGGGTTAGCCAACATGTAAGGGCTGCATGGAACTCAGAAAACTGAGCCCCTGAAAACATACAGGTGTACTGGTAAATAAATGCAATTGATTTCTAAACCCTGTATTAGAGGTCAGAAAATGTCTGTGAGCCCCTCTGCCCTTACAAACCCCTGAAACCCTTTTCTTTCAGTAGACATCTAAAGTCTCGATGCTTGCTGAAGGAAATAGACAAACTAAATAAAAAATCACTGTAACACAAGTCAGAGATTCTTCCAAAGCCATTTCCTAGAAATAGTTACAATTCTGTGCAGACTTGTGAATGTACTTAACCTGCCTTGCATTATGCATAAAAATGGGAAAATCTACTAGCTTTCCATCTGGGCCCAGATGCTAAGTCCCTGCATGCTCCTTCCTATTTCCTAATGGCATTCACTAACTAAGCATGCTATGGGCCTCTTCAACTGTGAAAGCAAATCAAGCTAGAGAAGGTAGTTTTATTTCCAAACAAGATCAGTTACCAAAGAGACAACTAAGTCTGGAAGCTCGGGAGGCAGATGGTGTAATACACTGTAAAAGCAGCACTACTTAATTATCACAACCTTTAGAGCCTCCTAGCAGGTGATTCAAATCAATCTATGGGCCAAATCTGGCACAGTAATCTCACAAAGTACCTTGTGGTAGATCAGTCCCCACATGCTGCTCACAAAGAGCCTGTCATGTTGGAGGAAGCAAGGAGTAGTGAGGAGCAGGTAACAGGGGTGTGTGCTGATTTCCAAGCATTCTGTTGTTTACAGGACTGTAGTTAGCTGCCAGTTTTCTGGCTGGTATTTTTACTACCAGCTTCAAAAGAGGTACAGAAAATTTCCCAACACAGAAACAGGAGAAACAGGAGCTCTGTAGACAACACCCAATGTCATCCTGGTATTCAGGCTCCACATTGCAGCCCTCAAGATAGAAGCAATACCTTTCTGATGGTTAAGCAGCAAAAGATACCCAGGGTTCAGAGATTATTTCTTTTTTTTTTCCCTGCAGTTTCTGGGTATGAGCTGAAACTACAGGGAAAGTGGTGGGGGCACCAAAGAACTCTCTCCAAAGTCTCTTTGCTGGCAAATCATCAACTTCCAGACTGTCTGAATTCGTTTTTAAAAAGCAGGAGAATCCTGGCATAACGTAAGACCCCTGCAGCCAAATATAATATATTACACACTGTATATAGCAACAGCAGTGGATGATGGACTAAAAATTAAATAAATTTACAAGCTAATTTCAAGTAATTAACTTATCCTCTTAACTGTCTGCAAGAGATGTATGTATTATAGTCTCTGTTGCACAATTACCCAAAGTGACTTGACAGGTTTAAGTGAGTTGCCCAGAGCCACATACAGAGCAATTCTCAATCAGTGTTCAAGCTCCACAGTGTTTCAGACCTACTCTTTGCGCAGACCCTTATTTGCACTGGTCCAAATCCAATGTAGCAGGTGAAGTGTAAATTAAAAAAACAGCGTTGAATCCTGAAGCAATGTTAACCTCAGCCTAATTAATTCTCCAGATATTCTGATCTAAACCCCAAAACAATCCCAGGAGAAGTGATACTCTGCAAACAGATAAAGAGTTACTCTCTCAAACATATCTGAAATGCTGATAACGTGGATTAAGAAGACCTAAATGCAACCCTTGAGGACATACCTTCATTTTAAAAACAATGTCCTCTATGTGACATTTGCATTTTAACAGAAGGAAACTGTAATCATATTTTAAAAGCAGATAGTGTCCTGGGTTTCTGAAAAGTCTATTACTGAAGGGTTAGGATCAGTTCGAGGTGTTTCAGCATGAAAGTGAGGAAAACACGCCTAACTCATTTTTAAAAGTCTGCCAGTTCTTTGAATGTATTCCTTATAGGCAAGAGTAGAAAAAAAACCCAAAAACACCACTTTGAGACAAGCTCTTCCTTTTAAGTCATACTAGAGGAATAACAGTATGGTAATTGTGTTTTTTCAGAGAAGATAGACAGTAAAATATTTTGAAATACCTCATTATACCCAGACAAGCGATATTGTGATTTCCTTTTGCATGACAATGTATAGCATGCTATTTGGGAACACAACCTTAAAAGCTGCCTAGTGTCCTCAATCCAAAAGGCTCCAAAGAAATGAGGAAGAATATTAAAGTTATTTCATTTAAAAGAAAATGAAAGTTACTCTCATTTTTGGTCATAGTAACTGTCAGTAAATTCAGGTTTTCACCTCCCAATATATTCATAAAAACTGCAAGAAAATGTTCAATTATTTCTAATTACCTTTTCAGGTAAAAATGTTGCCATATAGTATTGTGCCTTGTATCAACTTCCTTTAGAGACTTCCATATTACTCATCCTGAACTATATCACATTACAGTTCCTGACAAGTCAGTTTGCTTCATTTCCACATCTTGAAACATTACTATGAAAAGCAAATGATGCAAAGAGCACCTATTACTCAGACAGACATGCAGTGTCCTCAGTAGAAGATGAGGTAGGTTCAGTAATTTCAAGGGTTTGACAATAATTTTAGGTTTTCCCTGGAGGTGTTTAAAAGACGGGTAGATGCGGTGCTTGAGGACATGGTCTAAGGGTAGACTTGGTGGCGGTAGGTTAATGGTTGGACTGGATGATCTTAAGGGTCTTTTCGAACCTTAGCAATTCTATGATTCTATGATAATGAGTGGAATTCAAAGAAATAATTATTGTTACAGAATTTTGTATGCTCTACAAAAGAGTTTAAAAACAGTGAGAACAATACAATTCAGTATGAAATATTCATTCTTCCACACAGAGAATAAGGATAATGCAAGAAACTAAAAGCAAATGGTAACTCATGAGATTTTAAATCATCTCTACAGAAGCCTAATTCTTGACAGGTACAGTAAGAGGAACAACCTTCTGAAGTAGACTGAAACAGCTAAAACAAAGGTGTAAAGGTTTTTAGTACAAAAAAAAAGCAACTGCCATGGAAACAGATTACAAGTCAGTCAGGGTAGATACTCTGGTACATAAAGCATGGAAGGTGTGTGCTTTGATAGACAACAGAAAGCTGTTGCTTAAACCAAAAGAGGAAACTTTTACATCTTCAAATGTAAAGCCTGAGGAAAGAAAGATAAGACAAGACATATGTTACACAGGCAGGTGAGCTTGAGTTATGACCTGTTACTGACAGCTAAATGTCCATGAGGAAAATTACCTGAAGGAGAAATAAAGTATTACAAATAAATATTAATAAAGAACTCCTAGTTTTGTTTTCCGGTTTGAAAAAAGAAAAGGTGGGGGGGAGGGGTGGAGCGCAGGGAATCACAAGTCCTGTATTCTGAGCCGAATAGTACCTAATGCCCTTTTAAAAATAAATCTTACCTGATCAACTGCAAAGACTTTGATCCTTTCACTTCCCAACCATTTCAGAAATTCTTTTTTCCAGTTTTTGACCAGACTCCCAGGTGTGACAATTAGTGCTTGCTTTAGTACTGGTTTGCATCCATACACACCCTGATGCAGAAGAGTCCAGACAAGTGCAATGCATTGCAGTGTCTTCCCTAAACCCATTTCATCAGCAAGAATAGCTCCAAATCTGCCACTAACTCTGTAAGATATGTTTAAGCAGCAGTAAACTTTAGAGACATATCTATAATTATTTACAACTGTTTTACAGAATTGCTTCTAACAGTTGTTTTCTAAGTATAAAGAACTTATTTATGCTTACTATACTCTACATTTTCATTCAGTTACACCAGAGACCTTAGAGTGAAACTCCTTGTTTTCTAGATTTATGCATTAGTCTTCCAAAACCAAATAATTTAAATCTCATAGAATTAAAACCTCTGTCTAGTATTTTTAAAACTTGTATAGAACTTAAGGAGCCTATGACGTGAGAAAACTTTTTTGAACACTGAGCTGCATTGATCTCTATTTGTTCTGTATTGTTCTTTTTTATTCTAAGTGCCTGAATTATAAATTACATTAATAATTATGAACAATACAAATTATAAGTCCCAGGAAGCATGTGCTTTAGCGTGAGTTAGATTGTACCCATGATTGCAAGACTGGGTATTTGCAATGGAACTGACAGGCTTTCTGGTACACTAGCTTCTCATCACATATGGCAAAGTCATAGCAAACACATGGTTATGGACAGGTCAGAAAAAACTTGTGCAACCTTTACTTGAAGAAAATCACTAACACTAACCACAAAAATCACAAAACAATAGGAGGTGGAAGTCCACCCTCCCTGCTAAAGCAGGATCACCTAGAGCAGGTTGCACAGGACAGCATCCAGGTAGATTTTTACTATCTCCAGAGAAGGAGACTCCACAATCTCTCTGGGCAACCTGTAATTAACTAAACAGTTGCTCAAATCATCCCAATCAAATTGGCTAGTTTTGAATGAAAGCATGAAAATATCACATATATTGAAAATCAGTTATTTTCTTACCTCATTCCCATTATACATTCATATAAAAATATAATTCCTTCTTTCTGGTGTGGTCGGAGATTATTTGTAATGTAAGGATCCACAACTACATCCACCATAGGTAAACCAGCCTTATTGAACATCCACTGATGACTTGCATTTGGTTTTGGCATAACTAGAGAATCTTGAAGTTCAAAACATAAGCAAGCATTGCACAAAAACATTATTTTTAGTCTGTTACCAAAGGGTATTACTTCTCGACACAGCTACAGAATATAGTTGATGAATGCTAAAATAAAAATGCTAAAAATACCGTTTCACATATTGACCATAGTCAGACAGAAAATGCATTTACTGACAGAGCATCTAGAGAGCCTTTTAAAGAAAAATCCTTTTATGGGGATTTACCAAATAGTTTGCGCTTCTCTGAAATGTAAAGGTGACAAAATCTGGGTATTTTTTTAATGATGAGGTGAAACTGCCTACCTATTAAATGTCACATGATTACTTTGAATGCATGGAGTTAAATGAGAATAAGTTCTAAAAAGCTTCTAAAAGGAAAGTTTAAGGAAAAGAACATAAATAATGACCTACATAAAGTCTAGACACTACATATCAAGGGGATATTCTTGTAACTGCCCTGAAAGACTTCTCTATCTGAGAAACAAAGATGAAAAAACAATGATTTGTTAAAAAAAAAGCGGAAGGACTCAGAATAAGCTGACAGAGGCTGCCACACTACATGAATAAAATAAGTTGACAGGTTTGAAGTCATACAGATGCAAAGAGAGCATCATGTATTGGGATATATCCTTTGCCTACATCTAAATAAAGTTTTTTGCTTGTCATCATTTGTTTACAAACTCTAATGTCCTAATTTTGCTGGACAATGTCCATACAGGGTTGTTTATATTGGTGTTACACATATTCTCTGAAAAGTTGTATTGTCAGAGGACAGAATGAGAAAGCAATTTATAAATGCTGGCACTTTTATGCCACAAGAGTAGATCTATATTGGTGATTTATTCAAGGGAATAAGTTGGTTGATGGCTTGTATCATTCAGGGAGATTTTGTTTCCTACTGAAAAAGGTCTGAGTTCTGATAGATTACAGCAAATTACATTGCTGTATATATAAAGGGCCAGTGGTGACAAAGATAACTTTTCTAACAAAATTTTGCAGCGTCAGAAATGGGGAAGAACCAAGGCTTAGATGAAAAATGGACTAGAAGCTTAGAATTCGTACGTGGAAGATGTGTCTTTGCATCTTCGTGTTCCGTTCTACTGAGCACACAGGTAAGTGGCTTTCCATTTTGAAGAAGGTGCATTTTAATCAGCTGCTGGCATACAAAACCTCTGAATGCTCCAGTCCCAAGGTCTGGGTCTAGAAAAGTCTCTCCATTACTTCTGAAAGAGCTCATGCAACAAGGCACTAGAAAAACCATGTGATCCTCCTGTGTTCAGCAACAACGATGGCTTAGAATCCAACCTACTGATGTGTTGAGGGCTCTCTGTATCAAGCCATTTAAGGCAATCTCATCAGAGGTACTCAAATTCACCAGAAGAAAAGCCACGGGAGACAAAGAACTAGAATAAACCATAGCTTTTTTGACAGATTTGGGGGGGATGGGGGGGTGGGGAAGCCCAAATAAGTCAATTTGAGTGTTGTATATATCAGTTCTTTGCCAGATGTTAGGTTAGAACACTAACATAGTATCATCTTGCAAAAACAGGAAGAAACATTCTCAGATGCACCATAGTCAAGCTGAATTCAGACCAGAGGCTGATGTTAATCATGCTGCTCTTATAAAATGGCCAATGATATCACTAATTACCACTTGATTTTTTCATTTACATACCTGCCAGGTAGAGGCTTTGCAAAGTCCAGAAGTAGCAGGATATGATGTAAGAAGTAACATGGAGGTAAAACTATAGTAAGAATGTAGAACAAACTATTTCTTTTTTTTTTCTTTTACATATGCACTGCTCCGCTTAAAAACATTTTTTAAAACTCTTTTTTTATCTTCCATCTGAAAGATTAAGCCATCAGCAGAATAGAGGTCCTAAATGATTGGTTACTGACAGACAAAAGAGTATTTCTCGTTTAGATAAGCAACACCACTTCCTGCAGCTATCAAACATCTACAGCATCCCTCTTGCACGACTGCTTAACCAGCCTGTTTCTATGCAATTTGTGAACTCTCATGGCTCTTCAGCACACGGTACTTTGAGCATTACAACACTAAACATTTACTCCAAAATAAAAATGAATCTGGGCAGTGCAGTTACTTCCGCTGGCTGTGAAGGATCAGGTGCTGTCAGGAGCAATTCTTTGCATCAGGCTTAACCTCTCTATTACTGATCCTCCACTGTAATTACTGTGTTGCCATATTATGTCAGTGCTTCACTGACCCCAGGGGGAAGCTGGAACTCATCTAGAACTTCTGGCAAGTGTCAGCCTGTTTCTCTGATCAATAAACTCATTTTTCTTGGCAAAACTCTCAGAAACCACTCTTATTTCTGTAGCCATCTGTAACAGCTATGAGAAACTTTCTGCAGTGCAGAATATTTCCCTTTTTAGAAACACATGATAAAATCCTAACATGGTAACACTGTATGTCAGAAATACCTCAGTAATGCATTCAAGAACATGAAAATTTTGGTTACATATTCAACTGTTGTTGAAAGACAGAGGATGCTTAAAGAAACTTGAATCTTACTTGAAGCATGTGGATCATGACGAGGTTTGTACCTCTGAGAATCTTTCAGTATATTCCCTTTAGTACTGGGTTGACAGACACTTTTGAATGGTTTACAGAATGGTTTCATATTAGTCTGAGACAAAGCATTTGGGACTGTGTCATGAGTCCCTGTTCCAGCCTGAAAACACCTGCCACTGCTGAAGTCATCTGCTGAAATGACACCCATCACTTCAATTTCTTTTCCTCCAACCATCAGTGTCTGACCTTCATCAAGACAGTCTAGCTCTTTCGATTTATAACCAGTACCTAAAAGAAAATAAAAAATTATCTGTTAGGACAACACAGCAAATCCTACTTTTCCTGAATGCCAGTACCTGTCTGCAAGAAGGAGAAACAAAAATGTGGAAAGGTATCTGATTCTTAAGCCTTTGAATTATTATACCTATGAAGTCATAAAGCCTTTTCCCCCTAAAGAGAGATTGAGTGCTAATAATTAGAATTAGGTAGTGGAATATGTGAGCAAATATTCAATCATCCTCATTCATGATGAATTTTACTGAAAAACCAGGCCCCGGTATCATAAAATCTCGCAGCTTGCCTTAGTTCTAAACTTACTCAAAACTAATGACTGTTCTAGGTCTTTTTTTCTTTTTTTCACACCCCAACAAGAACACCACTAGCCCCTCTTGCTATTGATCTAAACAGAATATTCAACTTTTAAAATCATTTTAAATTGGCTTTTTTAATTAAGGGTTCCTATTCATCTGAAATCTTTACTTCTACGCATGCTCTGAAACATATATGCTGTGATTACTGCCAGGATTTATCAACAGTTTGTTCATTCAAAAACCTACCAGAGAGGTAACGTACTTCCCTGCGCCCCCTTAGGGACTCCATTGCAGGGTTATCCTCAGAGCAGCCGCCTGATGTAATGGAGTCTCGTTACAAAACACAGCTACAGTTGCTGCATGCTTTTAAGATAATGACGTAGAAAAGAGTGGTGGTTCCTTCTTTTAAAAAGCATCCTAGTGGTTGAAGCTCTCACATAAGAAACAGGAGACATATGTAATTAACTTGGGGTGGGAGGGTCAAGCCACATTTCCACCTCGGAATTAGAACCAGGCACATCCTTTATCCCAGTTGTTGAATTTTTGTCGCTTTGCTTAAACAGGCTCAGACCCTTAGTTTGGCCACAAAAACAGAAAACAGGATAGACCTACCTAGTTAAAGCACTCACCTGTGAAAGAGGCAAAGCCTCCAAGGTTTTATGCATATTTTATCCAACAAATGCTACATGTAAAGACTGCTGGGAATTGTTTGCAAAGCTCAGGTCTCCCACTTACAGGAACGTGAAAGGTTGGAAGGTGAAAATGTGGATTTGAATACTTTTAAGAGAAAAAATTTACTGAGCTGTTTCACAATCTAAATAGTCTGAAAAGTCTGACAAAAAGGGAGGTAAAAAAAAAAACCAAGATATTCTGCTGACTGGAAAGCAAGCTACAACCTGTGCTGGTTTTAGTTTTCCACGCTCCTTCTTAGATCCAGCACTGGTATGCCTAAGGAAAAATAAAAAAATAAAAAAATAAAGTCTTCTTTTGTGTTTTTCTTCTTTATTTAAAAATAAAAGTCCTGGATGCTCATTCACATTCACTGTAAACTCCCTAGAATTAACCACAATTTCAGAGGTAAGCACCACTACCAGACCTTTTCCTTCTCACTCAATGGGCTCATAATAATTGCACAAATTTAAAATTTTCACTGCTTAAATTGGTCAAGTTATGACTTTCTTAGAATCAATGAACATTGAAAGTAACTCTGCATGAGGAAGCTAGCACTAATGACATTGGCATCACTGTGCTCCTTGACACCAGCAACACAGCAAAAAGACTTTTACCAGCAGAAGTCAGAATATTCAGTTTTTTATTGTGTTTTCTGCTAATTCAAGAAGACTGAACTTGAAAAAACCCCACAAAAACAACAGGGTGGTGGCTGATGCATTCCAGGCATTACTCTCTTTCTCTGTGCGTCTTTCAAAACCTAGCAAGTCTGTACATATATTGCTTTGCTATAAATAAATTAACTTCTAAGTCAGAGACTGATTTGCAAATCAAAACTGCCTGGTCCAAACAAAGCTCACAATGTCATGATTGTGACAAAAATGCAGAGGAACCATCTCATTCCTACATTTAATCAAATTATGTTTTGCAGCAACACTGTCCAGTCCTACTCCCTTACAAACTATCTTTGTCTCTGTTAGCCAAGTTAATTCTTGATTTGCTCTCAGTAAAAAATTACTGCTTCAAGTTGACTGCAGCCTATAGTTTGCAAGTCTTATTTTTAACTCTGATATCAACCCAAACTGTGTCTTACAGCAGCAGCTGCTGCTAAAACTACAAGACTAAAAATTGCTATACGGTTGACTTTGGCTGGGCTGGAAAATGCTGATGTTTGCTTGTCTTTCTGACAAAGACAATATTTTTAGCTGTTGGACTGGCTGAAAAGTACAGATCCAAACTCTTGACATTCCCAGTTCTGACTAGATATTCTCACTAGACTATCTACAAGAAACTCACCTGAATATCTTCCTCTAATTCTAACACCTTCTCCAATGCATTATGTGAGTAACCGAAATCAACTACTCATCCCCCATGTGGCATCTCTGCTGAATTAGTACAGCCGCTCATTTCCAGACCCTCTCCTTAGACTAGCATTTGGTGTTTCTGTACATAATATTATTCAGCCCCCATGCATCTGCCTTGTATGTAAGAAATATAAAGCTTTCTTTCTCTCTCCTCCTCTCAAAAAAAAAAAAAAAAAAGAAACCCAAAAACCTACCGTTGTTTCATCCCATGTTTGACATTGGTTTGGAGAACTCTAAATAACGTAAAGAGCTGTCTCTCTGTTATTGAAAGGGCAATCATTTTAAGCTAGTTGTTCTACTCAAGGATGCAAAGCTACAGTACCTCTTCCAATGTCTTTGCCTTCCATATCTTTCAATATTACTGACTTCCCTTTTGTAATAAGAACAGCATCGCCTTCCCACTTCTTGTGCTTTTTCTTTGACGCCTTACACCACACAACACTGAAGTACTTCACAATACAGCCAGGCTCCTCCTGAGCTGCTTCTTCCTTTGCTGTCCCTGATGTTGGCAAAAGCAGTACATCTAAAAGGGAAATAAAATAACAGGAAGTATCTCAGGTTCTCTTGAATACAGTCATTTGCATTTGTAAACAAATCAAGGACAATCTATGCATTCATCTTATATAAACAAAGTGGTATATTTCCTGTCCTTGGCCACTTAGAGCAGGTTTGGACTGAGACAGAGCAGCACATAAAGACTCATCCTGAAATAGAAATCATTAAATTGTTGTTGGGAAGTAGGCACTTTCAGGAAAAGCACATTACTTGATACGTTAGCAATAGAGCTCCTGATCTGACATACAAGACAGTGAGAGTAGAGACAGACTAAAAGGGAAAACTTGAAAAAAGGGAAACCAGCATAAGAGAAAATGAAAACAGGGTCCTGGTGAGATGGTGCTGGGCAGTGTTTTGGAAGAACAGGAACACAGACCTCAGGAAAGGGAGCAAATGAGGCCAGTAACCAAATTTGGAGCTGAAGTCATTAGCAACAAGTGGCAGAATAACCATAATTGTAGTCATGTAGAAGACTATTTCTTCTCCTTTCCTTATGCCCTTTAAGAATAAATAACTGTGCAAACCCTAAAACAGAGCATCTCTTCTGTTCACAGCAACTCAGATGTTGCTACTAGGCTTACATTGATTTAGATTTGTCAGCAGTTACCTAAATACAAGTGTCACAGGTGGAAATATTAAT
Source organism: Heliornis fulica (assembly GCA_013399135.1). Classification (NCBI taxonomy): domain Eukaryota; kingdom Metazoa; phylum Chordata; class Aves; order Gruiformes; family Heliornithidae; genus Heliornis; species Heliornis fulica. The sequence continues at coordinate 11,831 of VXBZ01005997.1, forward strand.
AGAAAATATTTAGGTTAATAAGATTAAGAAATCACACCAGAACAGACAGCACAGGATAATAATATTGATTAAGAATAAATGCATGCTTTCGAGAGTTAGCAATCTGACATAAGTAATGGTAGATAAGTCCCCAGCACTACCTAAAGGAATATCTGTAGCATTCCTTTTCAGCACATGCACAGCTTCAAAGGCAGAATCAGACTAATTTTCATGAAAATACCCTTGCACGCTGGTTAAAGGCTTAAATCGGTTTGCTCCTTTGATTCCATCTGGGATTCAACACTACACAAATCTGTTATAAAAAAAGTGCTCATGCCACAGACTAACCTTTCCAAAATGTCCAAGAGTGCTGGTATTTAAAGGAGAAGCAGCAAGAGTAAACTTTTTTCACAATAACGGTCTGATAAAGAGGCAACTTTATCGCTTCTACATAGTGTCTATAGACTCCTAAGACTGCCTAACACTTCTAAGTTACATACCTATAATAAGTGTAATTTTCCAGATGAGCATTTACTAAAAAGGTATCATCTAAAAGAAAAATACCATATTTATTGAAGATAATTTTCTTCCCAAAACTCTCCAAAAGTTTTGTCTGTACAGAACTCTATGCTAACACAGTGCTATTGAACACTGGCACACACAGAAGGATGAGAAAACAGGACAGAGCACCTCTTTTTAAAATGTAGGGGTTTCGTTGTAGATAAAACCTGTGAAACAAGCCAGAGAGCAAGAATAAATCCTTGCAGTTTGCTAAAAGGTGTCTAGAGGTCTACTGGATCTTCAGTAATCACAAGTGATAAAAATTGGAGGAGCAAAGCACGAGAGGAGAGAGAAAACCTGTACCTTGCTAAGAATACAAAAGAACAATCTGATTCCATATTGAGTTCCTAACTGTAAAATGATCCAACAAGATAAATACAAGACTGTTTTCTCTTAGCTTAATCAGCAACTTCTTTCTCGTATTAAGATTTTAAGTAACTGCTACTGCAAGAACTAGAGACGTCATTGCAGAACATTCTTCTCTCTTGAAGGATGGCCATCCATAAACAAGTGACCACCTCCTTGTCTCCTCCACTGACCTCCCCCATGAGTTTGGTGACCCCTGAGATCTGTTTTATGGTCATTGCTCTTTTACTTGGGGAGTCCTGCCTAGTGTTATCTGAATCGCTAGTAGATTAACTTTCAGGTCAATCACAATTCTTCAAATTCTTCTTACGATTCTTCATTTAAAATAATAAGAACATCAATAATTTAGGAACAGAGTTGAAAACTGTTAGCATTTGGTAATGGGGACTTTTGCCAAAAAGGATCTCTAAAGCAACTGCCCCCAATGAGAATCAAAATACTCCAATATAATACTCCATATAATACTACAAAGTTCCTATGTGAAACTTGAAAAATAACAGCCTCTGGAATGTTCAGATTTCTTCCCTTACTTTGTTTTCTAAATTATTGAGATTTGTTTATAAAGATACCCCATAATAATGTTTCTGCACTGCATAAAACATTCTCCCTTTATCTACAACTACTGTGCAGTTTCAGATAAAAGTGTTAAGGTATTTTTCCTTTTTTTTTTTTACATTTAATATTTTTATGTAAAAATAATTACATATTCTCAAAATTATCTTCCATAGAATTTACTTGAATAGAAAACCTAAATCTGTTCACCAAAAAAAGTGATGATCAAGTACTTGCATTCATCTTTCTTTTTATCCTGTCATTTTTTTCTTGCATTCAGCATCGCATCTATTTAACTTCAAATATTTACTCCAGTGCAACAGCTAAATATCCAAATTTAGGACCTCTTCAGGAACTGAAATGAGCCCGTCACAGTAGGCACAGGAACTGGGTGCAGTGTTTGATACAGGGACACTGGGAGCAACAGTTTTAACGGTAAAATCCTTGCTGCTCACCGACTGTAGACAGTATCCTAAACACAGCTCGGTTTGCCGAGACCCTGGAAGATAAACTGCAATAGGAAATTCTGAGCTCTGCTGTTAATCAGTTTAGACTAAAAATAATAAGTAACAGGAACTATGTGTACAGCATAGTAAGAGAAAGATCAGGAAATCATGCCTATTCATTTCTCTCCCAAATAGCAAACTGCCCAGCCTGGTTTCTTTAACCGTGAAGAAACACTACCAAGTGCTATGTCTTTCCTCCCAGAACGAAGGGCTCAGGAACTTTAAAGATGTGGCTCATAAGGCTTTGAAAAGCTTCCACAAATAAAAGTAAATAAATAAATAAAGCTTTCTTTCTGTGTTTGAGAAAGCAAGGGCTTAAGTTTCAAGATATAAACCATAGCCTTGTTGATAGGAGGAAAAGTTTCAGCAGTCTGAGGAAGGTGATGATTTACAGAAAGCAGGCTGGGATCCAGGAGAGAGGACGGAGGAGCGTTCCAATGGCAAACTAGTTTAACCAGTTTCTGATGAGTGGGATTTAGAGAAAATGCATCAATAAGTGCATTAGGCTACTCCCAACACACCAAGAAAGGAGCTGCACTGTGAAAGACCGCCAAAACCCCTTAAGAGTCCATTGCCAGCAGACTGTACTATACTGCATTTGCCACCCTGTAAATGTGTGTTATGGTGAAGAGCTGGCAAGCTCCAGCAAGCAGGGCTCTAGACACCTCGGACTGAGGTGTAGTTGAATGGATGGCTTCACCGCATCCAACCCGGCTGCTGCCAAAGAAGCCGAGGGGTTCACCTTGCCTCCCCTCTCCCCCTGCTCCCCCACCTGCAGGCAAGCCTGCACCATGAAACCCACCAGCACCTCCAGCCCATAGAGGGAAGGGATATACATGGTTAGGAACAAGGAGACAGGGAGGATGCCCCTTTTTTGTGTGTCAACTCTTAGACTGGGGCAATTCTGCAACCATGGGCCCTGTCAAGTTACCTCTGAACCTGGACTTCCATGGCGTAAGTCTGTGCTAGGAGTTTTCCCTCAACCACTCTGCATCAGCTAAATAAAAACATAGTTGAAATGTAAAATTACAATGTAAAGAAGAACATTTTGATTCCAGTTCTTCTCTGTGGTGCTCAGGAATCAAAATGAGAGGTAGGCTGAGCCCAAAATCTGAACCGAGGTAAAGGGAAATGTGGGCTCTGAATAAATCGCAGCAGAAACTCGATAGCAGTGCTGTACTGCAGCCACTGCACACGTGCCATCGATCTGCTCCGCAGAGCCAGCATCATCTCTGGCTTCTGAGCAGAGAAAGTAATCGAAAGGTTCCTTAACCAAATTAATTCTTAACACTTAGAGAACAGATGTTTACACAGTAGTTAAGTGTTCTGTTCCATGTGAAAGATCTGTATGTTAAACACTCCTCAGATATCCAAGGAATATTTAAAGATACAACACAGATAGCATCATCCTTCATTTGCAAAGCAATTTCAGTCTAATGATAAACTTAGTATTAAGCTAACATGTAAATGCATATTAGTGTGTCTCAAAGATGGAAAAATACGTAATACCTCTTCCCACAGCACTTCTATGTGACTTTTACGAGTTCAACCAGCGATTCGAGCTGACCTGCCCTAAAACCACAGGAATCAGTGACAGCTGCGACTGCATCTCAGTCGCTTGATTACAACCCAGTGCTTTGAAACCCTCTCTCAAACACCAAATGTATGTGTAATTCATCACCATCGTTAGCAAACTCATCTAAAGTGTGGCATTTCAAGCAAGAATATTTTCTTTGAAAAACACATCACTGTTTTATTTCCAAAATTACTTTTAAACAAAAATGCCTTTTTAAAACATCTGTGTCAAAGTCACTTTACAGACATATCTTTCACCTGAAACTCCAATCAAACTAGCCCCTAGTGCAGTACTGTGGGGAACTCCATTAGCAGACCTTGCTTTACATAGCTAATAACTTTACCAGGCCTTCATCAGTCCATACAACATCTTCCACACTAGGTGTCTTGGTTTAAGCACACCTATTCACAGACATGCACAATGTCCAAAACGTTTTCACTGGAAAAAAAAGTAAATCACTGTTTATGCAATCAAAAATCACAGATTAATGCAAGTTTAGTCACAATAAACTATTATTCCCTATAGCAGTTCTAATATCTCAATACCCTGGAGAAGAACATAAAAAACAAGGAGAAGATAGTGCTTCTTTTTTCTTTTTGGCTGGGGTAAAACTTTTTCCATTCCTGAGCACTGAAAGTTCTTGGAAATAAATGCAGTTTGCACATTCTCTGCAGCTTAATTTCCTGAGGATTACACACTGGACATGCTCTAACTGAGGCCGAGAATAACTTCCTCCGTAGTCAAAGCTCTTGCTCTTTGAACCAAAGCTGGGTCTCTTCCAAACATGCCAGCAGGGAATTTTTCCTTGACCAGAGGAAAAGTTCCTCTCCTGCAGAGACATCATCTTCCCTCTTGACACCAAACAGGGAAAGATGGCAGAAGGGACCAGCTACAAGGAAGAACAATTTCAGAGAAGCAGCTTGAAAAGAAAGATTACTGCTGAAAAGGAAAGCTGATATTAAACCAGCAGAAAATTGACAACCAGGTATAAGACCACAAGTCTGAGCTAGAAGCAGAACACACAAGGAAAGGTTAGAAACCAGGCAGGGAGTGAAAAGAGTAGGGAGACAACAGTTTATGTTAGGAGGAGATATGGGGAGAAGCACTGGGGTACTGAAGTCTGGTATGACTCAAGGAGCAGAGAGTTGGGGATTTTGTGAGCAAGAACCAGCAGAAGAAAATGTTTCTGCTCCTCATATCTCTGACCCTCAAAATTCAAGGTTCACTAAAAAGCATAAGGCTGAGAGCCCTTCGAGGGAAGACTTGGGAAAAAGAAATTAGAGCAGGGGCTTATCAGGCAAGTGACAGGGAAGAGAAAATGAAAAATGACATCTTTCTAGTTTAAGTTTTTTCTTAAAGGTAGTCAACACTACTGTAACTGTTACGCTGTTCCATACCATGTTAAGGAAACAGATTTGACAGCTGCTCTCTGGTTGTGCAAGACTGCAAGGGGAGATTTAAGTGCAACATATGAGATCAGTTTGATCACACACTGCAAGACAAACCCAAATCAATTCTGAATCAAGGACTGGTGGAGGACCCAGAAAAGGACAAATCACTTCTAGTGGACAAGTCAGTGAAGGCAAAGCAGGAGCTAGAGCTTGGATCATCATGTACTTTTCTCTCAATCATTCTGTTCCTCAATCTGAAAACTTTTCAGTCTTTCAGTTTCTTTGCTGCCAGCAAACACATGGAAAACTCACCAGCCAACACAGTGCATTCCACTGTATTAACAGTCTACACCAAATTCAATGACATCCTAATGCAGTAATTGACTTTATTACCCGAAAGGGTAAAGATAAGAGTTTCGACCTTGTCTGCTTACACAGATGAAAACAACAAATTATATGGAATAATCTTTTTAGAAATATTAATTTGCTCTAAAAGCCAAAAGATTAACATCTACAACCCTGTGGTACAAACCTACATCCCCCACCCTCTCCCCACCCCAAAACTCAGCTTCCATTAAACATAGTTTTAAGGCTGTGAACTTGAGCAAGGTTTGAAAATGCCAAAACCAAGCCTGTTTCAGTGCCCTGATCTGCCCCCCAGTGCATATGCACTAAAGTCTTCACAGAAATGCTGCACTGCATTGCCGAAGGACCTCCTGCCCATTCGTTGCAGAAAACTGATTATCTCAGCAGTGGCAGGAAAAAAAAAGGAATAAAATAAAATAAAATAAAATAAAATAAAATAAAATAAAATAAAATAAAATAAAATAAAATAAAATAAAATAAAATAAAATAGGCTGCTGTTGCCTGCACAACCCCTGAGCTGCTTTGCTACAAACTGCAAAAGGTGTGTGATAAAGGAGGTCAAGATTGCAAGGACAGAAAGTCCACTCTTGTGGTTATATGTGCTGAAGAGTGTCACAGAGAATGGGATTTTATGTGTGTGTCTTTTACAGTTCTTCTGTGGTGTAAGTCATTCAACCCCAACTTTTCAGCAATGAACACCTGTCTGAGCAGCTGAGACTTGGGATTTTGTCTCTTTTCTAACAGTGAACACTCAAGGGTGCCACTCGATGTTGTGGTTTGGAGAGGTTAACTGTGTGGTATATGAAAGCATTGAGATAACGCAAACCTGGCCGATTCAGTCTGCACCTCCAGTACTACTGAGGCTTTCCGGTTTTATTCTCTCTGTGCGGCAACTCCCACTTTGTCTCCTAGAAAGCGGAGATTATACCAACCCCTTATCTCACAAAGATACTGTGAAGCATAATTGCATCTATGAAGCACTCATATGCTATCATGATGGGCACCAGAAGAAAAAAAAGTTGGCTAATTAAATCAAAATAGTGTGAATAGTGTGCTGAAGAAAAGGCATAAGCCTGTAACTGAACATAAGAGGTGGAAAGAAAATACCAAATAGTGGCTCACAAAGTGGACAGAGTCCTTTCTGTAAACTGAAACTGTCAAGCCTACAGAAATATAATCCATCGTAATGTAATTAACTAGAACTAGACCCAACAGCATGAGCAGGCCGGATTCAGGCTGTGCATACTTGCAAGTTTTTGGGTACTTGAGTAACCTTGATTTTCTTTTCAAATAGGAACCTTACATGTACAGTAATAGAGCTGGTAGCCATACTTAGTATGAACATGTAAGAATGATCCACTCATCACTGTTTAATGAAACATTTACCTCTTAAAGAGTATCACCTGCAGAGAAGGGAGGATGGAGAGCATATCCTTCCAAAATTACAGCTCCATGATAGAAAACTATTCTTCCTAAACATCTCAGTTGTCTAAAAATCCAAATGACTCCAGCTTCCACTGTAAAAATTTAATGAACTAAGCTGAAAGCTTCTGTCAAGTCCACAGAAATAGATGTGCAAGTCCTATTATCAAAGGAAAAAGCATCATCACTGAGAGCTCTGAGAGGCTGCAGGCATCATTCAATGCAGTGAGACAGATCAGCTCAGTAAAATGTTGGAACCAAATGCCATCCACGTTGACTGTTTACGGCACATCTTAATGTTGTCATGCACACAGAAAGTTGTTTTGATTAATTTGTCAAGTAAAGGCTTTCCTACTTCAAGACAAAAAAAAAAAAAGTAAAACTCACATCAGAAAGCAACATCTATACTTGGCTTCTGTAAATACTGAAAGTTATTGCAATAGTTATTAGATTATTACACAATTGGAGGCTACCTGTAGCCACCTCAGAAACCAGACAATTCTTGAAGCAGCTTGCAGAGATGTTAAGTGTGCATTCTTTTGTGTTTAAATGCTAACGGAAGGAACACAGCTACGTCCGTAAGTGGTATTGGAAAATACATAGTTTGACATATTTTAAGCATCTGCTATTGCATCTACTGGCTTTTATTAAAAACAAAACTATTTCTGTGCTGTAGAGAAATCTCTGCTCTTAAAATGCAAAGACTTTTGGATCTGTAACAAAGTGCAGGCAGGCAGAAAGGGATTTATTAAGATTACGTATCCTTCGCATTAACATCTGGTTTAGCACATACTGGAAGGAAAAACATTTTTAAATGTACATTTTTTTGATTGTAAAGAGCCCTTAAAATAATACATAATCAATAAAACTTATGCCCACTGTTACAAACATGGAACATAATATATTCATATCCTAAATTATTTAAACATGACTGTTTAAAATTTATGACATTACCCTGGAAAGAGGCACACAAAGGATGAGTCACATTTTTGAGAATTTTCATGTGTTATGCAGCAATGATTACTTGCAGAGTGGCTGACGAAATATTTGGAAAGGGAAAGAGTAATCTTTCCAAATCAAGTTACATAACTTTGATTTACATAAATGTAATCCATTCAGTAGTCCAAACAGAAAAGCAGTATTTATGGCCCAAGCACAAAAACCTAGAGCTCTAGTTTTAATTCTTACTAGGAAAGCAAAACTGGAACTGGGGAGATGGGGGAGGAGGGAAGAGGAGAAATTTATCCTTGTGGAGGTAAGCTGTGCAAACGGTGCTGCCTTTGCTGGCTCTGAATGTAAGGAAATTGAATACAACTTAAATTGCAGAGAAATTCCAATGCAAATTAATAAGCTGATTCCACGCAGGGAGCTATAAATTCAGGATACCTTTAACAGAGCTTTCTTTATGTCAACCCTGACTATTTTTGGTCCTGAACAGAGAACTTATATAAGGAAATGCTAGAAGACATGGAGATGTGGCAGCTTTCCATCAACAGTCTGGGTCCACTTGCTATTCCCAAGGAATTGCTTCAAGCTTTGATGTCGCTTGAAAGCCCATGCAGCATGCGGCAGCTCTTCTTATCAACTTACCGTATGGAAATCTCCCCAGGTAGGTACGCGTGTGTGTGTGTACCTATGTACATATCCATACTCATTAGAGAAAGAGAAGAGTTTGGTTTTTTTTAAAGTTTATCTCTGCTATATTTAATCTGAAAACTGAAAATCTTTGCAGATGCCCACTATACACGTGTATATATACTGGAACTAGATTATCTTTATGGTCGTTTCCAGTCCAAACCATCTCTGTATCTTCAGAGCTCAAGTACCTGAAACTCTCAAAACATATTTAACTGCTGGATAGCTGAAAACCATCTTTAGTACCATCTTGTAAGTTCACTTAGGAACCATGTCTTTTCAAAACTCAACTACAGCACATTATATAACAAAAAACTCTTCCAAAAGGAACAGATTTTATTATCTATTAGTAGTAATTGTAACAAACAATAAGTTTAGTTCAGTCCTTTTCTGCACATTCTCTCTATACAGCACCGAATCAGAGAGCTACAAACCATATTTTCCAGGCTACTGCTGTTTTTTTTTTTTTTTTGCAGAAGAGCTGGGCCATCACCTATCCAGCTGTATAGTCCAACAGCTATGAAGCCCTCAGAACCCCTAAGGAAGGGTAGTTGTGCTCAAGAACCTTGTTGCCACCTGTCATCCTCTCTGGATCTAAACAAAGCTTCTTCACTGAGGCTGCCTGGCCTGCCAGTGACAAAACTAGGGACACATTTTCTTGCATTCATTCAAGATGTTCACAGAGGAGAAAACCATCTTCTGCTCTCAACAGCGCAGTGTGCCCAGTTCAAAGTTTTAAACAGAAGTTCTATCTTCACATATATAAAATATATAGATATTTTAAAAATACATTTTTAGAAATCATAAATCATGTGGAGTAACTGCAGATGTTTGGATGCATCCACAGATCACTCCATGTCATCATCGGTAGAATAAAACAGCATGAAGATGCCATAGCACGGAAGAAAGCAGGGTCAGTGGGGAATGCCACTGGCCTTTGGCCAGCTGAGCTTTACTTGGCTTCTCTGACACTCATCCACCTCCCCTTACACACAAGCCACAAGCCAAGTTTTCAAATACTTTAGCACTGAACAACTGCAGTAAAGCCTAGTAGTAAAAAGGAAGAATTATTTTCAGAATCTAATTTTGTTAGCTAGTGTTCAATAAAACTTCAGGAAATTGTATCTTTATTATGGAGGAAACTTTGCCCTGACAAACTGGATGCCATTTAAGAGCAGCTATCACAGGCAATCAAGGAAAATGCTTTCAGTTTAGCAGAGATAAAACACAGAAACATAGCACATGGAATGACTAAAATTTAGTCATGTGTTAACACACCCAGCTAACAAGACTATTATTTTAACCAGTGTAAACAGTATGCTTTAAAAAAAATAAATCTAAGACTCAGGCAATTAGATTTCTCACATTATTTCAGACCTGAAGATTTAAAAACAGAATAGTAGCGTGACTTGCCAGGAGCACACATTAAAAAGCTATATTTCATGTATTTTAAAATCCTGAAAAATACTAAAAGGCATTCTTTTTAAAGGTCTCTCTATTTTCATGTGCAAAACAGAAAGTTATTGACATTATGGCAAAATAACACTATCATCTTCACAAGTAACGTTCTTATGACTTTACCGAAGTGAAAATTCATATGGAACTACCCTAAAGCACTTTAAAATAAGAGACAAGAAATTTTAAAAGACAGCTTAACCAGCAAGCGTGGGTATCACAATTCCTCATTTGTTCCTCCCACTTAGAAACAATTCTCTTTTAATTAAAAGCAATTTTATAGCTTTGCCTGTTGGAAATCCAGTGGACCCAAAGTCTGCTGGAAGAAGCCAGTATGCAAGCTCTAGTCTATGCATTTTCATTGTATGGGGGGAAAAAAGTCCCAAGCCAGAAAACATGCAGAAATATAAATGAAAAAAGAAATTTAAGCTAGTGAGGTGGAGGATGTTGGAAAACAGTAGTATGACAAGTAAGATTAGCTATAAGTAATCTTTCCTGGTCTTGGGATACTTCTCACTCCAACCTTTACCTGGTAAAAATTCTGACCCAAGGCAAGCATATCAATTGAGATGACTCTACAGGAGTCTAAACATTATGGGTGAAAGAGGAAGGGGTGGGGGGGTGGACAACAAAGAAAGCAAGATAATCATGGAGCAGCCAACAAAATTATAGACTGTTAGACAATTACCCAGACAGTGAACTTAGAGAAGATGCAATCACAACTACCACAAAGTTATCATAGTTGCAGGTTTTTATACTCTAATCCTAAACATAAATCCATTAGATTTTTGGAATTAAATTACTGCCAGAACCTGTTTATTTCCGTTATCTTAGTAGAAGGACATGAACATATGGTAGAAATTTGTCCTTGACTAAAAATTACTCTCCTTGTACTACATACATTATAAACATGCAGAGTGGGAATGGCACTGCCAGATGTAGCAAAAGGACTAAGAGGATAAGAACAGGGGTGAAGGAGGGAAAGGCTTCTTCCGACATCCCTTTCACACATGCTAACGAAACAGCATTTGCTGGAACAGTAAAAATTCATAGCACCTCAAGGTTCAGAAGGACTAGCCACAGCTGAAACAGGAACAGGCACTGAAAAGTGAGAAGTCTTGACTCAGACAGATACCTGATACTGTAAAGCAGATGCAGGGCAAGAAAGAAATGAAGATACACCAGCATCGAGAGTATAATAGACAGTCAGCACCATACTGAACTGACAGAGCAATAAAATGCTACTGAAGGAGGAAACCTTTCTCTACTGAAAGGAAATAAATGTCACATCACTCGCAAAGAAACAAGGGAGCTCCACCAGGACTGAAGAGATATCTCCCCCCACGCCAAGCTCCCCCAAAACCAAAGGAAACACAACTGAGAACAAAGGAAGCAAGAGGCATGAGAGGTCTCTGAACTAGAGGTGCTGCCTGCAGGTAAGAACAAAAGGCCTTCCATTAAGAAATGAGACAAAGCCAGAATAACCAAAGGTGGAAGAATGCTGATTACAGGGAGACAGTTTTGATCAGGCCTGTGTACTTTATTTCTTTATTCATTTGCATTCTTCTTCCCCTTCCAATATCAACAACACAAGGGAGACTTTGCTCTACCCAGAGTCCTACTTTTGCATCTGCTTTGCCTGTCAGTTCGGAAAGGAACACAAGGTTTCAAAGAGTGGAAATTTCTCTGGTTCTAGTCCTTGAAATAAAAATACCATGCCAACAGAAACCCCAGAGGTCACCTCTTCATCTAGCTCAAGGGGACTGGGGAATTCAAATGAAAATATTCTGAAGTCTCTAGAGCATTTTGGTGGCCAACATAACAGTAGCTAGAATTCAAAAGCACTGCAATACAATGAGTCGTATGGGAATTATTTCTTGAACTATTAAAAACTTGTTCATTTGCATAAAATGTAAGGACAGAAACAACAAACAGAAATTAATTCCTTACCACTGGAAACTCAAATTCTCATTTTCAACTGAAAGGTTAGGATCAGGCATTTCCAAATTACAGGACGAGTGCAGAAAATTTAGTGCTGTTTCCCACTTCTAAGAAGTGGAACAAATAAAATCCTTATTTATTTGTTACAGCCAGTATTTTCACTCTTGTAAACTCAGGGAAGTGAGTATCTCACTGAAGTGTTTCCAGCTACACAAAACCAGATTGATGTGCCTGAACTGAAAAACAGAGCAGAAAGCCAAGGACTGTACAGAAACAGAGGCCACTTATCCAGGCATCATCATCTTCAGCACACGCAAAAACTCCCAACAGAACAAACACTTACAATGCTCTCTTCTCTAGAAAAGAGCTGGAAGAGTACTGGGAACTTCATACTGACATCTGTTTTCACTGTCTGGGTAGGTTTTTTCTCCTCAGTTTGTAAACAAAAGGCTTGCTTCCTCTACTCTTCCCACCTGTAACCTGCTGAAGTTACCCTGGGCACAGACAGTCGAGAGTATTTCCCTTGCACCACTATCATAAAACTTTAACTACATTACTTCAAGCTCCACTAGCCCCTCAATTAAACGTACATGCTTCCAGCCTTCAGTTTTTAGTAAGTACTTATCCCTGTGGGTACAAAGGTAATCTGACTCGCTCCAAGGACCAACAGGGAGGTGCGAGGCTTACCTCACAGTCTGCTGATGCAGACCAGTGCCCCACGCTCACATGCTGAGGTTCTGCGGAAATGGAGAAAGCAGCAAAATTTGGGATAACAGTGCTGACAGGAGCAACAGTTACAGCAGCTGCGGGAAGAAATACTCTCCTTCCCATTGCTTTGTTTTTGCTGTTGTTGGGGCCCTCCAAGATAGGACACACAGGAGGAATTAAATCTCTTTTGTTCTCTCTTTTTCCTTGATGCTGAGCTTCATTTCTTTTTCTCATGCTAAAGGTTAGAGGAGGAAGAAAGTGTTGTTACACAGAACACAGAGCCAGAAGTCTAAGGCAGACGTGGATCCATTCATAGCAGGCAGGAGACTAAGAATTATGAAGAGGTTAATCACCTGGGACTTAATGCTTTCCAGGTATTTTTCTTCCAGTTATGAACACTGATCGTTAACTGCAGAGAAAACAGCTGCTACTAGCACAGAGAGAAGAATCAATTTCTTTTTCATTTGGGGCTTTTTATTTTAAACTAATCAAAAGGCCAGAACAACAGCATTTATAAAAGGTACCCAGAATAACAAAGATCATCTGATGAGGTCACATTGTTACTTACATACAGAAACTATTTCAGCAGCTTACAGTCATAGTGATATTGATTAAAGGCACCTGCAACTGTCTTGGTTGCACATGCACTGTAGTAATTATGCATGCAAATGAGGAAATTTGATGTTTTTGTGGTTGATCACCAGCATAATTCCTATAACTGAACATACAATCATGGTAACTGTACACACAAATTCCATATGCATGCAGTTTTAAAAACCAAGCATTGCATTCATTGTCTCTATGTTGATAACATCATATGGAAACACTCCTCCACTGGAAACAATAAAAAGTAATAACTTTTAGAAATATGTACATTTACTCAACCATCTACAGAACATTACAAAAATATAACAATCCAGTAATCTTGCTCTCCAAGCTGACATCAGCAAAATCTCACTTCCCTAAGACCTGCCAACTTGAAAAGAGTAAGATATTTAAACATAGCCTCTTATTCCTCCTTTTTGTATGTATTTATTAAACTGTAGCTTCATTAAGATATTAAAGAACGGGTGATTATTTGAAAAAATAATGGATATGATCAAAATTTTTAAAAAGAGCTGAGCTAGATTTCCATTAGCTCATGACAACTTTAATAGAGGTAAGTAGAAACATTTTTAAGGTCTGGATTTTTATCCACCTAAACATTTAAATATACAAGATTTGATTATGCTTCAGACCACAAGAGTTGGTGCATTCAAACCCATACAAGGTATTTTTCTAAGGTACATAAACAACAATATGGAAAATGATGCTTTCATCTCTTGAGCCCAGATTTTGATCCATCTCTATTAACGTAAGGAACAATTCTGCTAGGGCAAAAGCATTTATTATTAAGTATTTCAAAGAATATGACATAAGTAATAAAATATTTAGATATTGCTGTATTCTGGCAGATCACGGCGTAGTCGTATTGCCTTCAGCTTCTCTACTTTGATTTTTGTTCGCAACAGTTCTTCCTCCAGTTGCTGCTTTCTTTTCAATCCATCCCTTTTTTCCTGGACATAAAGACCAATTTTTCTTTGATTTTCTAATATTATTTGATGTTCTTCTTTCAACATTTGTAACATCTGTGGGTCATAACCACACATTGGTCTAAAGCGTTCTCCAACTTCAAGCCTAAAAAACTCATCTCTTCTCGGTACAGGAGAGGGAGACATCATCACTCTCATATCAACAGAAGATACTGAAGTTGAAGGAGACCTTTCCATAATATGCACCAATTGGTGTTCTTCCTCTTGTTCTAAGTTCTCATTTTGCTGTGAGTCTATAATCAAAGAAGGAGGAGGTTTGACATCCTCTTCCGATTGCAAGTCCATCATGACTGCCACAGGATGGTGATCCAGTATTGCCTGTGGTGAACTGGTACCAGCAATTGTTTCTTTATCGATACCAGCACTAGAACACATAAAATCATATTTAAATAATCCATTAAAAACTATTTTTAAAGAGTAGTTGTAAGTAACCAAAGCTTCACTTAAAATACTATGCTCTCTATGCCTGGGACTCTTACTTCATTAGATGAACACCACCTGTACTCCTCCTTTCTTTCCACCATGTGCAGACAGACCAGTTTTACTCGGATTTTGTCACTATAAAGGCAGTATAGCCAGCAGAGAACTGTCTTGGTAGGCCCTTCTTCTGGCACTAGAGAAGCAAGAAGGGCTATTAGTGACAAATGAGAATAAAAACAAAGCACCAGCAAATGATGCGAGTGACAGAGGAAAGAGTTCACATATATAGTGATTTTTAAAGGGCATTAATTTAGATTGAGTGGATGGTGGCAGAAACATTTCCATCTCAAACTTATTCATCTCCCCCTGTTTCAGTGTGCTCCCTCTTTCAGATTCAGACACCCAAATATTTGGAACTTTTTTATGTAAAACAATCACTGAACAAAATTACACAAGGACAGAAGAAGACAGAGCCCAAACAACTGACCCTGCCAATAAATTAGGGAATCAAGCTAATCCTTGCTCCTTCTCTTTGAATCAGTGATCTCAGTGTTTTTCTGAAGCTTCAAGAGAAGACACAGAAATGTTTCCATTGGAACAGCCTATAGTTCTGTGCATTTATTTTCGAAAGTACAACATCCACTTGACTCATCTGTTTTTGTGTAAAGCCCTGAGTCAGCAGCACCTTAAATCATGATTTGACATTACATCTGTATCTCCTATGGTCTTCAAAAATCTTGGTTAAAAAGAAATACACAGTCATGGTTGCAATTTCCAAAGGATCCTAATCTAGCCTGCCATCTATTAACATGAAAGTGCAATTCCTAGAACGAAAACATGAAAGCTTCTCAATACTCAATTGTAACATTTTTAAAAAAAATTGTCACACTATTTTAATTAAAAATTATTTAAAAAAAAAAAACAACAAACCAAAAACAACCCCAAAACAAACCATCTGAAGAAGGTCTTGAAAATACACCTTTCATTAATTCCCCAAAGAGAACATCAGCATAAGCTTACTCTATCGACTGTTACCTGAGCTGCCTACAGAGTACCAATTAGATCACCTTACTTGCTCCTCCTAGTGCTACAAAGCTTCTTCACCTTTTCCTATATACCTCCTTCTCACACTTCTTTTACTCGTCTCACTGAGCATCGGAAGTATTATCCTGCACACAAATTCTCAGTTTTTTTCCCTAGTGCTGACTGTAATTCTGGGTTTCCCCCTCTTTACAATCACAGCTTCTAATACAGCTTCCTTTCTCCTTATTCGCTGGCTCCTGGCCAGCTTCTACCCTGAGAAAAGTGGAAGCAGGAGAAGCAGGTCATTATGACAAAAGGGAAGCGCAGAAAGAGAAAGTGAGAGAGGTTAAAGAAAGGTAAGATTTAGCCTAACAGACTAGAACGTCAAAAAAAGTGAAAAATTCATCTCTTAATGTGTAATGCCCACAGAACTAGAAAATTACCAAATCTTCAGACAACTCTGATGAGGCAATTCTTTTTGCCCTTAGAGTCAGCCTCTTAAGAGGAAAACAATTAACACAGCAAAGAAAGAAAGAAGGAATTGAGAAACAAAGGAGCCTACTAATGTTGTTTCTGACAACTTGACTGAAAGAAAGACAAACACCACTTACCACAATTGTGGGATGGCGTTTATAACCCTGCAGGCACCCATGATTCACCAGGTTTTGTTTAATCACAGCAAGCTAGAAATTGCTTAAAGGTGCGATTAAGAATTTGGATTCATTAGGTTGTGTTTCCCTCCTGCAAAACCTAAGCCATATCCTGGTGAGTTAAAACCTAACCTAGGGTTTTGAAAATTAGGGTAAAAATGCAACTCAGAGTTAAAATTAGAGCTATGAAATAATGATTAGTTTTTTCCCCTGCCCAAATAAATTATATTTTTCTCCTTCAGCACTCAGTGCACTGGCTCTTCCTAGGATCAACCATTTTGGGTAAGCAGTAATCAAGACAAGGTTACCAGAGCTCTTAGGGACTTCGAAAACTGGTTAAATTATAGGAGACAAACTATGGAGATCATTAGCTCTTAATCATTCATGAAAAGCGTCAGTGCTTTTTATAAGCCGATCTATGAACAGAAGTTCTCACTCTATTTCTTATTTTCCCCTCCTTACAAAAGTTGGTAGCCAAGACACTGCAACCTTTATTAGCGCAATTAAAAGCCTTGTTTTGTTCCAGAGAATTCTTTGGAACAGTTCCTCCAGGGGCATTCACCAGGAGCAGCAGTGCAGCCCAGTTGCTTCAGATTTCTTTACGCGAAGGACCCACAACAGCATATTTTTAGAGCATCTGGCATGTTGAGATTTAGACAATTGTTACCATTCAGTTCAACCAGTGGCACCAGGAATCCAATTCAGCGTGTGTGCGCATGCCAGCTTTTCTTAGAGTGTTACGCCGCTGCACCGACTATCAGTATATTTGATTCAAATACGGGAAGTTCACTTCCCATTAATCTGCTTGGAGAAATAAAAAAAATCAGAGCTTTCTCAAGGTTGCTGGGGAGTTGATTTTTCCCCTCCTTCCTCCCTAACTTCGGGTTGTTTGGGGTTTTTTTATCTTGAGGAACCAAAATCTGACCCTGGCATTTTTTGATCCCTCAAGGACCAATACAGAACCAGCAGAACATTGCAAGTCAGATACGAGGGGCATTTGCCAGCAGTGGGAGAAAGCCTGCATGCTGTCTGCCTGTATTATGTCTGGCTCAAATCTAGACGGTGTGTCTCAGCAGTTAAAAAAAAAGAAAAATCCTACAAAAAAAAAAAAAGCAAACTTCTAATGCTGCACCTCTCTGTTTCTCCCTGTATTTCAACTACCTAATGTACAATACAGCACTGCTTGGAGTGAAGACAGGAATTAGCTTTGCTCCAGTTTCAGAGAACTGCCATCACTCTAAGAAAAGTATAATTGAAAAAAAAAAAACCAAAAAAACAAACGTGCATTCACAAAAGCACTGTGGTATGGGGAGTCTTTTTTTTTTTAAGGATTTGGATCACTTAAAATGTAACATGCAAGCATCAGAGTTAATGAGAGAAAAAAGGTGTATGAGTAAGGTTTCTTAGCTCTATAAACTACCTTTATTAAAAATCTTCTGTAAACTGGTAATAGTTCCATATGTTGCAAAATGACTGCAGTATTACCTTAAATGGAGGAGAATAGCCATCACTTTGCCAGTGTTTGAATAATCTGCCTATTAAAAGGTAGGGGAGGAGTAGAGGTTGGAGCTACTATTTCTCTTTGATTCCCTCTTAACCCTCACTTTCCAGAGTATGACAAAGACTCCAAAACCGGCTTTGAAAGACAGCTGGGGAAAAAAAAAACAACCACAAAACAAAACACCACGAAACACAGTGCTAAGTCACCACAAAGCTTCCCATAAAACAAAAGCAACATTACTTTGTCATTGTTCCCCAGTTGGGGATTTTCTCCGATTAACATTTCCTTTCGGAGCAGGAACACAAGCAAAGCGTTACCGAGTAGATAGGAGGCGCCATAATTTTCATTCAGCAACAAAATAAAAAAAAAATTAAATAAATAAAAAGGAATCATCTCACCTTTGAACACCGCTCCTGTCTCTTAAACACACATTGGAAATCTGTGGAATCATCTCCACAACTTTCTTGGTTGGCTCGGAAATGCTGCTTTTACAATCGGAGTGAGTCTCCTTTTGCTGCAATAGCTCCTGTTTGGCATATTCTTTGAGCCTCTTGTACAGCGTGCGCAGGCCCTGTGCGGTACGAGGAGGGCGATCTACTCCGATGGCATTGTAGTTATCAGCTATGATATCCCAGCACTTGTTTTTTTCCACTATTACAGAATGCTTATTGGTATGTTCCTCAAGAATTTTAACGTACGGCTTCACGAGTTTTAGCAAATCGAGCTTTTCAGATAAGGTAAAATTAGAAGATCTGGCCTTCCCAACCATTGTTATCTTTGAATTAAGGAAGCCGTTTCTGAAGCCACCATGCAGTCCCTAGCTCTGCTCAGCTCTTTCACAAACAGAAAAAGATCAGGCTTAACTAGGCTAGTCTCATTTAGGCCCACGCCTACAAGGGAGGGTTTATTAAAATTCCTTCAGCTTAAGCTGACGCAGGTTCAGGAAATCTGCTTAAGCCAAGCCTGACCTACATAAGGCTTCAGACTGAAGAAGACGGGAAGAAACAAGCAAAACACACTTTTGTATGAAGAGACCAGACATACGCAGGATTTAAAAACATAAAGGTTTAAAGATTAGCACGTTACCCAGCTAAAAATTACCTAATTTAGCTGGAGTAACAAGCTCTGACACATCTCCCCAGCTCTCTCACACGTATCTCAAACTGAAACCGCGCTCGAGATGATTTTACGTTTAACGAACACCCCCTCCAAAAAAAATAACCAAAAAAAAACCCAGCAACAATTGCTTTGTGAAACGCACTGAGCGTTACGGGGAGCGGGGAGGCGAGAGCGGCGTGTGTAGAGAGCTCCCTGACAGAGCCCCCGGCCGCCGCCGCGCTCCCCTGCGCCATTTGCATAATGCTGGTCCTGCTGTCAATCAGGGGCGGCATATCCTCCAGCCGGTTAGGTTACACTCAGGCGCGGGCTTGGCAGTAAAGCTGAGCTTCTCCTGCACTTGGCAGCTCGCTCCAGCTACCTACACGGGGGTTTCTTAAAGAGGCCGCTTCCCCCCAGCCGGCCGAGCCACCGAGGCGAGCGGGAGCGGCGACGCCGCGCCAGCGTTAGGCCCGCAGCCGTGTCCCGCAGGAACGGAGCGCCAGTGTCACCGCCCCGCCAGGACGGGGAGAGGGGCCCGCTCTGCCGCGGGGCTGCCGGCGGCAGGCGTGCGGAGACCGGGATGCTCCTGACGGCTACTTCGCTAACCCCGCTTCCAGGGGATAACCCCCCGATTTCTGTTAACAACCTGAAGAGAGAGAGGGGAGAGCACAGCGCCTCAAAGCCAAGTCTTCACGCAGAAACGCACGCAGAGCTGTAAATGTCTCTGGTCTGAACTACATCAGCAGGGCGGAGAGAGAGAAACCTGCAAGGTTTTGCTTTGCAGAAAGCAAAAACTAAGTCAGGAAAATGAGCCGCGGGCCTGGAAGAGCGGGGAGGGTGGAAACTCACACCACACCGCCTGACACAGTGGCAGCAGCTCCCCGAGCTTAACGTGTTCAGCCTCGAAAACAAGGGAGCCGGGGGGGGGGGGGGGGGGGG
>VXBZ01005997.1:31551-50607 GCA_013399135.1 Heliornis fulica
TAGTTTGAAATATCTTAAGGCTATAAAGATCTAGGTATAAACTCGTTTGCTCTGAGAGGGAAAAAAACCAAAACACACACAAAACCCAAAGCAGACACAAACTATATTCAAAACAAATTCAAACCAAACAAAGGGAGATTTCTAACTGCTAAAAATCAATTAGCATTTAGAATAACAAGCACATTAATTTCTGGGACTCTGTACCACCTAAGAAAATTGCCACCAGTCCATTTTAATGGAACATCTTTCAAGCCAATATTAAATAAAGCATTTTATAGTCTGAAACCCATTACACTAGAATTTGGGAAACAAAATACACATGTGGTTAGAAGCACCGTATGAAAGCCATCACCTTTAAACACATAATCCTTCCCTATTTCCCCACACTTTGCACTTTTTTAATATTAAGGGTAGAAAGCTAGTGGTTATCTTTTTTTTTTCTTTAAATTGATGCACTTTCCAGTAACTTATCAAAGATAAAAAAGGAACATGCTTCAGATAGTTCAGGGTGCTGGCACCACTAGAATGGAGTCACAGGCAAGCCTACACTGTACCCTCTGATGTATAAACAATTGTGCGGTGCCCAGTCTGTTATTTTTTAGCAAGAAAGTCAGTGTGAGGTTGTGTGATTGAAGGTAGACACGAAGAGCACAGATGGACAATTGTCAGGCAAAAGAACCCAAATAAACCAAATAAACTGAACCCTTAGTCCGGCTGCTCCCAGTGCTATCAGAAACACAAGCAGCCCAATGGGAAGGGTGAGACCCAGACAGACAGGTCCACAAGAAAGGCTCTCTCTAGATCACCTTGCAGACTGAAGGAGAGCACTAGTGCCCACTGGGTGTGGGACCCATTAATAAGTGCTCGGAAGAGTAGCTTGGTATTACAGAAAGCATAGTACAGAGTATTTAGAGGAAGAACAGAAGGCAAGAAAAGGGAAGGATGACAGCAGAGCCAGAGCAAGCATAAGAAAATACTGGGATAAGAGGGGCCAGGTGCATGTGAACAGGTGGCTGCTCAGGACAGGATGGTTGTCCAGCCAGGCCCTGCACCTCATCACCGTACTGCTCGGGTACCTATGTCAGTGGCAAACACCAAGCCAGACTAGCCAACAAGTTGGGTACGAGGCTTGGGGGTAAGAACTGGGACGATTGTGAACCTGAGGCAGATACTGCTGAGACCAGGTTTGAGATTTCACTACTGGAGGGACCAGGATACCTGGGGACTGGGCACTGGTAAGGTCATAAATCAACACCAGCTGCCTGAGAGACCCAGAGCAGGTTTGTGAGGCAACTGGGACACCAGGGGATCCAGGGAACAGCTGCTGAACAGTCATGAGTCTCAGGCTACTTGCTGGAGGGATCTGTATCATATACTTAGGTATTTTGCACAACCAGGCTTTGATCCAAGTCAGCCACTGAAGGGGAAGGATGAGTCCCTGATGCCACTTGTGTTTGTGAGTGCTGTGTTTTCTTTACGGATGGCCATATACATACATATGGCACACACACATGAACATGTGCCTCTTGGGAATACATCCTCAGCTGCACTGCAGGCTGGACCTGGCCACAAGGAACGATAGCAGCCTTCTCTACACCAGGCTACCAAGATGCAGCAACTCCTAATACAGACCTATCCAAACATGTATTACTTGATCACCTCAGTGCTCAATGTTGCTAGAGAAACCAAGTCTCCAGACTAATAAAATTATAGCAAAAGACCACTACAAAGATTTTGAGCAAGTGCCTGAAGGAATCAGTCTCAATTACATATTGTTCTACAGGAGTGTAAAATAACCCTTGTAAAAATTATACTGGCTGTCAACCAAGATTTTTTCCTCCCCCCTCCCCTTTTTAAAATAGCTCTGCTGCTCATCAGCCTAAAGTCATGTCAGTACTTGGATGAGAATTCACAGAAGGTGAGAAGCCTGGATATTAATGTCAGATATAGACTTCTTTGAACTAAAACAATAGGTGTAGTTCCAAGACAATTAAAAAAAAAAAACCACAAAACTTTGCTGCAGTCTACCCTTCATCCTACACCTTCCACCATCACTAGCACTTATGCAACACAGTGCCAGACAGTTCAGGGAGATGATCCAGCTACAGGCTAATTTTTTTTTTCCTGTAGTTGTTCTTTTGGCAGTCATAGAGTTTAGTAATTGGTATAAGTCAACATATAGGTGAGACACTGCCAAATCAGAAATTTCAGTCTCCACTCAACCCTGTCATGTCCCTGCCCCTTCACTGAGCTGCTATAAGCACTCAGAAATCTTCCTAGCAGGTCAAATCAGGGAGCCAATTTGTCTGCAAATTAGTAATTTTTTTTCTGAGTTGGGTGAGTTTTAACCACCAGCAGTTTTCTGATCCAGTATGCTACATGGCAAATTAACTCACACATGAAAGACATACACTGAGTCTGAAGAAGCATATTCAGTCTGGAACATTTTAGAAATATAGTTTATAATGCACCCTTTAAAAACTTTGAGTTAGCATAACTGAAAGGACAGCAAACCACAGGTAGCAGGGAGGAAATTCTGGTCATTGCTGAAGAAAACAATTCAAACATGGCACACATTGCATAACTGCCTTCCTCATGTTTTAATCCTGTGTGCAAGGTACAGCTTATTTATCCTTCATATTTTCAATGTGGAATTCACTAATCTACGCAAAATTCTGAAAAGACAAGTCTTGAATGCAATTTTTTTTATTTACCTGATCCTTAAAAAAAACAAAGTAACCCAGATGCTTCCAAATTTTGATGTTACATACAACAATCTAGTGTTCAAGTGGATGAAATCTTCATATTTGGAAGTTCATGAAAAAAATTGTAGCTCACTCCAAAAAATTGTAGTGGATCAGAGTATTTTTCTAGGGAAAGTAAAATCAGCATGATTATTCAAAAACTGAGCAACAGTGCCTTGCTAAGCTTGCAGAACTTCAACAGTTGGGAAGTAAGACTGAAAACTACAGGTAACAAACTCAGGTTTGCTTCATTTTTATATTTATTTTAAGTCTAGAATAAATACCAAGACAAAAATGACACAAATGTTGCAACCTGGAAAGCTATAGAGAGATAAATGAATCAGAGCTATTATGTGGTCTGGGATTAAAGAAGACAAGTTACTGTGAAGTGTTGGTAAACCCCAGTGGTCCAAAAATGTTACAAGAGACAGATTTGGATCATGTCCAAGAATTCCATCAAGTGCCCCATGCAAATTTAGGCACATTGAGACAGAACACCCTGTAAAAGAATGTCTGAAATCAGGGGAGCATCTTGGATGGAAGGAGAGGAAGGATCCTTTGTCACACAGAACTGAGGAAGAGTCACTTCATGACAGACTTAAATTTAAATTGCTAAATGGAGCATGATTCAAAGACAGAAAACATTTTAGAGAATTCAGGATGTCCTAAGAAAGAACATATCTTGAAAGATGTCATTTGAATCAGACAGCAAGCTTGAGTGATGAAGGGAATGGCATCAGCTTAAGCGATTCAGGCTGGGACCCTCCACTGCAAAAACTATCAAGTCAACAGATAAAGGATTGTTTGATTCTGTGAGGATACTCTGCCCACAAAGTAGTAGCCCCAGACTAAATCTGAAGGACATCTGCTCTTACTTAATAACATGCAAGCAAACTAGCTCTGCAGAGACCTGGGTTTGGCATTTGCAATGACCAAGGAGCCTGAAAATTGTAAGAACAAAAGAATGATTGCAAGATTTGATTCAAAGCTGAAGTGAAACCCCAATACCCCTGTACCTATGAGAAACTGTAAGAAGATGGGCTATGATACACATCAGTGAATATACTCGGATATACTGGCAGTGGAAACATTTGACAAGTATTGAGGCAGTTGCTCACTCTTGCAAATGTATTTGGCAGCTGCATAAGATGACTTGAGAGCATCTATAGGTAGTAAAGGCTTTAAAAGTTCCATTAGGTCATCATATAGTCCTCCTTACTGTCACAACAGCAAGACACTGCCAAGTCATTCGATCTAGCTGTCTTAAGAGCCTCCCGCAGTTTAAAGCGTGTGAGAAAGTTTCCAACTTCAAAGGTCTCTAGTAGGGATAGTTGTTTCATGGGTGATTTCCAAACTTAAGGGTTGAAGGCATTATTTGTTATGGAGAGGGTTAAGAATGACAGTTTTATGACCCAAAAGTAGCAAGACAACCTCATCTGGAAGTTACAGCGCTTAAATATGTTCTTTCCAGACTTTTTGGAAATAGTTTTCAATCATTTAAATGGTATTTAAAATATCTTTATCATTTTACTTGGTTTTGTTCTCATCTTCATCAACGCTTCAGCCATCAGTTCTGCACTTTCTTGTTCTTATCCTTGCTGTAACTGCACCTCTCAGACTACTCCCTTTCCTCAGACACAATTATTTCTAAACATTTTTAAACCTCTGTTCTGCACTCTGGAGGAGGAAACAAGGGGAGTTTTAACTGTTTCTTTTCTGCAGCTAT
The DNA here is from genome assembly GCA_013399135.1 of Heliornis fulica. NCBI lineage: Eukaryota > Metazoa > Chordata > Aves > Gruiformes > Heliornithidae > Heliornis > Heliornis fulica. The sequence continues at coordinate 36,022 of VXBZ01005997.1, forward strand.
TGCTTGTCACCACCATCTAGTATGTATTACCTCCCAACAGCAGGAAGTTCTTGCAACTGTTGCAAGAACATGTATTCTCATGACAGTCACAGAAAAGAGAGACATTAACAATGAAGTTACTGCCTTCACACCCTCTCCTGAAACTAGCCTGAACCACAGGTGGCCTAATCCAGAGCTCTTAACAGCTAAAATTCCAAGCATAAAAGCTAACTATGCTTCCATCCCCTCTGCTGATGTAAGGCATTCTCTCAACATTTAGGCCACTGAAGTGGAAAATACTCAAATTTGACAATTAAAATGCTCTCTATGCCAAATTTTAAAGAATTTATCTTTCATCTCAGTCTGGCATTCCAGGACCCACGTATTTGGACCTTTAACCATCCTTCCAACTAAGTTGGGCTCAAATCTATGGGACTCTACATTATAATACTGACTATACAGCACCACAAATTAGCTCTTCACTTTGTAAGTCACATCCTTAAAGAAAGAAAAGCTAGTATTAAATTTACTAGCTTAGTAAATTCAAAAATGTGTCCAGTTCCTCATACGTTTTTGTAACTTCTCTGATCCTCTCTCCCAACAAGATTTTTGATGACTGATCATAGAATCATAGAATCGTAGAATGGTTAAATTTGAAGGGACTCCCAGAGGTCATCTAGTCCACCCCCCCAGCAATAAGCAGGGACACCCACAACTAGATCAGGTTGCTCAGGACCTCATCCAACCTGGCCTTGAACGTCTCCAGGGATCCAGGGGCATCCACCACCTCCCTGGGCAACCTGTTCCAGTGCTCCACAACTCTTACAGTAAAGAACTTTTTTCTAATATCCAATCTAAATCTAANCCCTTTATCATCTTTGTGGCCCTCCTCTGGACCCTCTCCAACTGGTCCATGTCCTTCTTATGTTGGGGGTTCCAGAACTGGACACAGTACTCCAGGTGAGGTCTCACGAGGGCAGAGTGAGAACATGATCAGAAGCTGAGAAATACAGAAAGATAAAAACTATGATTTTCTCAGGATACTTTGCTTGAATTCTTAAATCCCCGTTAGCCCCTGGAAAAATAAATGGTGGAAGAAAAGCCAAGTTTCTGCAATTCTCCCATCTTTTGCAGATTATGCTTTTAAATACTAACATCAAACACTTCCCCATGCACTGCTTCCCGTGTTTGACAGAGGAACAGCTTCCTCAGTTATTCTCATTTTGCTCAGTAGATATTTTAATGGCAGTGAGATAACCATCATATCACTATCTTGATTTTAGGAAAGTCCTATTATGGCAAAGCTTCTGCTTGAGGGGCCCAAAGCTAAAAGCCGGGACCAAACTCTAGTTATGCAGGCATGGCTACAGAGAGGAGCCAAACAGCAGGCATAGACACAGAAAGGTTTGGTGATGATATTTGAAGGGATCCAAGCCAAATCTGTAACAATACGACAGCTTAAAAAAAAAATACCTCCAGTTTCATTCATTCAAGCATTTCTTGTCCTTCCAATTGATAGCTACATTCTCTTGGTCTTCCCTTAAATCCACTTTCATATCCACTGGAGATAGGGCCGAGGGGGTGGGGGGTAATGCGGCTGGAGAAGAAAAAAAAAATAAACGCACACCCCAAACTAGAACTGTCCAAAAGTTGGGAGAATGGAAAAGTATATTAAAGAAATTCAGAATAGCCACATATTTTTCTTTTGCCCATTCTCCCTCCTTGCACACACTTACAGAGCCTGATAATTTTGATAATGAAGAAGAAAATGTGTGTACAACCTCCCTCAGAATTAGCGAGGAAACGGAAAGAATTATGACTGCTAAATCTGAATCTTTGAAAATAGTCTCTATACAGCATATTTCCCAAGTTCCTCATTTTTAATTTACGATACTAGATAATTTCATTTTCTGTATATTGCAAACTATAAGCCATGAGTTTGCATGCAACTTCTGGAAGCTAAAATATAGTAAAACTATTGGGAAGGTAAATTCATTTTTCAACACATCCCTCGCCACCCCTTGGAAAGGGGAGCTTCTTTTGTATCTACAGTTTAAACATCAATTTCCTTTCTCATGCAGAGACAGAGTTTACAGTCTTTTTTACTTGCTAATAAATTTTTATTTTCAATAACAAAGAAAAATAAAAATACTACCTTTATTATTATTTTTACACACAGTACAACTCTCTTCAGTAGCAGATACATCACTCTCAAAAATAAAGAACCTAGGAATTTATATTTTTTTTTCATTGTAAAGAAGCAACAACAGTGCCATTGAACAGGCTGTTACTACTGCAAAACCTTAATGCCTCCAACATTTTGAAAATAAGTATCTTACATCTGTTTTTCTTTATTTTATGATTTCTGGTTTACTTCCCCTCCCCTTTATTATCTCCCCTCATTCAAATACATGTATCAGAGCACATTTAACTAGGAGAAATGAAAAGTATAGTTCATTGTCAATTCACTGCCCTTCTCACATGTATGGACACCCTGGTTATGTCATCTATCATTAATAAAGCCTAGTTATTCACATGGCAGCAAGATATGATGATATCAAATTATAAATTAGTTTGTACTAACTGTGGACATAGCACACTAGAATTGCACGAGTCTGGATTTGGTTTACAGCAGCCTGTCGCACTGCACCGCAGGTGGCTACCCTGTCCAGGAAAGCAGCTTTGCAGCCACTGAACATTATACGTTACGCTTCATTTGGTGGCGAAACTAGTGTAAGTTCCTTCTTCCTATCTCACTCTTGGTTGCTAATTCTACTACCACAGAGCATCTTACCACTCAGCTGGCAGGCAGCCCAAATTCAGAGATGAGTAACACTGGTTAGGGATGAGAACTTCAACAGGTTAGTGTATCCTTAAATGTACTATTCTCTTTTGGTTGCTGTCCATCTATGGCAACTGGCTCCACCTTATCTGACTGTTGCTACAATCCAATAATGGTTTCTCCACTGACAGACTTCAAAGAAGTAGGGAATTCGTGGCTCCTGCATTTGGTGCTTCGCAGTACAGAAATAGAAGCCCTTGAAGATGGCATTTTTTTCTGGTACATAGTTCTGATCATTGCCACATGGGTGGTGATGAATCTACAGGAAGCAGAAGGCAAAAAAAAAACCCTCAAACCAAACCCTGAAAAACCCTGAAAAACCCTGAAGAGTCATAAGAACAAGTAGTGTCAGATTATATTTTAAGTCCTGAGAACTTTGTAACACTGAAATTACATTAATGAAGTTACTTTGCTAAAATGCTGTTCCCTGCTTTGCTATCCTACCATCTCCATGCATAACTGTGAGCCCCACAGGTACATAATCACCTGTGGAAATGCTAGCAAGGGTCTTACACCAGCAACAGAATAAAAGGATATCATCTCACATCCCAAGGAAGAGCACCAAGCAAAAGGTGGTGTCCTCAGGAGATGTCAGAGAGTCCCAAAGATGCAGATTAGAAAATGCAAGCTGTGATTTTTAGTCCTAGATAGAAGTCTCAGTGAGACATCTGCATGCAACACGCTGACTGCTGGGCAGTGGGGCGCTGGGTCAGCAGGTGCCGATTTGCGTGTATACCCACCATAACCATGTATAAACCAACACTTCTGGAACCAGTGTCAGATCAGAGATACAGACAATTTATCTTGATTACCTCAATTTAGTTTTCTTAACCAATCCCCTTCTCCTAAGATGAACTGATCAAACAGGTACAGATGACATCTAGGCAGTAAAGAAACTATCCTCAACTGAGGAACAGCTTGTCTATAAATCTGTCTGCTATTATGAACTATGCTTCTGCAGGAAGAAACATTTCTACTGTGAAACTAAAACCGACTTAAATGGACAAAGAGTCCAAGCCTTATAGTCCAATGTACTCAGTAAACATTAACATTTCAGATAAAAGAGAGAAAATCTATTTAAATCTATACAGAAATAAAAATATGGTTAATATAGGCATGAAAAACATTCCAAAACATCTGTTAAGACATAGTGTAAAACACATCAAACCTGTTATGAAATACAGTTACAATATGCCTGCATCGTTAGCGCAAAGATAGTGTCTGACTTCAGATAAAGTTCCTCTCGGAAGACACATTAACAGATGTTAGAGATGGATGAAAGAAAGTACTCCTGAACCCAAAACCAAATGAGACAAGTTGTAGCAGAATGAGACTGCATATCCAACTTTTCTGTTCACCTACATCAGATTCAAACAATAAAGTCTCAGTCCATCTAGAATTTTGTGTCTAAGTATGCAGGTGAAAGAGTATTAATTTCCACACATGACATAGTAAGCCCAAAGGATCAAACAGAGCAACATTCTCCTAGATTAAAAATACCAACAGAATGCAAGCTATAAACTCAGGTAATAGCCATAAATTAACTTCATTAGGTGTGTTTTACATAAATAAATAAAAAAATAAATACTGAAAACATTAAGTCGAAGGCAGCAATGTAGGCAAAAACTCCAGTTCCAGCCAATCCCACTCACTAATGACACTGAGGGAATATTAAGTACAGTTCAGAGATCTGCCTGTCCACTGTTTCTTCAAATTATTGGAATTTTTTTGTTATTGGTTATAGGTCCTTAGAATGGAATGAGGACAAGTAGAAACCAAGCAGTTTTAAGAGCTGCAAGTGCATCCTTCCAAACACATTTATGATTTCGTTCTCAATTACTGTTAAATAGTTCAGGAACGTTGAAGTAACTTTCATTTTTAAAGAGCTTGCAGACTTGTCTGATAGAATTCTCTGGAGACATGAGAGGAAAAAGATAATGACCATGTCAGATAAGTTACCTCCCCTCTACAATTCCTTGTCAGTGTCAACAAGTACTATATATACTCTGATTACAAAACAAAAGTACCTTTCAAAAACAAGCAAACACCAGTTCTTAAAGAAGGAGTAAAGTTCATTTTCTTACAAAAACATGTATTTATGGAAAAACATCATTTTCCTGTATTCACAGCTCGTAATCACAATTAGTAAACTGCCTGCTGAACAGCAATGTTCAATATCTCACAGTTCAAACTATGTTAAAGTTACAACATATAGTTAGGTTTCACTCACCAACAGTTGCCACAATACTAACACATCTTTAGAAATATCTCATATCCTTGGATTTTAGTCTCTTACACTTTATTAGTGAAACTTTGGGAATAAGTTTATTTTGAAAAGCAGCCTAGAAAAGCAAGTACTTTTCAAAGCCAGATATGCTATAATTTTTAGATTGACACTATCTAATCAAATCCTTACTTGTCTACTCCAGGAAATGGACACCATGTGTCAGATAACACGCTTTTTTTTTGTGCAGGAATGCACAGCATTTTCAGGGCTGGGTTTCAGAAATATTAGCTCTATCTACAGTGCAGTTGTCCAGTGATCCACAGGTGCTTCACAAGAATTTCAATGGAAACTGGGGTATATATTTACACATTTCACTGATGCACTGGAAACCCAAACACAGCTGTTTTCAGTGTGATATAAAGCTGACACAGCTGTTTTCAGTGTGATATAAAGCTGACAAACAGTTTAGCATCTGTGTAAAATTATGTGGAGACAGTAAACAAAAATAATGCATACACACAGACTTCTTCAATCATTAAATTTTTAATGCCCCTTTAACACAGAAGTTGTCTTTGGTTGCACAGACTGGCAGTCAGATATAATAGCATTACAATATTAATAATAATAATTAAAAACCCCAAACTGACTCTGACTTTCACAACTGGTTTCCATTACTTCTGAATTTCATACCAAAACCAGCTTTGACAAAATAATTTCATTTCACACTACAAAGGAGGTTCTGGTTTACACAAGCTACGCAATTGCTACATTAGCTGTAATGAACAGCAGACAAAAGTGATGTAAAGGGCAGACACTGTATCGGAAAAATCTAAGTTATTAAGAAGCTACTTAAGATTTAACAGAGCCTTGGTGCAGGATTGTTTTCACAATACAGTGCTTGCATCACCAACGAATCCAATAACCATAACTAACACTGACATTAGATATCCTTATTTTATACCACATTTCATCACAGCTGTACAAACTTGCAGGGTTAGCCCCATTTCTACAGATACAGAAAGGCTGGTGCACAAGCCTGGCTTGTTCAGGCAGTAAGAAAGGCAGCAGCATCACTACAACAGAAACAGCTCACCCAGCCTCACTCCATCAATAATCTCTCTGACTATCTTTCTAAAGTCATCACAGAGAACCCACACCAGCTACACCTAGAATGCATGATACTGAAAAGGCATTTAGTACCTTTTCCACTTGACAACATTTTTGTTGGGAAGACTGCTAGATTATTTTGAAAATAAATTCACTAGCTGCCTCCTGTCTCTTCAAGTGCACTACTAGACAGGATCAGCAGACACAAATTTTCACAGATTTTCCTTTTTACAGGAAAGCAGGACCACTCAAACAATTTGTTCCATACTTGCAGAAAATATTCAGTGTGTATCAGCTTCATCAGAAGAACTAGGAGGTACAGCATGCATCAAATAAACACAAAAGCCATAAGACCACAAGGACTTAAGACATAAAAGGACATTGAAATTTTGCACGTTAGCTCTGCCAAGCAGAGTGCATATACTCTGGGTCACATAACATTGTAATGGCAGCATCCTCACAGGGCTGTCACAGGGAAATAACCAACACCCATTTTCAGGGGTAAAACAAATCAGTGGGAAGGGCTCTCCAGAGCACCTTATAGAATGAAGGTGAATGCTGCCTACTGAGGCCTGGAACTCATATCATGCTAGAAAAGGCATCTGGAGATTGTACAAGGCTTATAATAAGATTCTTGAAGAGAAAAAAAAACCAAACCAAAAACACAGGACAAGCAAAAGTGGCAGATGAAGGTAGTTCAGGGAGGAAAATAGAGGGAAAAAGTCACCACCTTTAAACAGGTGACTGGTCAGTGTGATTGTTCAGCAATGCACTGCTCCTATTGATACAGTCTGACCCATTTTTTTATTAAACTACATTTCCAAATACTTTCCGAGTGAAAGGATAAGGGCACACGCATCCATATACACTTATGTGTGTACAGAAGCATTTGTGCCAGCTGCTGGAGCTGGACCCCACACAGGTCAGAGACTGGGTACCTGATGTTCCAGCAAGCAGAGCAGCCAGAGCCCACACATACTGCCTGGGTACACACATACGTCCGTGTGTGACAGCTGGCAAACACCAAGCTAGACTAGCTGGAAGGTAGAAGAGGCTTGGATGCCAGGTATTAGAATAGCCATGAGTCTGGGCCACGTATTGGAGAGACCAGAGGGTCTGAGAGCTGGCTACTGAATGAGTGAGGAATCCAAGCAAGTTCCTGGAGAGGCCAGGATATCTGGAGAGTGACTACTGCTAGGTTTAGGTACCAGAGACAAGTATTTGTATGTATGCATCTCTTATGCCCAAGGCAACTGGGAGACCAGTAGATCCAAGAGCCCACCACTAAACAGACAAGTGCCTGTGGCCAGTCACAGGAGGGACCAATAGTGTGTTTTTACATGTGGGAGTGCAGGTCTGGGTACCAGCGAGTGAACTGCGGTCTGTGGGCCTTTGTGGTTCATGTGCCCACATGACCGCAGCTGGGGTGTCCAATGACTACTGAATAGACTGAGTACATAATACCAGTTTCTGGAGGGTTTGTGTTCTCTGTGTGTGTACATCTATAGATAGATTCATTCATTTCCATAAATAGGCTTTCACCTTGATCAGACAGGTTGGGGAACACAGTGCATCCATTGGTGTTTGTGCTCTCTATGTTGGCCCATGCATTGTACATATTCTTGCCTATAGGGAATACATGCTCAGCCTCACTATTGGCTGAATGTCAAGACACAGAGTGTTGGCAGCCTTGTTTCCATTCAGCTTCCAGATTTAACAGCTCTTATCACAAACAAAATTAAATATAAATTTGATATAGCCTTCTCAATTATCATTCCAGTCATTAAAAAATAACAGAAAGTCAAGAGCTGGAAGGGACCTCGAAAGATCATCTAGTCCAAACCCCCTGCCTGAGCAGGATGACCTAGATTACATCACACACGAATGTGTCCAGATTGGTCTTGAATGTCTCCAGAGAAGGAGACCCCACAACCTCTCTGGGCAGCCTGTTCCAGTGATCCATCACCATCACAGTGAAAAAGCTCTAACTTACATTCACATGGAACTACCTATCTTCCAGCTTGGAACCATTGCCCCTTGTCCTGTCACTGGCCATCACTAAGAAGAGCCTGGATCCATCCTCCTGACACTCACCCTTAACATATTCATAGACATTAATGAGGTCACCCCCCAGTCTCCTCNAACCCTTCTAATACACCCCGGGGATGCCATTGGCCTTCTTGGCCACAGGGATTCATTGCTGGTTCACGGCCATCCTGCTGCCTACCAGGACTCCCAGGTCCCTCCCACCTACATCACTCTCCAACAGGCCAGTCCCCAACCTATACTGGTACCTGGGGTTGTTCCTCCTCACATGCAATACTCTACACTTGCCCTTGTTATATCTCATTCAATTTCTCCCTGTCCAGCTCTCCTGCATGTCTAAATCTTGTTGAATGTCAGCACAACCTTCTGGTGTGTCAGCCACCCCTCCCAGCTTCATATCATAGCAAACTTGCTGACTGTGCACTCTATTCCCTCATCCAGGTCATTAGTTAATACATTGAACAGTACTGGTCCCAGTACCGACCCTTGAGGGACTCCACTAGATACAGGCCTACAGCCAGACTCTGCCCCATTAATCACAGCTCACTGATTAATATAGAAACAGGGTGATGAGTGGTCACAAAATGCTCTTTTAAAACTCATTACACAAAATACTATCAATTAAATGAACCCTAAAACAAAGAGACAGATCATTATCAATGGAATTAATTATGAGGAAACAACGGTGAATTAACTGTCAGACAGATGTTGAAATGCCTGAGCTGGCTCCAAGAGGAGCTATTCTCATCCAGCAATCTGAACAACCCAGTTCAAGTGCAACCCTTCCAACGCACTCGGCTCCCGAGGTCACACATCTGCGTTCGCACAATGCAAAACACCCCTGCGCTATGGCTGTGGTCAGGGCACACAAAGAGTGTGAAATGAAGACACTCAACCCCAGAGAGTCATTCGGGTCCCTCAAAAGTGCATTCACTACAGTTCAGACACTTCAACATCTTTGCAGTGCTTTTTGGAGTAATATTAATTATTAGGCGAGGGGGCGTTAAGTGCCCACATGTGAATGAACAGATCCAGTTCTGCTCTAATGCTACCTTACACTTAGCAACCCACACTTGAACCCCGAGTGCCCACTGGGGGGAGGCACTGAAGAAAACACATCAGATCTTGCACTGAAGAAAATAAACCCTCACAAATTCTGAAATCCATGAACCCACCCAGGACAGTTAGCATTCTCTGTGTGAGGACACTGAAGTCTCCAAATTAAACCACTTGTCCACTGTGGAAAGCATCACCACTCTCATCTTGATGTTACTCTGGGTTAGAGTGAGCTGACTATACTGCTTTCCTGGAAGACACATACTTGAATAGCTGGCTTCTAAAACATCAACTTCTTTTCCCTTTTATATTTTAAAACAAAAATAATGTCTGTTTCTTTCAGTCTCTACCCCACAGAACATCAAATAACACCACCACTGCATGACCCTTGTGTATACTTCATAATAGTAAGTAGCATATCATTCATAATCATTAAAATTCTCTTATGATACATGGCAGTAAGAAAGAAAGAGCATCTTACCAGGTTTAGAAGTATTTAGTTTTTTCATTTCCACTTTGTTACACTTATTAACACTGAAACATGCTTTTGTAGTCTTTACTTTTCCAGTTGACTCCACAGATTGTGTAAAATTTGCATTTTGATTCTGGACACATATTTTAGAAAGCAATGAAGCACTTCCTTCTTTCTCATTTACCTGCAAAGGAGAAATAAGTTCATAGTAGCATTTCCTTCATGCAACTGAAGAAAAATGGAGAAAAGAGCAAAGGGAAGGGGTTTTACTACATGCCTATCCTCATTTTCAAACTACCTATTTTTAACATCACTACAAAAAAAATGCATGTCAGTCTTCACAAAAAAGAAACACATGCTCATAATACCATACACCACTTCTGCAAGCGGTTTATGAACTGAATGTGATAGAAGTCTTCTGTATGTAAAGTCAATAAAAATGGCGATGCTTTTTTTTGATTGACATTAAAGGTTTCAGAGAAAGTTCCTTGCATCAAAACTCCAACTCAATGTACAGGCATTTCATTCCTAAGTATCCTGGGTTTTTAACTGCTTTTCCCAGAGCATTCCAAACATTTGAATCCAAGAAACCCCACACCAAGATACAATCAATACCTCAGCTACAGAGAATTTTATTTGGGCTCAATACTAATTACTTTCATTCATTTGAAAAACATTTTTCATTTCACAAAAGCGAGCGAAACATACCCAAGAGGCAAGATTAAATGTAGTAAGAGCAAAGTCTATTCTGAAAAGACTGATTATTTAAGCAGGGATTGTTTATGGTGAGCTCAGATGCTATCTTTCAGTAACAACATGGTAGAAACAAATGCGCTTTTTAGCACATTGTAGAGTTTACCTCCTTTAATTTCATTTCTTGGTCCATATCCTTAGTTTCCTTCTTGAGACAAACTGGGATACTTTTTCCTGGTGGAATAAACCTTGGCTTCTTGGCTACATTTCCTAGCACTTGACTCGGAGCAGCTGATCGCCTCATATTAGTTGTACTGCTCTGGAGGGTAAAGAGAACAGAAGGAAGCAGATACAGACACCTCTGGTCAGAATAAGCTTTAAGTATAAGAAATATATGCTCATAGATAATAATATAACCACTATTTTAAATCAAAAGAGAGTATAAGAGATTTTCAAGTAACATTCTTAATTCACAAGCTTAGTACAACTTTAAAAAAGTAGCATCGTTACAATGCATTAAGTACTAAGAAAGATCCACTACAGTTAATTCTGCAGCTGAACACTTCTCTTTTTATTTGAAAAGCCAATAATGCAGTTCTCAGTAGCAAGAAACGCTCTGGAGGTGCACAACGTAGGGCTGCTTAACAAACTTACACCAGTTTACAGAAAGACAGACAACTCGAAACAGAACTAACTATTCTAAAGACTTAGAAACATAGTTATGAAAAGCCCATTATTAGTCCACAATGAACAATGAATGTTGTAGGTATGTTTCATAGCCAGGAGTAGTATTTTGCATTATATCATCAACTCTATTTGCCATTCAGATTCACTACAATAACATTAGAATTCAGCAGGAAATCCTCCCAGAGTTACAGTGGAGTTTACCACTGCCAGTTATGTCCATCTGAACAGTGGAAGGAACTTACTATAAATCAAAACATAAAACCATTACTCCCCTAAACAACCCCAGAACAAAGCCAAACACACACCAGTGTTAATATAACAAAGCATACTTGAAGCCACTAGAATAACAAGTTATAATTTTAGTATTTCAAAGTACTGGAAACAAAGCAAGAAAAGAAAACTCCAACAGAATTACCCACAGCTTGTAGGATGAAGAGAAGCACGGCACAGCATTTTATGGAGCCTACTTTGGTTTAATTCTACCTTCATACACGGACTATTTATTTCAGTTGATCTCCCCAACTATTAGGTAAATATAGACCATAATATAGATTGCAGACACAAACTTCTGTACCTCTCTATTATCTTGAGAACGTTTGCAACCTGTTGCAACAGCTTTTCTGCACCTCTTTTTTTTTACGCTACTCTGCACTCCAGTGGCTTACTAGTGCATGACAACCTTTCTTTCCAAGACCTGCACAGCCGTGGTTACATAGTACTGTCAAAATACATTGCAAACATGCAGAGAGTAATGAGATTACCCGTCTTCTTCGTATCTGAAGAACTAGCACATATATATGATGCCATTACTAGATGTAAACCTTAACAGCAAAATGGACTGAACTGTTGTCATGTCCGTGATGCCTGTTACTAAAAATACAAAGAATAAACTTTTGTAACTCTGTCAACAGCAGTCAACATAAATTAGACCTACTCAACGACAGTGTTAGAATATCAGCTTCAGTTAACTGTATGCAATTGGGGTATATCTTTGATGCAATAACAGAAGTACCTTCAGCATGAACAACTGGTAGCCTCAGTAAAAGCTGCAAAGGTTATCAAGAACCTTCCAGTGGTGCAGACCGTGGAGTGCCAGCCCTGACCCCGGCCAGCTTCAGGTGTCGTGTAAATGTGAACAAGTTCTCTACCAAATCCTATAATGCACAGTGGCATTTGGGAAGACAACCCAGGACACTCCACAACTCTATGCAAGGACTAGCTGAACAGCCTAACTCTCCCTACTTAATTTCTATAGCTTATCACATCTCCCACAGTAGTGGGGAATTGTGCAGTTCATAAATTGTGCATACCTGTGATTAAGTGTTTTGGTTTCCAAATCCACCCGGACTTTCCACTGTTATTTGGTCTTAAACCACAAAAACACAGTCATTAAGAGATTTGGAAATTAAGAAATGTATAAGATATGACCCTTGATAACTCAGTAACTCCATGCCCATGAAATTAACATTACTAGGATGGTAATGCAAAAACATGGTTTTGCAACTGCAAGAGCTATTTGGGGTTTGTGTATTTTAAAAATGCAATGTTGCTTCCAGCAATAAGTATCTCTCTCTACCTTCAAAATATAAGCTTTTATAAAATATAACAAATAGACTAAATGAAAAAAGTTGGGGTTTTTTTTATATCTTTACAGTACTAAAACACACAAAAAAATCCATTATTGCTCTGCAACAGCTGATGGGTGTGAGATCTTTTAAATTGGGTCAGAATAGGTGTTGCCAGGGCAAGGAACAGCTTCACATTACTAACTAAACTAACTAAACCAAGTGACAAACAATTATCCCCTTTCCTCCAAGGCAGCTACGGATGTGTTGAATTGAATCGGAATTGCCATACCACTCAGGACACCTGCAAGGAAACAGCTGGGGGTAAAGAGAAAAAAAAAAAAAAATCCTGCCTTTTATTAGCAACCTAGCTTGACCAAATTAAGCGTACCATGAGACCACATCCTAAACCGTTACACACACACATCTATTTTTGCAAACCCTGAGCTATTCTCTTTAAGGGCTGCATTAAAACAAAACAAAAGCACAAAGATTCACAGAATTGTAGGGGTTGGAAGGCACCTCAAGAGATCATCGAGTCCAACCCCCCTGCCAAAGCAGGTTCCCTAGAGCAGGTCGCACAGGTAGGTGTCCAGACAGGCCTTGAATGTCTCCAGAGAAGGAGACTCCACAACCCCCCTGGGCAGCCTGTTCCATTGCTCCGTCACCCTCACCGTGAAAAAGCTCTTTCTCACATTGGTGCGGAACCTCCTGTGGTCCAACTTGTGACCATCGCCCCTTGTTCTGTCCCCACAGGCCACTGAGGTTGGCCACCTCCCTTTGTCTCCCACACTTCAGATATTTATAAACATTGATGAGATCCCTCTCAGTCTTCTCAAGGCTGAACAGCCCCAGCTCACTCAGCCTTTCCTCACAGGGGAGATACTCCAGGCCCTTAATCATCTTAAACGGTTCGAGATCTTACACACGCAACTCAGCACGGTGTGAGCCCTGTTAAAGGCAGTGTCGGTAACTGCTTCAGCACAGACAGAACCGGCTGCTCCCCGAACACGCTAAGCGACACTTATCACCAGACTGAATGGGTTTTCCTAGGCAGCTACAAAAGCGCGACTCGGGGTTAACTCTTGGTCAGCTGAACTGCAGGCAGCGGGTGGGTCGCCTCGGGTAGCGACGCTAATGAAAGAGATCACCTCAAACAGGCGAGAGCTGTGAGAACTCGGGGCGGGCCCGGAACGCGGCGCTACTCAGCCTGCCGCCCGACGGGCTCCCCCGGAACCGACTTCAGGGAGCCGGGGGAATCACCCTGCGGGCACGCACAAAAGCTGGGAGCGCCCGGGCCGGCTCCGCCCGCCCGCCCCCACAAAAAGAGGCCAGTCACCAGAGACACAACCCGCACCCGGCCGTACCTCAACTACCGCCCCGGCCCCGACACTCAATTGTCCCGCCGCCGGCTCCCATCAGCCCTTTGGCCAAGGCACGCATGCGCCCTACGCAAAGGCCGCCGACAGCTGCGCACGCCCCATTGCGAGGGTTTGTTTCTGTTACGCATGCGCGACCAGTGTGCGGTGCCGGTCTTCTGCGCCACACACAGTATGGCGGAGGGGGCGCGCGTGTCGCGCGGCCGTCAAGCACGAGCGGCCGCAAAAGTAACCTCGGACGCGCGACAGCGGGCGGCGGCGCGAGGTGAGGGGTGTGGGTGGGGGCTGCGACCGCCACGAGGCCCGAAGCGGTGGCGGCGCGGCCTTGGATCGTGAGGTGGGGGGTGTTGGGCGGCCGCCGGGGCGCTTGTCCGGGATCAGGCTCTGCCGCGGGCCGGGTGCTCGCACCTCGCCCCCACCCCACCCCCAACCCCGTGCCGGGCCGCAGGCGGCTTGTCCGGGCGTCTCCCGGCGGCCCGGTGAAAGGCCGGCGTGTGCCAGGCGTCGGGCGCGGCGCCGGGTATTCCCGGGCT
>VXBZ01005997.1:52754-155178 GCA_013399135.1 Heliornis fulica
GGTGTTGGGCGGCCGCCGGGGCGCTTGTCCGGGATCAGGCTCTGCCGCGGGCCGGGTGCTCGCACCTCGCCCCCACCCCACCCCCAACCCCGTGCCGGGCCGCAGGCGGCTTGTCCGGGCGTCTCCCGGCGGCCCGGTGAAAGGCCGGCGTGTGCCAGGCGTCGGGCGCGGCGCCGGGTATTCCCGGGCTNCGTTACGTCGGGATTTGCCAGCAGGGCAAGGCGGTACTGCTGTCTGTTCGGCCTTAACCCGCTCCCCTGCTCTTACACGAATGTGTAAGGGACTCCACAACGTACCAGCCTGGGGAGCTGAGGCAAGGGAGTAGCTCTGTAACAGCCTTAACCAAAGACACTGCTGCTGTGGTTCTGCATCCCCTGTCTGGTCCCACCTCCACTGTCACAGGAGCTTCTGCAGAGCCATTTACAAGGAAATCTAGCCTTCGGGCATTGATGCTGGCTTAAACTGGCTTACAGGGGCAGAATGGCCCAAGACACTCTGAAAGGTAGTGTCTGTGTAGCGGGATTTGAAGCATGGTGTATCTTTGTGAAATAGAGGCTGAAACAATATGATGTTTTAATGTCAGCTCACCCCTGGGTCCTGCATACGTTGGTGGTTCTTACAGCCACGCAGCTGCTCTGGAAATGCTGTCTTAGTGTTGCTCATCTGTCGTTCTGTTGTGATTCCCTCTGGTCCTGCTTTGTGCTGTCATGTAGAAAAGAAACAGGTTTTGAAAATCAGAAAGTAGCATGCAAGTGACAGTGCAAGTCACTAATACTGATTTGACAGTGCAAGTCACTAATACTGATGTCAACAATGGAAAAGCTGTGGTTTAGTGTGAGACATTTTGCAAGCTGTGCCATTATGTTGTTGAGAACTACATCCTCTCTGTAATTCTCCCTGCTATTGATAGTTTTAACAGGTTATTAAATAATGTTTTTATTAATAATAGCTTTAATAGACTATTAATCTATTAATCTGTTAATAGTCTTTCTGCATTCCACATTTGGTACCTGCAAATTCCAGGTATACTCGTAGACACTGTTGTTGGTAAGGGCCAGTTGATTGACGTTCTGTGAATTGTAATACAAATAGAAGATGTTCTGAGGCCAAGTCAATAAGAGAGCAGTTTTTGGAGAAGAGCAGAAGTTGAAAACAAAGTTGTTTTGTGGTGGGAGTACTGAGTGATCAGCACTGCTAGAGTACATGGCACTCATCCGATGTTATCCCTCTGCTTATCTGGTGACAAAAGTGCATCTCTTGAAATTGTCAGATGATAAAACATCTCTGGTTCCTCAGATCAGGAAATTTCTACTGGAAGAAGTCTGGGACTTCAATGACAGCTCTTGTCATAGGTCTCAGACTGAAAGCCACAAGGATTCTGGCACTGTGTGGGATGGTGCTTCTCTAGCATCAGTATTGAAAACGTACTGAAGTTCTCATCAGAAACCCCCTTGGTTGTTTGGGGTTTTTTTTGGATGGAGATGTGTGTGTGTGTCATTTGATGCACCTCATTGTTCTGTCAAGCACAAATAAAGTTTTTGTTTCCCACTTGATAAGAATACTATTTCCTGCATTCTGATGGATTTCAAACTTGCTAACGTGCTGCAGAGTGTCTCGAAGACACTCGGGGGTCAAAATGTAGCAACGAGGGTCAAAATGTAGCTTACAGCATCAGCCATCCCAGTAGAGCATGGACGCTGGGACAGCAACAGTGCTGTTGTGTTGGCATATCTTTTATCTCTACAAAAGTTTTCTAAAAGCTGAGTCCCCCGGGATCCACTGAGCCAAATATAAAATTTTAAGCTCGCAATTCAATTACAGAATATACATCTACTGTTTAACAGTCCTCCAGCATAAATTTACTGTATGTTTCAGTGCCTTCATAAGTATCAGCAACGAGTACTATGACTTCATTTTGTGACTGTTAACGAGCATTGCTCTCTGCTTTTTAAACTTCCCGTGTGGTTGTTGCCATCCTTGCAATCACAGTTTGGCACAATTTTGTGCCAACATGATGCTTGCTTTGTTCACACTGAATTAGCATAGTCCTGAATTCTCTGTCTCTCTACAGGAGACCTGTAGAAACATACAAGAAAACAGCACTATAAAAGTAATTGTGTGTCATCTTCATAATACAGTGTTTTCTTGAGCAGGCTTTTATAGACATGGAACATCCGTGCTGTGGCTGAAGGGATAGCATATTGTATCCCAGATATCTGTAAATTGAGTTTCCTCGTGGTGTTGGAGACAGTTGTGAAGCGACAGAAGTGCACAGCTGAAGGCAGGCTGTGAAATCTGCCTGGGACTTTGTTGGGAGTCTCTGTGGTTGTCACTCCCTGCTGCTGTGGCAGCACTGTCACTAGGTCACCCAGCTAATCTAAAAGCAGCCCAGACATTTCTACAAGCCATGGTGTTGGCTGCATGGTGAATGTGCCAGTAGGAACAAAATAGGGTGTGGAAACCACATGATGATGTGATTTGTCTTTGGTAAATACACATGCTTGCTTGTGTTGTGATGTTGTGTGTGCTTTAGTTACAGGGTTGATTAACTTCAGTCTCAGCAGGTGCCCTGGTAACACAAGCACCTCTCGTAATCAGGGAAGATCTGCTGTGATGCTCCGGTCTGTGAGACCTTCTAAATTCCAGGTTGATATTGTATTCATGAAGAGGAATTGCAAAGCTATTTCTTTCCACTTAGTACAAAACTTGACATTAGTCCTCAGAGATCCTTATCGTTCTGAGACAGTTCTAATTCAGATTGAGGGTCTCTCGAATGTCATGTTGTGATTGCTAGGCATCACTGTTAGCAGCTGAAGTGATGACATCCCTTTTCACTTTTTACGTGAGCAACTGTAGTTACATGGCACATCAGAGCAATGTCAACACAGTGAATTTGACTGTGGTGCTTTTGTTTTAAAAATGAACTGCCCCAATGAAAAGAGGCTAGATAAGAAATTTTACTCTTTTTCAGTTAATACTTTTCACTAATGCAGAATTCTCTTGTCTTCAGTCTTACAAGCAAAACCTTAAGGTTTCAAAATTAAATGGTAACAGGGTGTATGGTTTTATGATAAGTATCTGGAGATGAGTGATTTTTCCTGCCCCCCACCCCCAGCCTGGTCAGCTCTCTGGTGTTGAATTGTAGGTTCTCCAGTGGCTTGCTCTGGAAAGCTTTGTGTTTACAGGCTGTTAGGACAGGATCTATTCAGCAACTGGCTGGTTAGACATAGAACTCGGTAACTTAGGAAACACCACTGAGCCTTTTTCTCTCCAATTTTTCTCATAGGCATAATAAAGCAGTGAAGAGAAACTAAATGAAGGAAGTATTGCCTGTCTTACTGATCAGAAACCTGTTTCCTGGAGTATTTGGACAAACTGCGTGTATGTGTAGTAAAATCTGAAAAGGTAGGAATTCTTCCTTTTCTGTTCTATTTAGAAAACTTTGTAACTTATAAAAGCCTTTTTCATGAGTCTCGGTGGGGTTACAAAAGTAATTTTGTACGTTAAGGAGGATCGCAAAGCCAAAAATATTCTTTTAAGTGAGTCCTGTGCAGTCTCACCAACTTCTGCTGGGCTTTTGAGGATAGGATTTTGATGAAGGCAGATTAGCTGTGTCTTCACAAAGTTTCCAAATCCACATAAACAGCTAGTACTCTGTTTTATAGAACAGACCATTTAGGAGAATACAGTAGACCCTTCACTATTTCAGGGTTAGCTGCAGTTTTGGCTTCTTTATCTGCCCAAATAATAGGTATTTCTCCAGGCATGTGGAGATTTCATGCTGTTTCCTCTGGAATCAAAGTCTACAAGGAGTACAGAATCTTAGCTTTTTTTCTTTCTTCCCCTTCCCCCCTCCCCCCTATGAAACCAAGACATTCAGTCACGTGCAGTTCATAAATAGAAAATTTGCTGGCTGACAGTACCATGCCATCGTTTGTAAGGAGATACAGAAGGCATTAAAAAGGAAAGCAAACATTTGCATTTGAACTATGATTTTTTTTTCTTCAGGCAGAATTCAAGTAAGTAGAAATTCAGTGTTTCCCATTGGCTGCTAGAACTGTGTTCAGCAGCACTTCAGAACAAGCGTGGCTCAACTCTCTACTTCAGAGAATCTTGACATAAAATTGGGATTTTGTCATCCACCGGTACTATCCTCAAATTCCCACTTAAATTTTAAAGTCTCCAAAGTATGTGTTTGCATTCTCACCTGTGAACTTCATTGACATTAAGCTCTCTGTTTTTCTGGAATTGCTTCCAGGCTTTCCTGTGGATCTTGCTGTACAGATTCATGACAAAGACTGCTTTATTTCTGTGTGTTCTCTTAATAGTGTGGAAGTGTGTGGAGAGCATGGGTTATGATATTGAGCGTTTCGTCGGCTACGTTAACGAAGGGCTGTTGTGCTCCATCTGCCGTGATGTGTTAGAAGATCCGTTACAGGCTCCCTGTGAACACGCTTTCTGTACTGCTTGTATACACGGGTGGCTTGTTCATCACAGCAACTGCCCTGAAGACAGACAAATGATCGATGTAGCTTTGCTGCGACCTCTCTACAGGTATACAGTAATCTTGCTGTGTGTTGAAATTACATGAATACCTCAACTCTGCTTACACAGCTTCATCTTGTCATTTAGTGTCACTCTGACTGTCTTTATCCAATATGCCTGCGGCAGAAACTGATCTCTTGTATGAAAGTATTAGCATGTTATTTTAGGTAGCATGTTATTTTAGGTAACTTAGCTTTCAAGGTATTAAGATGTACAGATAGGAAGAACACTTACTTTATTCTTCACATGTATCTTGAGTGCTGATTCTAGATAACTGTCTGGGTATTTTTCTGAATGTCCTCCACAGCACCAAAACTTTCTCATACTTTTTTAGAGAAAGCAGACAAAGCAACTCTTGACCGCAGTCAAGACTGCTTTTTCTTTTCAGTCTTACTAGATACTGCAGTGAGGTTTGTAATGAATAATTCCTCTAGATATGAACCAAACTTATCACCTTCAAATCCTTTTTTAGAAAGGTCAGCTGTAAGAATATCTGTGTCTTGAGCCACCTTGCCATGTAAAGCAGGCTGTTTTCTCAAGCCTCTTCCATAATTCCTTGAAAGCACACAGTTTGAACCCATTTGCTGTTTAACTCTTGACTGTCTAATCTTGCTCAGATTAACAGTTAGACTGTGTTTAAACCCTTCAGACAGATGTGCTAAATTAACTCTCATCCTACTTCCAATATATTTGGCACTAATGAGATTTCACTGTGTGTGGAAAGATGAAGTCTAGTGTAGACAGAATGCTGGAACTGAATTTATCAATTGTTTTGTCTGTACTCACTGTAGCCAGTTTGGTTTGGCATCTTTAGAAACCCAAAACTTAAATGATGAATGAATAGCCCTCGTGGGTAGATTTGCTGTTGGTAATATCTTCTGAACTAGTGAAAGGTCACAGTTAAAAATTTAAGATTATATTTGCACATTGAATGGTAGAGGCTGAATTTTCCATTAACATTGTTTCTGTTCTTTTCCAATATGATCACTTGAATTCTTAAAAAAAAAATATGATTTTTCTTAATGGAGATTAAAATCTTATTTTATTTTCCCAAAATATGAAAACACAGATTTTTCAGTAGTGTTCCCAGGTTTAAGAATTAGTTTTTTGTTTTTTGGGTTTTTTTGCATGTAGGTATATGAAAAATGATTTAAACCGTCTTCAGCTGCATTGCAAAAACAGAGACAATGGCTGTGAAATGGTTTGTTCTCTGGAGTCTATAGACAGACATGAAAGGGAGTGTGAATACAGTCAGATACCTTGCTCCAATGCTGGTGAGTAACATTTAAAGAAGCTGAATCCTTTATATTCAGGACACATGTTACCTTTCTGGCAACAGAATGACAATAAAAGTCATTATATCCAAACCAAAAGTAAAAGCTTTAGCATGATCTTCTCTTTGCAACAGTCTTTTTTGAACAGAATTTGTTACTGATTTATGGCAGTCATGATCAATAGCAGCAATTTATTGTCCAAGAGCTAACCAAGATGAATGAGAATGATGGATTTATAATTAATGAAGCATGCAGTAGTGTGTTTTGCTTTCTGCCAAATTGTGTGCTCATGTTAAAGTTTTCATTTAAAATAAACTTACCCTTGAGGAAGAAACATACTGCTAAAAAGAAACATCCTGTTAAAAGTTTCTCAGTCAGTTTTATTCAAAATGTCATATATTCCTAGACAAAGTTAATTCCTAATGAATGATGCCAAGGGCATCATCAAGTCATCAATTGTAAGAGGATAAAGGTGCTGGAGTAGCTCTACTAGCAGTTACAATTCCTCTCAGCAGTAAGTGACTCCTGCAGCCTGTCTGCAGAAACAGCAGCATTTAGGGAGTTCCCACACCTTATGTCTGGTGTTCAGGGCGTGAGGGGCATCTCCTCAGCGCTTCCAGGAGCATACATCGGAGTGTACTTTTGAGTACCTCCGGCTACAAGTCATTACATAGTTTAGTAACGCCCTTCTAGAGGGTGATCTTCTGTAATTGTCTGGTATGCTTTATTGGCAAGTTTCATTGCTGCCTTATTTCAGTTTTCCTACATCTGTTTTATCTTCAAATGAAACAGAAGTATATATTACAGCAAGCTGTGATTCACTATTTAAAAATAAAGGCTACAAGCTTCAGTGTTCAATGCAGCAGTAATTTATATATTGTTCAGTTTTGTAGTGCAAAATGTGTACAGCCAGACTTGTAAAGGTTTTATCTTGAATTTCTGTGGAAATGTTTCTATTTTCCCATCAGATATTAAATGTCTGTTAATAAATGTTCTTGCTTACGTGGTCTAGTATGTTATACACAGGACCATCCAGTATTCAGGAAAACAAGGTTATATTCCATCTTATCCACAGTTTTACTATGTGTTCTTGGTACTTTTTTCTAAATTTGATACATAATGATTTTTTTACACAAGTGCATTCTTCTTCAATTCCAGTCATTGGAGTCAGTGGTGGAAGTGCAGGCGAGAGTCTTTGCTTGGCATCAGTGTTGTCATCACTGAAGTGGCTTTGATGCCAGACGAGTGGTCATAGCGTTCGCAAAAAATACCTACTTTTTAATAGATAATTTCAGTTAATGGAGGTAATTAAAATGCTTTTGTTAGTTGTAAATGACTGTCTTACCTTACTGTTCCCTGTTCAGGTTGTACAGTTCAGATTGAACGGCGTAACTTAGACAGTCACCTGGCCGTGTGTGAATATCGGAGCCGCGAGTGCCCCAACGGTTGTGGTTACACCATTCTCAGCGCAGAAGACACGCAGCATAATTGTGTAGCAGAGCTAAGAACTGAGCTAGAACTACTTCGGTACAAATCTTCTGTTTCTTTGGTGTTTGGGTTAATCTGGGCCTAAAATCAATGCATAAAGCACTTAAAGTACTGGATTTCAGCACGTGTTAAATAGTCTCTTAATTACTTAGTGCTAATGAGCAAAGGTAGTAGTATGTGTCAGCATACACTTTAAAAACTTACTGGTTTGATTTTATTTTTTTTGCTGTTGGGATGGTTGGGTTTTTTTGGTCCAGTTACTATAAAACCTAAAACACTACTGCTTGCAGTTGAACAAAACTGTGAGCTGACAATATAAAATGGGAAAATACCTAACAAGAGCTGGGCTAAAGTTAGAAAATTAATTTTTCCATGGGTTTGATACAGATCCAAACTCATATTATTTAATAATTATATTTAGTTTCTTTTTTACAGATATAAAAAAATAAAAGTTCCTAATTATTTTGGCAGATACAGGCTGATAGATTAAATCTCTGAGGAACTAATTTTTAAAATTGATTAAAAACCTGGCAGACTGGTAACAGTTGGTAAATATGACTTTTAACCAGCCTCCTCTTTTACCTCTGTGTATGTTTCTGTAGCTCTCTCTTTCCATGATACTCCAGTTGGACTGTTTTGTCTGGGGTTTTTTTTTTCCCATGCTCCTTCATGTTTGTATCATTCAGCTCACTGAGCCTTGTGCTTTTGAACATAGCTGTGACTTCAGGCTCAAATCTGGGTTAAGTGCATCGAGATCAAGGGATTCTGTTACCTAGCTTTTGCACTCAAGAGGCTGTTAGTAATAGTAAGATGTAGCAACAACTAGGTTTTGGCTGAGTCTGCGTGACTAATTAAGTTCTGATAATTTACTGCATTAAGTGTCCATCATAAAAGTAACAAGATTAAGTGTTCAGCAGTGCTGTAGTATTCATGTTTCTTGCCCTGACTGTGTTTAGCAATACTAAGCAAGTACATACAAGTAAAAGATAGTAAGTCATATAAAGTCATATATGCGTGGTCTGGAGCCCACAGAATCATTTCAGGAATATGATACAGCTTTTCGCGGTATAGGCTGTATGTGGAAGCTTGTTTTATTCAGTCAATAAACAATACTACTGTACCTCTGGAGAGGGGTCCTGTAGAGTATGATGGGAATTAGATCAGACTCTGTGGCTGCGAGAAGGCTTTCTGGAATTTGAAAATCCTGGGGTTTTTTTCCATGTTTGCGAGACTTAACAAGGAGAAATAAACTTTTTAGGTCAGAAATGATCTGCAGAGTGGAGGAGGCAAAGCATGAGATGGAGTCAAGGTTAGATTCACAGAGAAGGCATATGGTCCAAAAAGAGAGTATTCTGCAAAATGAAATCGAAGAACTAAAGGTAAATATGATCAGTTTATTTTCTTGTTTACCCTCTCCTAACAGTCTGACCTCTTGCTTTTCCCAACAGCAGTCTCTTAGTAACTGCAGTCTCATAGGGAAGAGAATTGTCTTAAGTATGGGAAAAAAAAAGAGGTGTTGAGAGAATGCTTTGCCCAGGCTGATCAGCTCTGTCAGGAAGCCGTCTGAGTGCTGTATTCGTGTGCTTTGTCTACTTCAGGTTCATTTGGAGGTGACCCAGACATCCCTGTCCCGGGGTTGTGTTGTTCTGTGCACACATAACATGTCGGCAAATTAGCCTGAAGCTCATCTTCGGTGTCAGAGTGCAAGGCACATATCACAAATCTGATGTAATTAAATACCCACCTCCTTTTGTAGTGCTGTCCAAAGAAGCTTAATCCAGTGCTGCCACAGAGCCCCGCTAATGACAGTGGTATTTACAATGTGGTTCAGCCTTGGTCAGAGGGTTAGAAAATGGCACCATAGACTTAAATCAAGTAACGAGCCAGGCCATCTTACCTTTTTGCTCATCCAGTTCTTAAGGTATCACAGAACAGCGGTGTTTAAAGCCCAAAGCAAGAGAAGTGCTTTATAGTTTACATTTTTGGGTTTTCTGGATTTGATGTTACATCCTTGAGGAATGTATCTGAACATAACCAAAACCTTATTTTCTTTGGGGTCTTGAGGTATAGAATTTAAGCAGCAATTAGATCAATCCAGAAACTTTTTACACTTCTAGGAAAACCTCTTTGGGGAATCTTTGCAGCCAGACTCAGTAGATGAATGCTGGATTGTGTCTCAGATTGTTTACGTTTGTTCTGCCATCTGAAAATACACTTCAGTGTTGCTTATTTGTAATCCCTCACCCTGCGTGCATGGCCAGTCCAGCCTGCGAGGTTTGCTTCTCGCAGTAAATCGGTGTTTGCATTTCAGAGTCAGATGTCACGCATGATGTCAGATGTGCGCTCTCTGATGGCTGCAGAAAGACAGCATCGCCAAGAGCTGGAGCAGGCAGAGCTGGAAAAACGGGAACTGATGGAGCTGCTGAGGGGGCTGCAGAAGGACTGTCGATTAACTACTACAGAAGGAGGAAGGAAGTCAACAAATTTCCGCCCACTAGCACGACTAGAGAGTGTAAAACGAAAACCTAGGGAAGTTACGGTTATCTAAACAGAATTAAGCTCAAAAAAGGATTTTCTTCTAATTTCTGTGACCGTCTGGCATCTTTTCTACTTTCTATGAACGGTTGGTAAACTGTGTATCGTTTCTGATTTTACCTGCTTTCTTTTAAAAATAGATTACTACTTTATTTCCTCTTGAGACATGAAAACAAATGGGGAAATTTTCTCTTAGGGAACACTCCCTGGGCATTAAAACCAGTAATTGGCAAGTAGATTTTTAGCTAATGTTTTTATAAAAAAGGGGAAGGAGACTTCATTTGTCACCTTTTCACTGCATCGTGTGTACAGGAGTCTTAAAAGCATGAGAGCTAGAGCCTTTTCAAGTCAAACATACTTAAAGGTTGTTTCCTTCCTGGTCTGTTATAATCCACTTAAGTCTGGTTTATGCTTATACTTGAAACAGAACTAAAAAAAAAAAACATTGTCAGTAATGGCATTTGGGATGTACTTAATTTGGGGAAAAGTCAGTAATAGTATTAAGAAGTCAGTAATAAATAGATTTTGTTAGTTTACAGTCCTTAGAAGGTCTATTTCCAAGGTGGAAGGAAAGCACTTTAAATTGTGAATCTACTGCTATGTAACGGTTTCAGCTGAGGTTGGCTTTTACTTTAGAGCTTCTTTGATTTCCCAGGCTGATACACACTTAGGAGGCCAATACCGAAGCCCAAGGTAATTAAGTCATCTGAAACCTCTTAGTTGGATGTGTGAGTAACTGGAGTCTGTGGGAGGGGATCTGCCTTTTGTTTAAAAACTTGAAACTTTTGTATGTGAAAGTATCAGGTTTTTTTTACAAGGTCCCTTCAGCGTAAGCCCATCCCATTTGGTACTCAGTCTCTTTAAAGCATATGTAAATACCTTGAGTATCCTCAGTTTTCTTTTGGCAGGTTTAAGGCTGCTTGAACATTAATATCCACAGCTAGTACTGGAGTTTGCAACCATGTAAGAGCTAGGGTTTTTTACCAGACACAGAAATACTGGCTCAAGGAAGGGGAATATATATCCGTAAGGTCTGCATGAGAAACCTGTCCAGTTCCAAGATCCTCCTCTAAACTTCTCACACAGCCTGTTCGTGTTGTTTTCAGTGCTATAATTAAGCCATATTCTGTCCTCTGTTGTAGCTCTTTAGTGGAGTAACCAGGGGAGAACCAGGCCTACTGTTTACTGAGTGTGCTAAATCAGTCCTGAACTTTCAGGAAAACACACGCAGGCGCAGGGACCCCAGTGGGCTCACTTGATAGCTGGGGAGGCAAACACATTGCCGTGCGTGCCTTGCTGTCGCTCAGAGGAAAGCTCTGGTGGCTAACAGTGTGACCAAAGAGACAGGCCGCAGCCTCCTTTAGCGCCTGCGCTACTTTGGGAAGACTTGCGGCCAGAGCAGTCTTAATTTCAGGCATTAATTGATCCTTTGAACTTGCAGTTTCTTCAGTACTGCTGAAGGAGACATGCACGAGCTCAGGTCTTGTGCGTATGAAAGCTGGCAGAAATAACTCTTTTTTTTTTAAAGTTTGGAGTTTTTTTCTCTGAAAGAAAACATTGATAGAAGTTATGTCCAAATGCTGACTTGTTTTCAGCCCTTGTATTCTAAATGGAATGCCAGTCATTGACTGTAGCAGTTTCACCAACTCATGACGTAACACATCTCTAAGCAGCCACGTTTAACAGTCTGAACCTGTAGCTATAATTTGGGATGACCTTCATTTACACTAAACATACATCGGTGTGCGTATTAAAGCTGTAGTTAGAAAGTAGGAATGCTCTTGTTCTCTTGTGTTCTGAATAAGCAAGCTGTTGGTGTCTGTGCTCCGTGTGGCCCTGTTTCAGCACTTGCCTCATCTTGGAGTTTCTGGCAACACCAGATTTCATGCTGTTGGAATGGGGGTGTGTTCAGGATGTGCTTTTCTGTGTACTGTAACTGTGTGGTTCTGTGATGTGACTTTATCTGCTTTGCCTAATGTGAAAGAAGAAAATTCCTTCCCAGTCCTATGAAACTCGCGTGAACTGGATCACCTTTCCCAAGCTGGAGGGCAGTAACAATCTCCAAATCTTTTCTGTCCTGACCACTGAAAAAAAAACCAAGCTATTGGCTCTTTCTCCATAATGGGATCCCTACATTTGTTTTAAGAATTTCACCTGCTTATTTATGACTAAATACTTCCTAGTACAGGAAAGATGGTCTGTTTAGCATTTATGTAGCATTTGGTCTGCTGTCTGTCCCCCTAAACAGCTGACATCCAACAGCGTGAGAAAGTGCATCATAAGAGGTAAGGAAGGACTTTCTGCTGCGCAACCTGTGTGGTCTGTTGCCAGCTCTGGATCTTCCAGTGTTGGAAATGTGGCAGCACTTTGGGCCCCATGGCTGCTGGAATGACCTGTCACTTGGGTTTCCTTGAGCAGCAATGAAGTGCTTGCAGAGGTGTCTGAAATAGGCACATGGCAGCTACTAGCTTCAGGTCCCTCATGATATTTAGAATAATCCCGTTCCACAGTGCTGGTAACTGTTCTGCATTTATGCATAGGCCACCCTGAGAGTGGTTCATTAGCAGATGAAAATCTTAAGTACAGTCATTGTTTTATCCATCTTATAATTAAGCAGGGTGAAACTAAATAGCCAATTATGTTAATATTTTATCTAGCTCTGGCTTTTCCAGTCTCACGTATTACACAGCTTTTAAAAACCAGCTGGCAGCAGCAAGGAATTTTTTTCTTTCCTTTGGATAGTCTGTTAATCCTTCTTATAAAAACTAAGGGTCCAAATATTGTAGTAGACTTAGTGTAAGAGAAAACATTCACTTGGAAATGCTACTTCCCTAGTCGTGATCTTATCCTAAGATAGAGGAGAGAGACACCGCTCAGAGCGCATCACGAGAGGGTCCAGCACTGAATTACTGGTATTCCTGTTCTCAGACTAGATCACGCTTCCACCAGATCCACCTCCTCACATCGGTGCTGAGAGCAAGCTGGCCTGTGCTCTGGCAGACCAGTAGCCATGCAGGCAGTTGGTGTGTGTTTAGTTGCTCCTAACAGCACTTTGCAGCTAGAGAAGGGAGAGGGGAAGGAAAGAGTAAGCGCGGTCCAGCTCTCTTCCCTGCAGTGATGCAGCAGCACCCACCAGCTCGCTCACCAGTGTGAGCTGCCGCAGTTAACACTGTGTTAGAATTAAAAGGAGATTAAATATTTAGCCACAAGTAAGAGGGTACAAAATGTAATAGTACCAAACCTGGGACGTTCGCAGACTAACCTCAGAGAGGAAGCTAAGTAAAGTGTGTGAGACTACAAGGCATTGCAAGGAGTTGAGCAAACCCTTGTCCTACCTTACACTGAGTGAGAAAGAGTTACACTGAGGAAGTATTTAACATTGACATTTTAAAGCAAGTGGTGAGTTTGTCTTTGAAAGAAAAATCAACATTCACGTATTTTATTCTGAAGACCCAAGAGGCCAGTTACAAAAACTGTTTTCCACAACTGACTTCTCTGCTGAGAGGTCACAATCAAGATAAAATACTGTTTCCTCTGCATCCTTCAGCATTAAAGCTGCATTTTAAAACTCCTGTTCTCCTGCCCTCATCCCAAAGCAAAAAATTGTCATTGGTCACACCCAGCATGGACCAGATTATTTCTGGAATGACAATGGTAATTTGTGGGAAAGCTTCCAGTGCCTGTAGATGAGGATCAACAAAAGGCTGGAACCAAGAACTCTGCATCTGGGTCACGTGCTGGAGGGGAAAGGAAGACTTTTGCTGGACTTGCTGAGGCGGCGGGTTTTAGTTAGGGTGAGTTACTAGATTAACAGTCGCGTATTAACAGCCCACATATGTACAGGAGTCTCCTGTCAGCACAGAGGGTAATTATGTAGTCAAGTGAAATACCTGATGTGGTGAAGCATTCAGAACCACTTTTGGCCAGCTGGTCGCAAGTGTTCTGTAGTGTTTTTAAAGAAGTGTGATGTGATCCTGGATCCCAGGCAGCCAGCAGTTCTGAATGCCTATTGGCAGGGGTGGCCTTGCAAATTACGCTTCTCAGGTGCTGTCCTCCTGGATGTTTCTGGCATGGTGCTTTTCTACAGCTGCTCTACATGGAAGTGCTGGATGGGATTCAAAGGGAGCGGTACCAGCCTCGCCTTTCTCCTGGATGAAGTGTGGTAGGTCAGGGAGATTTTTACCACATAGACAGATGCCTTCATAAAGACCTACGATTCTATGCAACTTTGTATTAACAAATAAACATTGAACTGTCTTCCAGCATTATGGTTCACTGCCAACCTATTTACATTTTCTACCTTTATATACACAAGGATAAAACAGTGCTAATGGATCTTAACCTCTAGTCTGTAAGAGTAACACTATTTGTATCACTTCAAAGTACACTTTGTATAAAAGTTGAGCTAATAAAGGGTCTATACCATCAGCAGTGCGGGGCAGTTCATGTCTTTTTTCCTGCCAGAAGTTTTGAGTTCCCCCTTTATCGAGTAACACAAGACAAGTTTAGGTACGCTGGCTGCACAGACAGGAAGGAGGTCATGAATAAACCTCCAGCTATGAGATCAGTCCCCTGGAGTAGACGAGGCTGTAGAAAGAGGGACCGTTTAGCAGTAAGGCAGGTGCTTAGTCCAGCAGTATCCCTTCTCCAGGATTTTTCTCCAACCTCACAGATGGGAGTCTGCAAGGGGTACAGCAGGGCAGACAATAAACTGGCAAGAAGCTGAAAGTTAATTTGCTGTCCCATCAGCTGAGAGGATCCGATTCCCTAAGGAAGGTTTTCGGTAGCCACTCCACGAGCTCACGTGGGCTTGGAACACAACACAATCTAGGGATGCGTTCTCCTGAACGCCACCAATCCGGATACAGGGCACTGCAGAGCACAACACTGCTGCGTGCAGCCAGCTCGGCTACTCAGTGTGTGTGTAGAGGAGGGGGGGAAGCCTGACATCTTGCCCAACAGCTTGCAGCTGATGTGCAGATCCCGTCCATCAGCACCAGCCCTTCAGCCAGCACACAGTAATCGATCAAGGCTGCTAAACGTCAAGGGGAAAAGCGCCCTTAGCTAGGACAGTCGCAGAACCATGGTGATCTTTACGCGTTTCAGGTGCAGCCTGAGAGTGTCTCCTGTTCTTACCGCACGCTGCCGGTGCACTCATACAGCCTGCGCATTCAGCTGCGGGAGGAAGAGCTGTAGTTCTGCCTTCCTCGCTCCTCCCACGTGTTTGCTCATCAGCTAAGTGTGTGATTCACTCGTCTGTATTTTGACGTGAGCATCAGCCACTTCTAGTGTTCTGGGCGTCCAGTCAGGAAACAAAATTTGAAAATATCTTCCCAGGCCAAGTATAAAACACACCTTAATGCCTGAAGTGTTATTTACTCCTGGTAGAGATCCAGTTTAAAAACGCAAACCAAACAGCTCCAAGTTTTAAACAGCATCATTTCAAGTTGGATTTATCCAAGAAAAGAACCGCTCTGCTTTGAAGGGTCACAGAACTAAAATAATTGAAAAAAACCCCCAAAAAAAAAAACCCCAAGCATAATACACATGTAGGTCTTTTTTCAAGTTGAACTAAATTTACAGAGCTTGCATACATCAAACAATTTGCCAACCTTTTATTTCCTATTTTGAAAATGACTAATGTGACATGCTATAAACTTTCAAGACCCAGTACTGAATATTTACATATTTATTCCATGCTTGTTTTATTTACCTTTCCATCTCCAATTCCCTGACTGAAAACAAATGATTTATATCCCTGCTAGTTTCCAACACAGTAAAGTTTCTAAAAAATAAAAAATGAAACAACCTTAAACACATGGTGTAAAGGAGCTAATTAATCAGCCTAAAAAAACATTATGCAGTGCTCCTTAACAAACAAAAGCATTAACACCTGTAAGGCCCATGAGAGCTCCACCCAGTTTAGTCATTACATTATTAGTCATTACATTATTACATCTTCCTGTGATTTCACCATTCATAGTTTGGCTTCCAATCCACATCTTAACCCATGTTACTTTTAGCAGCGTTACAGCACGTACCTTTGTGAACTGACAGCTAGTTAGCCCCTTTAACTGCCCCCAGACAATCAGTGGAAGTTTACCGCCTTCATAGGTTACGTCAAGTGCGAGCTGATCACCTCTCAAACAGCCGGACACTGTCTCAGGGAAGGTACATGTGATAGGGGCCTTCTGTGGTTCAAATAAAGAAGCTGCTGAATTTAGCCAGGCCATATAAAGGTTAAAAAAAAAACCCAAAATCCATTTGAAATATTATGATACTTTCAAAAGCTTAAACCAGGCTGTCAAAGTTTACAAGGCGAGGGAGATGGGCTATCCAAAGCTGAGATTGCAAAACACAGGAACATTACAAACTTGTTTAAGGAGACCAAGGCCACTTTAAAGCACTCTGTAATGTCAGGAGTCCAAAGCTTAGGTGAAACATTAAAGTTACTTCCATCACTGAATTTAATATGAAATCCAATTGAGAGGCAAGTCAAGCGGTAACATCTCTTGTCAAGTTCCTACTTCTCAAAGTTTTTCCTTTTGTACAGTATCTCAGTCCAGTCACAGCAACGAAAACCCAAGCCTGGTGTCATAGGGAAGGCTGAGCATTACCACGTCACGATGTGGCTGTTCATACCACACATCCACCTCTATGCCTTCTCCTTAACTATGCCAGTCAGCAGGGGACAGACACCTATTTCCAGGCTCTCTAACAGTACAGGTAGTCTGCCTTTCAAAGCATACTCTGCTGTCCAACAGAGTAACTATTGTGATCCTAATGCATGAGTTGGAGTCAGGAATTCTAGAATGTTCTCTTACTGCCCTTGGAGTCAATGACAGATTTTCCAATTTTGACAGGCAAGGAAGGATTTAAGTGGCTAATTGCATTACCGAAGGCGTACAACAAAACTCACATAAATCACATGTACATTTGCATTCTTTCACAGATTACTTTCAGTCAATATTCAATCACCTGCTACTTCAACTGCTGTCAGATGGACCTCATTCATTAATAATTAAGACTGGCTTAAAAAACAAAAAGGGAGGGGAGGTGCTAATGGCTCTAAACCTGAGAGAAAAAACTAAAATCGCCTTACATATATATATATATTTCATTTTCTTGCAGTAATAAGTCACACACAAATCACATGTACCTTTCTTTTGGCACAATGAGTATTTTAGAAGTCCTTCAAGTCTTAACTCAAAGAGTTTCTTTACTGAGTATTGTCTACCGAAGTCCACGAAAAAATTCAAACATTCTTTCAAAAGGAACAAAAAAAAATTTACAATTGTACACAAAAAGTCTTGAATTTTATTGAAATCTCGAGTCTTGTATCAAACAAAAACTTTTCTTCAGACAAAAATATTCTCTTGGTGTCCTCCAGATACCAGTAACTCTGAATTGGTCCTTTAGTGCCGCTGCTTTCTTTGTCATCTTCACAGAAGTCCCCATGGTTGGGCTGTTCCTTTAGGTCTCATTTTATCGTGTGAAGGAACGTACATGGCGACCTCTTCCACTGCCTCCACTAACAAACTTTCCTCTTGAGCCACCACTGCTACTACTATTAGCACTTGTCCAAGACGGTCCAATTCCTCCCCGGCCTCTGGAAGCACGATCGCGAGGACTCGGTCGGTAGCCTTAAAGCAAAGAAAAGTATACTCAGTTGGAAAAAAAAAAAAAAAAAAAAAAAAAAAAAAAAAAAAAAAAAAAAAAAAAAAAAAAAAAGCCCTAGGCGGAGTAGCTGCTGCAAAAGCGTAAGGAACAAAAACAAGATGAGACAGAAACGGGGTCTGTTTTCTCCTTTTAATTGTCACTTCTCGTTTAGGTAAGCATTTTTGCTTTGATTTGCTCTATAATTACCATGTAGGTACGAAGACAAGTGAATCGCAAAAAATCTGAAAGCAAAATTAAGATTCTGCGAGCGAGTGTTCAATTCAGCAAGTTCTACGGATTACAGGGCAGTTCGCACGAAAGCACGCACTTGACATAGTCTCAGTGACAACTGTTCATATATGCTTAAAACATTTGCTGAATTTCAAGGTGTCTGCAGCATCCTTGTATGGTTTCATTTGTAAAGCAAAAATGAAATTCAAGGAATTTTCTATAGTTCGATGCCCATAGGAATACCATGTACCTGCTGAACTTAATGGTCTCAATGGTGGCAGTGGACCCCTGTTAAAATTGCTTTGACCACCTCTACTGTCATTGTAGGTTCCCCTGGGCGTACTCTGTGCACTCCAACTTGAGCCTCGAGCGCCTTCACGACGACTGTAATTTCCTAGATAGGGAGAGAAAAACCCACACGGTGTTGAGCAAGCATCACTTCTGTGAGGTTTTTTTTTCATTTTAATCTTCACAAGGTGGTAACAGAATATTTATGTAATTCAAAGAGATAAAGCTACTGTGTATCACCAGACCCTCCATATCCTAACTCAAAGTGTACGAGTTACTCTACTGCATGCAGAAGCAGGGGGAACTATCTCTCGGAGGACTCAAGTGGAAAATAATTCACACCATCAACTGTGTCAAGACAGGCTCCCATACTTTAAGGCTTTTTGGTAAAGTATTTTCTGGTTTTACTGTGCAAGGACTTGTCCTAATTATGGGATGGACTGGAAAGGAATGCAGCCTTGTTTACGTACGAAAAGAAAGCACTAGAGCTAGAACCTCCAGGTTCGTTGAAAACTGCATCTTGTTCTTGTTAGGATCTCACGTCCTCTCACTCAGAAGCTCCATTTAATCTAAACCAGAGGTGTACTGCAATGCTTGATTTTGGGAACTACCATATCACAAAAGGCAGAGAGGGCTTTTTGTTTTCCTGACTGCATCTCCAAAGCACTCCAACAGCTGCTGAAAGACAACAGCTAAGTCCTTTTGTAAAGGAGAGGGGGAGAGAGGCGACACAGGGACTCCTCGCAGCCTTGTTTTAACTCCACAGCACTGGAAAGAATCCTTTCTAGAGTTAACAACCTAATCCAAGAACAGTGCTTCAGGACACCTCACACCAGGGATGATAAACTGCTAGTAAATCGAGTTAGTGTTAATGAAGCATTTTTAAAATTCATTTATTCCAGTTCTAATAACGAAACAACGCACCTTTTGAAGCAGGTGGTGTAAAGAACCTGTTCTGACTATGAAAAGCTCCTCGTCCTCCACGATTCCCTGAGAACCCACCACGTGAAGAAATCTTCTGAGACACTTTTGGTGGCCTTTTGGCTGGTGGTATCCCGTCTGGGGCAACCACTTCTTTGCTCTCTGCAGCAACAAAATCATCCACGTGCATGGAGGGTGGCCTGCTTGTGTTCTGTTTCCTCTGACGGAAGATATCATGTGGTCGAATTCCTTGTCCAAATCCTCCCCTGCCTCTTCCTCTTGGTGGTGGCACAATATGAGCTCTCTTTGCAGGCTCTATGTACTCAGATTTTCCACTGTCATGACAAGCCATTGTATTTAGTTAATACAAAAAAGGTATTTATACCGAAGGTCAGGCATTCTCCATATCGGAGATGCAATTTGAAAGGTATGTGACGATTTGAGAATGTACAAGTCAGTGCTGAACACACTGTTTACTCATTAAACTCATCTTACCTTGAAGTTATGAAGGTCTCATGCTTGTGCTTGCCAAGTTTGAACCCTTTTGTGGTTTTTGTGCGGCCAGGAGACGATGGTTCTGACAAAAATGACCTCTCCAATTCAGCTTGCAAGTCAAAGTCACTGCAGCCCTTCTCTGATAGTTCAATTAAGTCAACTTTCACCTGCAATGACAGAGTCCAGCTTTGTCACAGCAATCGTTAGTCGCCTCTGAAGACGACAACACAATGTAACAGGATGGATGAGATTCGGCTAGGGTCCCTCCACTACAGCAACAGAGCTCCATCCTCTCTCTTTTACTGTGGCTCAAACCAAAAAAGCAGCAAAACCGCCTTAATGGTTCTGAATCTCCAGTCAAGGGGGCAGCTTTCAAGTGAGAACACCTATCTTGTCACTAAATGAGTTACAGTGAGGCACTCTCTTCCTTAAACTACAGGCATGTAAGTTTATTAATTCAGGTTTTATCCAGCAATCAACAGGTTTGGTTTTGCTTAAGAAAGCAAACCACAAGTATCTCTGCACATAAATTTAAAAAAGAGTAAAACTAAGAAAGAATTAAGGTAATGAAGTCAACACAAACTAATTATTTCTCATGTAAGGAGTTTAAACACTGCCGATTACTTCATTTTAATAAAAGAAAAATTATATATTTTAAAAAATTACATTTAAACTTTGGATCATAAAAGTTAAGTTTCAAATAGCGTGAGAAGTTTTTATGCAAGTAGTTTCATCTTTAGTACCTTTTATTTTTTACTTTTGTCGCATCAAAGATTTTTTTTTTAAAAAAAAGTGTAGCTATCAGGCTCTATGGGCATTACTGTGATGACAGAAGACAAGCAAGGAAAAGAAAATAGATCACATTCTTTGCCTACATTTAACACAAACTGCTGGAAAGCCCCAGCAGCCATAGAAAAGCAGGTTACGACAGACACAACTGTTCCTCTAGAGCAGATGGCCTCTGCATTAGCACAGAAGGTGCCAATTTTGTGGCTGCTTCTGAGTGAACCTGAAAGCATTTGATAACAACATTTAACAACAAATGCCGCTACATCTGCGTCAGTTTACACTGGCAAGCTCAGAAAAACAAACCGTTTGGCCTTGTAACATTCCAATGCTACTAGCTCTGGTTAACCCATTTTAAAATCTGCTCCAGTTCCATTAATGAATGCTTTTACCATATCCAGTTCAGTGTCTATTTCTTCAGCTTGAAAGGGTGAGAACCACATGGACTTCAGCTGGTCATCCATCACGTCTGCCAACACGTACGTAGTCCTGCAACATAACCAATGCCAAATGCCTATTTGGTTACGAATGACAACTGACTGCAAGTCTACACAGCACCTCAGAGCCGGGGGATGTTGCTGCCTTACCCTTGACACTTGCATGAAATTAAACACACTGGGACTAGTAGGTAGTAGTGACAACAGCGCTGTTCTGATCCTGTTTGTAGTGTACTCGTGCCAAAATAACTGCATTTCCTTACATAAATCACAGGCAGCAGGCTCGCACACCTGTTGTTAAACAAATTTACCTGTTGTTAAACAAATTCTGGAGAGAGTCTGGTGCAGAAAGAACAGGCTCTATGTCTTGGTCACTCAGTGGACAAGAATCACCTGCCGACTCCAACATCTGTCTCACTCCAACAATATTGTCCAGTAAAGATTCAAGACCATCATCTTCCTTAGAGCGATCCTAAGCCAACACAGCAGAGAAGGAAATACGCTTTGTTCATTAGAAAAAGGGAGGGATGAGGGTACTACTCAAAACAATCTATCCATCCACAGGAAGTGAAACTCAGACACCTGAGTGCACAAACAACTGCACACCACAAGACAAACCACGGCACTACATGCACATTCTAGTCTTCATTTCCAGGTGATGCAACAGCCTCCACAAAACAGTCCCAAAGAAGGCATCACCCAGGTTTTAGTTAACAAGCTCTGTGCTGGAGCGTTCCAGCACCCCAAGTGTCTGCTATTTCTCCTTCAGCACAGTTGTGGCTTTTAATCTTTTACCACAGATGAAGGCAGCCTGGGAAAGGACAGGAAGGAGTTGTTTGATCCTGCTGGTTTAACCAGCAGGCAGCTCACTGCACTCCCCACAGCAGGATGGGGATGGAATCAGAAAGAAAAAAAGGCAGAACTCATGGAAATACTGTACAATAGGGCAGGAAAGGATGATGATAATAATAGTAATCATCAACATCATCAACAAAACAAGTGATGCCCAGCAAAACTGCTCACCACCCAAAGCTAGTTCCTGAGCCACGCTGTCTCTTGGCCCACCCTCCAGTTATATACTGAGCATGACATCATACAGTATGGAGTATCTCTTTGGCCAGCTTGGGTCACCTGTCCTGGCTGTGTGCCCTCCCAGGTTCCTGGGTGCCCCCCTGCCTTCTTGTTGGCAGGGCAGTGTGAGAAGCTGGAAAGTCCTTGGCTGTTTGGCAACAACTAGAAATAATTCTTATCCTAAATCCAAAACACCACACTCACTATACGAGCTGCTAGTAAGAAAACTAAGTGTGTCCCAGCTGACATCAGAACAGAAAGACAGCACTTGAAAGGCATTTGTGACCAACAGGCTGTGAAGCAGCTGTCTATGGACTCTCCTGAATTAGCCATCTACTGCATGGCTGCATCAACTATGTAGGATTAGATTTGAATATCGGAGTTAAGTTTGCAGTTAGAATCACAGGAATGCATCAAGTTCTGCATGTTCTCTAGTCCAATGCCCCCTGCTTGAAGGGGGACTATCATCAAACCCAGATCAGGTGAGCCATAATTGTGTCCAGCCACATCTAAAAAAGCTCCAATGAGCCCACAGTCATCCTGAGCAACCTGTTCTAGAGCTACACTTCTGTCCCAGTGATTTTTTTTCTGCCTAGTATCAACCTGAACATCTGAAGCCACAATTTTGGCCACTGCCCCTTGTTTTATCATGTAGAATTACCAAAAGGAGTTTGATTCAACCATCTCTCTTACTATCCCCCAAATTGCTGTAAAGTGTCTCTGAGAGAGCTCCTTAGCCTTCTTCACCTGGCTAAATAAGCCTATCTTCCTCCTCCTCTCTCCACAGTACATGTGCTCTACGCCCCTGACCACCTAGGTAGAACCCCTTTGCGTTTCCCTAGATGTCTCCAGACTGTCAAGGCAAAGCTAGCCAAAGGTGGTGACAACATTCCACATGAGAGCTCACCAGCATCCCATGGAAGGAGACAGTAAGATGCCTTGCTGACCATGCTCCTTCCAGGATAGCTTAGAAGAGTCTTCCTTGCTGGTAGTGACCACATACTGTTGGCCCACATTTAATCTAACATCTGCCATAACCACCTGGCCCGTTTCAGCCCAGCCTGCATCAAGGCATGGGGTAATCCTGCTCTCACTGCGGAACTCTGCATTTTTCCTAACAAACCACACAAGCTTCTGCTAAATCAACTCTAAAAAGTTTACTGAGGTTCCTCTGGACTGAGGCTTTGTTGTTTGCCACACGAGTCTCTCTCCCGGTTCACTACCACCCACAAATTCACTGAAGATGTATCTATTATTCGGGTCTTTGATAAGAACAACCAGCAATATCAGACCCAGTATTGATTCCTGGGTATTCCACTTGACTGGTGCCCAGTAACATCAAGCAGTGGTTCCTGTTGCTTATTACATGAATAATCTGCTTCACCACTACTAGCACAGTCAACTACCTACGGTCCTACAGTGCACGACACTCTCAGCACAAGGGGATCCCAAACCTCCTTGAAGCTTCTTGGCATTGCCACAATACAAACTGTAATGTCAGAATCCATCCTGAATCACAACAGATGAATGTGGACATCAGTTTTAAAACAATGGCAAGAGCTATTACCAATCCCACGAGGTATGCCACAGAACGGCACACTCTTGTCATCAAACAGGGACAGTCTACACAGTTTTAAAACCACATTAAGATACAAGACTGCAATACCAACTTGATTATTTGAATTATTTTACCATAACATGTTTCTCCAGATCAAGCAGCAAGTTTTCTGGGGTTTCTTCTTTGTTCTGCAGTAGATGTTTTAACTCTGCAGTAGTCAGACCCAGTGTTCTGCCTGGATGAGATCCATCTGCTTCCATAAGGCTTCCATCATCTCCACAACATCCCTGAAATATTTGACAAGTGGGAAATGAGTACACATAAATATTTGTCATACTTCTGGACTGCAGAATTCCCCTTAGAATTCAAAGGTGCATGAGAGCAAATCTAGCAAACCAAGAGACATCTCTTGATTTAAAACATATTATGCAAAAAAAAAATCATAAAGTACACTTCAATGGCAAGTTTAAATGCTGCATCAAGATGAGAGAATCCCTTCCTCTATAAGCTGAGTTTAGGTTTCTTTGAGATTCTTTTGTATGCTACATATCAATACAGCAACTCTAACGGGATGCTACAAATCTAAAACCTGGACATACCATAATGCTATCTGCTCAGGACGTTCAGTATGAATCAATATGCCATTCTTTCTGCTCAAAAACCCTTTTATTTACTAAAGACAGATTCTGCCCAGCTTCCACAGATTTCATTAAAAACTGAAGATGGCCCCAACACTACTGATGGAAAAGCCTTACACAGCAATCTGCAGAGCCAAGGGCTCTCTGAAATAATTGTTACTGAACACATCCCACACTGCAGATTTTGGAGAAATGCAGCTGAATGTCTAATTATTCAATACATATTGACTTACCAGTGTGTCAGTGTTTAGAATCTGTCGCATAAAATCCAAAAAGGATGAGGCCAGTTCACCTGTGTCTTTGCTAAAACTAGTTATTACTCGCTTTAATACAGTGTACAGAGCACTGCTGTGTTTTCTTAGAGAGCTGTTTTCATAATGAGAAGAGAGAAAATACTGTTAGAGCATACACTGTGACCACTCCACTGTAACTTGCTGTAAGAAAACAACCTATATGCAAAATAAATTTGGTAAATTTTACAATTATCAAGTTGAATTTTTATTACAAAGCTGAAGCTTCATTCTTTCTGTGCTAGACTGTTGTTCTCACCAGTGCTGTCTGCAGATATTTCGGACTGTACACCTACAGCTATATGTGCTACAGCAACACCTCTAAAACCTGCAAGAAATTACTTTTTTATCTCTGGCAGAAAAGGGTCTAGAGTACACAAATATTCACTTGCACAAGGGCCTTATGTATACAGCAGGTTCACATTTGCTGTCACAATTTCTTATCACCATGATGCCTAACTGCCAAAACAAACCAGAAAGGCAGTCACCAGCGGAGAAATATCAAGGCTGAGCACTGAAGCTGACCACTAAACATCTGCGATCATAGGAACAAGAGCATTTTTAACATGCTTATTTTTCATTTCCAGGTTGTCTAGCTTCTTGCAGATTGAGCAGCACAGTACTGCAGCACAGCTTAGAAAAGTGTTTTGAACCATCTTTTACTGACAAGGCTCCAGGTACCACCTTTTCCTCTCTGCGAATATGACAATTTTCTTGCCTCCCTGCACTTCACCTTCAGTGGACAGAGGTCCAAACACAGGACAAGGAGTTAAGTGTCAAAACACCACCATACTTTCCAAAACATGTATATATTCTGTTTAAAAGGGAGCCGAGTTTAAAAGCAGGTTTTAAAAAAAAATTAAATATCCTAATTTCAAAAGCCTTTATTACCTGGAGGTGGGAACACTTAGGGGAAGTTCAGACAGAATCTCCTCAAAAGAGAATGACAGACAGCTCTCCAATGTCCCAGGAGAGCTTTAGCTACTCAAAAGGGAAGGATATGAGCATTTTAGCTCATTCTAACCCTCCAGTCTAGAGGAAATAGAGTGTAAAAACCTCTTTTGAATGTTTTATTTTATAAAATAAAATGTTCCTGTGTGCATACTATAGAATTTTTTCAGTGGCAAAATCTCATGTGAGGGAAGACCAAAATGCTGAGTAGAACACTGAAGCCCCAACAAAAAAGGAAAGCGCAGGTGCCTTATCCTCAATGTTTCCTACTTAGATGAGTAGGAAAAGATTTCACATTGCACGAGGTTTTTAGTAATTATAAGTTTACAGAGGTATCTTAAAATACCATACCTCTTTAAGTGATAGAAGCCATAGTCATGCTCTGTAAGAAACATCATCGTTCGGATACATGTCAGCAGACAACTGTAACTGCTCTCGGAATTAGTTAACGTTTCCATTAGACAGTCACAAATTAAGGGCATCAGGTCTTTATTCGGTAAGGAGTTGGAAAGCTGCTCTGACTCAGACACAGAACCTTCTGATGAACTTGGTAAAATGAGTGCAATATCCTATAAAAAAAAAGATTATTATACACATAGTAAAAAATGCATTCTGTATACCAGCAGTAAGTATAAACCATACATTAAGTGAGAAGCACTAGGATTTTTCACTACTCCTTTATCATCTTATTCCAGTATTTAAGTTATTGCTAACCAGTAAAATACTAACCCAGAGCGTCATTTTTAATGTGGTGGTGTTGAAGGTAACAAACCGTTACTAATTTTGAAAAATGTAAAAGCTTCAGAGGGAGAAATGTTTGTAGCCAATTAAAATCCCAACAAACTCTGAATAATACACATACAATTTCTTGCCGAGGTAAGTCAAACTGCCCCTTAACGTCATAACAGTCATCAAAATATCAGGAGCAGCTGAGGTCACTTGGACCTCACTGCAGTCTACACCTTCCTCAAATGGGCAGTGCAAGTACTCATCTCCACTCTCTGTTGACCACATATAGGACACAAGGAAATGGAATGAAGCTGCATCAGGGGAAGTTCAGGTAGGACATTAGGAAAAGGTTCTTCACTGAGAGGGTTGCTGGTCACTGGCACAAGCTCCCCAAGGGAGTGGTTGCTGCTACAACCCGGTCAAGAGTTCCAGGAGTGATTGGCCAACACTCTTAGTCACATGGCTTAGTTTTAGGTAGTCCTACGAGAAGCAGGCAGTTAGACTTAATCCTTATGGGTCCCTTCCAACTTGAGATATTCTATGATTCTGAAATGGAAATTAAGAGGCTGCAGACACCACCTATGAAGCTTAAGATCTCCTGCCCCCTCCACATTTTACTCATAATAAACCAAAATTGACTTTCACAATGAATTTGCACAGGGAAAGAATTCTCATTTATATGCAAATGGATAATTAATCTCTACTGACCAACAGTGACCGAATGTCTTTTGTGTAAATGGGTAAGCACTAAAACACTTCAGTGCATGCAACTAGTAAGGCAAATAATGATGTGAAAATCTATGCATGCAACTGATGAGAAACTACCAGGGCTGGTCTGACTCAGTCTTCAGATAATGTTTCTTACATTGCTCTAGTAACTTGCGCTTGTTTAATGGTGGTGCTTTATGGTAGGGTCATACATTATGGACCTTTGTCTTTGAAATACAATTTTAAGAAGTTTCCAGCTAAAAGACCATACTTATTCAACTAGGAAATAGGTGAATAGTGATGTCTCAAGTTTTGCCAGTGGCCCACAGGGAGAAATGAAAATCCTTTCTCAGGTGATGCAACAGTCAATATTTGTGCCAGTCTTTTTTTGGTCTCTAATGAGCTACCAGAATAGCGCTCAGAATGTGAGAGAGGTATCATAAAATGAAAGGATTACACACTCAAGAGCAACAAGAAAACAAGTCTGCAAAAGCAACCAATAATACACAAGCTTTTCTTTTTGTGTTTTAATAATGTTGATGTGGTTTTTACTTCTGGAAAAGAGCAGGCACCTAAGAAACAGCTCTTATAGCATTTGTCTCCTACAACCACCCACACTTATGCACTGAATATAGAAAATACCTGATCACAGAGGGACTGCAAAAGGGAAGTTACATATTCAGCGCACTGCTGATGAGTGACATTGTCTCCCGCTGATCGCATCAAAGTCAAGAGCTCCTGGAAAACTTCTCCATATTTTTCATCACCTTTAGCATTTCCATTGATAAGATGCAAAATGGCCAATTTACAAGCTTTATGTGAAGCCAGAGCATCCAACAGAGCAAGTAATCGTGTAGTCTGTCCAGTGTACTGTTTCTCTTTTTCTTCTGTGTTACTGAAAAGATATCAATTGACTTTGAAAAAGCTGTTTTAAAATGATCTGAAGAACTACAAAAACAATCATTACAGGAGTTTTAGAATTCTGCACTTTTAAAACACTGAGTTTACATACTTAAACTTACAGTTTTGTTTATTTTTTGAAAACTGCTCAACTTTCGCTACATGACTTCTGGCTGTACCGTGAATTAATCTGCTATGCATTTAGCACAGTATAGGGTACTAGTTGTATATGGATAAATATGCTTTTTTGTACATTTTTTGTACTTTGATTTTTTTATATATATTTGAATTTTGTATGGATAATTATAAACAGTACTTATTGTTTCAAACTTCACAAAATTTGTAGTATTCAACTTCCTCCATCTTACACAGACCTATGTTTTCCTATTAGTCCGCAGAACTCAGTATAGCAAAGTTTACTGGCCTACTTTTCTTATTTGTATCAGATAGGTCCTTTAGAAGCACTACACAGATGAGATAAATCTTTGTAGGTGTCTACATATACTACACAGATATAGACAAAGCCTGAAGAAAATCTTCCCAAAATACTTGCCATAAACATACAATGCGAAACTGTCTACAGCAAAACTTAAAAGTAGGAGACGGTTCCTTGGCAACATTAAGCATTACCAGGGCACAGTATACAGAACTGGAGTGAGAATTCATCCAGTTCATGATGGATATGTAATACTTCTGAAAGTATTTTCCTCCTGATAATTCTACTGCAGAGAACCAAGGTGAATTTTAACACCTCATTAAGAAATCTTTGAGAGAAAAATCAAATATACCTTTGTAGGTCTTCTACAATCAGATCCAATACAGTCCTCATGATCAGAAGAGCAGTAGGTGAAGCCAAGTCACACAACTGAACACAAATACGTCTCAACATATGCTGAACAGGCTGGCAGGACGAACCGGAGAAAGATCGAACTATCTCTTGTATGAGTTTGGCCTGGACATGGAGATGCATGCTCCACAG
This sequence comes from Heliornis fulica, assembly GCA_013399135.1. Lineage (NCBI taxonomy): Eukaryota > Metazoa > Chordata > Aves > Gruiformes > Heliornithidae > Heliornis > Heliornis fulica. The sequence goes on from VXBZ01005997.1 coordinate 81,238, forward strand.
CTTTCTGGTGTTGAGTGCCACCGAAATATCATGTGGTTCAATTACCTGCAGGAATAGAAGGACAGGAGCCTTTTCCTTTCAGCTTTAACATAAAAACTGAATTCTATCACAAGGTATAAACAAAGACTAAGTACTACTACTGTCTTCATCAAAAACAGGGATGGCCATTTTCACTGTTATCGCTGAAAGACAGGGCACGATTCCAGCAAACTGGATACTCCTTTGGGAACACAGGCTGTCACACACCTTTTCTGCTTTGTTATTAAAGACCACAAATTCAAGATCCTTGCCAAAAGAAAAGACAGCAGACAGAGAGTTTGGCAGTGTTAAATTCAAAGGCTTCAGAGCCAACCATCTGAACAACAGAATGGAAGTCTGGATATTTTCACAAGGGACAAAAGGACAACACGTGATTGCTAATTAAAAAAAAAAAAAAAGCTCCAAATAATAACATTTCTGTTTCTGATAAAAAGATGTGTCTTCAAAGAACCTATATGTACATAAATGCTTTACACAAACTTTAATTCATCCTTTCACGTGTCTTTTTTCCACAAGTACGAAAATGATCTAAGGGTTATGCATCATTAAAATTCTTTTAAAATTAAATAAATCCAAATTATACCTGAGTCGTCTGCATGGGCAGTGGGAGAGGCAACAATTCTGAAAGCAGAATAAGTCCAGAAAAGAAGCCTTCGGGAATTCTCAAAATTGAAGACAGAACTTCCTTCAGCATTAAAGACCAAGTATTGTTTGCCAAAGTTTCTTCAGAAATGGTAAGTTTTTCATTAACACCTTGTGTAAAAGTCAGTAAGATATCAACAATGTCATTCTGGATCTTTTGTTCATCACTGTCTAAGCGGCCCGAGAGAGGAATGGAACACAGGAGCATGTGTAAAGAAACAAGTGCTGATGGGACGCGCATGTCTTTGAATTCAAAAGATCCGCCTCTGAGGAGTTCCGTTAGCATTGTTTTGAGGAGCGTCAGTGTACAGCGGGCCATAGAAATTGTAGTAACTCTGTGCAGTGTGGTGCCCATGTTGACATGCAGTCGCCAAGGCTGAATAAGTATGCTGTTCAACTTCTGTAATACCCGGATAAAGGTGTCCATGCCCTCAGAAGAAAAGAGCTGAATAACTGCAAGATTCCATTTAAGGTCTTTCTGTTGACCTGTGTGGAAAAGAAGTAACATTTTAATATGTCTAATTTCTCCTGGGGAATCACAGTTACACTTTAGACATATTTAAGAGAAGACCTGAAAACTTAAGATATCCATGTGAAGCAGTAAAAATAAACCAACTGTACCTTCTACCAGAGGCGGTGGACACGCGACATGACAGAGAACGCGAAGTGCAGTAGGAAGCCCAACTCCATCTGGGGTCATCAAACTGTCAATATTCTTTTTGGAAGAAAAGAAAAAAAAAAACAACCAAAACTATTACAGGGAAGAACTTCACAAGTGTATCGCTGTCACGAATATAGCAGAACCAAAGAAAAGTAGGGTCAACATTTGTATTGTGGTTTCATGGGAAGCTAAAAGATTTAAATAGTTGGATCTTTGTGTCATGTATTTATCTTAGATATTGTTTCAGTAAATGCAATCAAATGCAAAAACTGGCCTAGATTATACACTTTAATATAAACATTTTATTTTGGATAACAGTACATATTTTTAAGAATTACATGTCAGTACATACCTAAGAAAATATCGAAATACAAAAGGTCTAAGCTTATAAAGTACAGCTAAAAGATAGCATCTGTGTTTTACTAACCTGTTTGATATATTCAATGAGATTTGGAATACAGTTGATTTCAAATCTAAGATTTTTCAAAGGTTCAAGCCACTTGCTGAGCTCTGGAAAAAAAATACACAACTTAAGTAACTTGTCAGTGCATTTATAAACATAAACATCTTTTCAATAAAAATGTACTTAATTTTCACAATAGGTACTAAGGCCAAGATTGAAATGTGAGATATGCTGCAGCTGTAACCAGCTGAAAAGCATCAACACAAATAAAACTTCAGACCACACAATACACCTCACATACACAGAAAAAAACTGGGCTCAAGTCAATGTGAACACTCTCAATAATACAAATAATAATATGAAAAAATATCCAAGTTAAGCATATTTAATAAAAGACATGAAGGGTCCCCACTGTCAGCTAAAGAAAAAGCCATCAAGGACAAAGACCAAAGCACATTCCCCTTACCATACATAACAGGTAATTACAAATTGAATATGAAACACCTATTAAATTCCCAAACAGAGCCAATCTCTGCACCCGTAACACAGACTCACTCTGGAACTCCTGACAGATGAACAATCTCTCTCTTAGCCCAGCACAACCTGACAGTGACAATTTTTTGGGACAAGAGATTTAAAGTTTTAAAACCTATTGTTCCTGAAGATTTTTAAAACAATGTGTAAATTCAAAGGTAAACCAGATCTGAATTGACAACTCTTCTCAGACAGACTTCGTAATTTGGTTTAATAAACTAGCCCTACGTCTCACGAAATTGCCTGATGATCAGATGAAGAGCCGAGAAATATAAGGGAATTAAAATTAAATTTTGAAGAATTCAGATTTCTTTCAGTGCACTGATGTTTCGTAAGTAATTACTGATACATCTAGACAAGTTGGTTAAGTAGTGCACGGAACAACTCTGGACATCAGTTTCAATGTTCAGGTGTCAAAATAATCCCCAGTGGGTTTCTTCCAAATGACCTGGCAAGTCAATGCAAGTCAGTGAACACACCAAGACACAGTTTGGAGGTCAAAAGATCTAGTAACAGGGCAGTTGGCCTAGGTGCCAGAAAACAGGGTGTTGGGGCCCTGGCCACGTGCAAGGGACCCTGGCCTTGTTGTGGAGTCGGAATGCTGCCTAGGAACAAAGAAAGAGACTACAAGGGGAGTGGCTGAAAGGCTTGAAATTCACGGGTTTATGCGTTAACCAATCAGGACTGAGTATTTGTTGCGTAATCGGAAAGCTCTAACTAATGATAAGTTCACCCTTGGCGGATGTTCCCGGACACTGGGTACCAAAGGATATATAAACATGTGAGAGACAAGGAATAAACGGATTGAATCTGCACCACGTTGATGTGTACTTTCACCCCGGTTTTCGTGCCGTAATCGCGGGCTTCGGCAACAGACACAGGATGTTTAGTACCTATTAGTACATAAAGACTTCATAATGGTGCCTCACTAAAAGGAACAACAAAAATAAAGAGTCAGCTCACTGTCTAATTAGTCCATTTTAACTAAAATTTGCTCTCCTATTTTCAACACAGAAATAATCTCAAACTTCCTGTAATTATCCAAAATTCATGGTAGTTAATGACTTGAAAAATAATTTAACTATAAAGAATTTCCTATTTAACTCTCATTAACAGAAAAAAAAATATTACACATTATCTCAGTGACTCAACTAATCAGATGCAGCTGGAAAAGGAAAATTCATTATATACATTATCCAAACCAGATGATCGTGAAGCACCAATTACCCACATACAAAAGGTTTCTTCTATACATTCAAACAATTCAGTTGATAATGACAGATACTGTACCTTGCAATTTGGTGTTATTTTCATCTGCTTTACAAAGCTTCAGCAAAGGCGCTGAGTGCTGTTCCAGCATTTGGACATCACTGGAAGACTGAACCACCAGCAAAACAAGGATGCAGGCATAATTATAAGCAACTGACTTCTTAGACTTTGAATCTCTGAAACAGCAAGGATTTTCTTTAGATTTCAGCTCATACAACTGTGTACCTGTTAGATTTTCATTCCTTGATCTCTAAAAAAATCTACCTTCACCAAGGACTGTCCTTTAAAATTCTCAATTAAAATTACCCAATTTTCTCCTCTGCTTTTTGAAAAGTGAAAGCTTTCCTTCACATCGACTCTTTCAGCATCCACAAAGGATGAGAGCAAATCAAACAGCACACAAATCTTTTCCCATAACTCTGTCTGCTTTACAAATCTTGTTATTAAAGCACTGCTACTGCAAAGTAATAAAACTGCCTGTTCAGAGAAAATGATGACTGTTTTTAACACCTACAAAAACATAATGAATTAAGAGATTCCAACCCCAAAGAAGTGTGCAGTGTCCAGTTTCCCCAGTCAATCCTTGTGCTTGCTTCACAGTCCAATCTTATGCTTGAATAGAAACTGCCTACTTATTGACTTTTTTCATTCAAGCAGAAGTCTGACCTGTATTACAACACCTTTGTGGATGACCTACACAGATTCTGGATATTAAGTATGAAATTACAAATGACAGGCCTGATTTTCTATTACATTCTTCTAGTTAGAAGTTTTGCTTTTCAACAAATGCATCACTATCTAAAAGAATGAATTATTTTAGATATACTGAATTAGTTACAGGTAAGACAGATACTTTTACAATGTGAAAATCTAAAGGATATAAATAAATGCATACATTACCCTAAAGCTTCTTTGGAATAGTACTCCATTAAAGTAATAAGACTTTGGAGATTTTTCTCCAGACTGAATACATGAGCCACAGCAGATCTTCCCACAGGGTTGAAGGTAATTAAGTAAAGGTTGTGCAGTGTTCCCAGCAAATCTGAATGGTCAGTCTCCTCATTGGCTGTGCACCGCTGAAAGTGGCAGAATAATTCTGAAATGCACTGTAACGTCTGTGTGGAATGCAGGAGCCACAGGGCAAAAGTATCCTCATTGGCACCATCTGACTGGAGGCCCTCCTCTTGATCCGGATCAGAAAACTGACAAAGTGCTCTAATCAGTAAGTTCGTTGCTTCGTACTCGGAAATGAAGAAAAGAAGACCCTTCTGTGACTGTGCCAGGAAACGCAAGATATCTCGTATAGCTTGGAGCACACCTGGATGTGCACCTGTCACTGGAATAGACAGTAGCAAAGTAATGCATTCCAAGAAGTGGTGACTATGAAGGTATCTGGAAAACAGAAACAAACAGGAAAATAATCAGTTCCATCAGTAATCATCTGCCAGCACTGAACAATAACATTAGATGAAATTGCATGCCTCCTAACTTCAGTACTTATTGCTCTGTGGACTATGAGAAATAATAACTAATTATGAAACTGTAGAAAATGTTAACCTTACAAAACATAATTGCCGTAATATTTACAGGAAATAAATCCCTATATAAAAATTCCAATCTCCAAAATACTCCCAAACCAATCTACAAATAAAATATTAAATTTGCTGTTTCTGAATCAATGTCATATTAAGCATTTTAAATGTGCTAAGAAATCAATCATTATAGTCGTCATTATGAAATCATCATCATTATAGAAATCACTATGACATCACCTGAAGACTGTTTGCATATGGATACATGCATAGCCACAACCTATAGTGCTACTAACGAAGAAACCTGCTGACATTTAGAGAAATACTTTCTAAATGGAAACTTGCTAACAAAGAAATCACAGAACACTGGGAGTTGGAAGGGGAAGTTGATCGAAAGATCATCTAGTCCAATCCCCTGCCTGAGCAGGATCACCTAGGTTACATCACACAGGAACCCATCCAGATTGGTCTTTAATGTCTCCAGAGAAGGAGACTCCACAACCTCTCTGTACAGTCCATTCCAGTGTTTTGTCACACTCACAGTGAAAATGTTTCTCCTTATGCTCACATGGAACTTCCTATGCTCCAGTTTGGAACCACTGCCCCTTGTCCTATCACTGGCCATCACTGAGAAGAGCCTGGATCCATCCTCCTGGCACTCGCTCTGTACGTATTTATAAGTATTAATGAGGTCACTCCTCAGTCTCCTCCAAGCTACAGAGAACCAGCTCACGCAGCCTTTCCTCATAAGGAAGGTGTTCCACTCAATAATAAATAACCAATAGGATGCTTTAAATGGCTGAAAGTAGGCAGGCCTCAGCTCCTCCACTGTGAAACAGTGAGCTATGACACAACTGCAAGACTTCTAACATTGTATCCTGTCAGCCTGGCATACAGAGAGAGGTATTCCTACCCTCTTTTATCCATACACACAGACATTTCCAGAGATGACAAAGGGAAAACACTCCAGACCTATAATGATGTTCAAACGTGCACTTGTACAGCACTTACCACAACTGGCCAGGATCTGTGAATGCGACTGAACAGTGGTACTGGCACAGTACCATTAAGAAGGTTAACTTCTCATTACATGCATGCTAGGTGGACTGAAATTCGACAGAGTAACAGGTACATGCATCTACCAATAAAGTACAAAGTGAAATATCTAGAAAACTGTGAGACAATAGGTCACCCCTAAAAACTGTATCAAGCTGGAGGAAACACACTCTAGAAAAGCGAACTCGCCGTTTCCGTACCTAAATAGGACAGGGTAAGGGTCATCCCTTTCTGGAGGGCCTGTAATGCGTGCCATGGTGGGGAAAGATTTCACAGGTGGCTGAATCATTGTGTGAGGAGCAGTTTCCATCAAATGGAAGATTTCTTCAAGGAGACTAACAAGCTTTTCCATTTCTCCTTCACTTATATTAGAAGATTCCAAAAGATGATCCATGTCCATAGGAGTCTCCACATCATTCTCATATTCTTGGTTGGTTCTTTCAAGTCCTGCCAGGTCCTGGTCTTGCTCGGGCTCCGTGTGATTAGGAAGAGAAGGAGTGTTCTCTGCTAACTGATCAACCACCTTTTTAATATCTGACAGAATCTCATAGAAGTGACATTTCTGGAGAATTGCAGAACCAGCAGTAACTACTCTCACAGTCTGATCTAACAGTATGAGTTCCAGGAGTTTCTGATAACCGCTTTTCTCATGTACATCAACGCTACCCCTCAGAAACATTTCCATTCCCTCAGTCATACTAATAACACTATCCAAAGCTTTAAAAGCATTAAGTTTAAGGGAGGATGATACATGATCTGCAAACAACAGTTCAAATAACACATTAATAACTCCTGCCTGCAAGAGTGCTGTTATTCCTTGAGTCCCACATTCTCCGAGTGACGACACCAATTTTGTCCCAGCTTTGAGTTGTCGGACATTCAAAGCAATGGGTTGTTTCAGAGCCACTTGAAGGTTTAAAGCTTGCAGGGTCCAGTCTACTAGCTGGGTAATATAGTCTTGCTTTGTGTCTTTCACCTGCAGGTAGCTCAATCCTTTTATTATTAAACTTGGAACTTCCTCTAATGCAGTCACCCACTTTGCACCCCTTTCCTCTTGATATAATTCCAAAAGTTCAGTTAATTTAACTGAGGCTTCCACAGCCCCTGAATTTTCTTTTTCTGGGTCTTGGTCCTTTATTTTACCAACTTCGTTTTCAAATACAGTCTTATAAGGACAGCTGAAGTATAAAAGAGGTCCAAGCTCCCTTTCAAAAGGTTCATATGTCACAGGAGGCACAGATGCCAGATCCTCGGGGGTATATTCAATATCAAAACTTGGATACTTAAATGTTTCACGTTCCAAATCAGCAATTCCATCTTCATCACTTGAAATCTGCTCATATCCATCATCTCCTGAAAAGAAGGAGAGACTCCATTATGAAACCAAATTAATTATGGATAAGTGAGCTCATAACTGCTGAGAATCTGCTCCAAAAAAAGTTATTATTTAATACAAGCACTATATGTTAAAGAACAATCATACACTAATGTACAGAAAGTTTTCTCTCTCCAGATAAAAGTGGAAGCCTCAGTTGACAGATTTTAACTTTTTATGTAATAAGAGAGACAATTAAAAGAATGTGTAAAGCAAAAATCTTAACTAGGGTACAATGAGGTACTACAGAATCATCTGGTTTCCTTCCTACAAATGCATCTATCCTAAAATTTCTAGCCTGAAATTCGCATAGGTATCACTGGAATGTTCACTCTCATCTATAAAAGCTGTATCTGTTTTCCTTTTACATATAGAAAGTAACAGGAATATTTCCTATATGAGAATGAATATTCTGCAGGGTAATACTTTCTGGAGAGACATCAGAACTATACATAAGGCAGACAATGGTGCAAGAAAAAAGATCCAGTCCTCTCTACACCTAGTTAGCATAATGATACTGTCATCTTCACCGGCACTCACCTTCACCTTCTTCTTCCTCTTCACCCTCATCTTCATCTTCGTCGTCTTCATCATCATCATCCTCATCCTCATCAGCAATACTCTCTACTGTATGACCATCATCATCGTCATCATCATCATCATCCTCCTCAACATCCACATCATCATCATCATCTCCTTCTTCTGGTTGATCTTCCTCCACTTCTCCATCATCAGAATACTGGCTTTCTTGATGAATGGATGTTCGATCAGGAGAAATGGGCTCAAAGTAATCCTCACGATGATCTACATCATCTTCTTTTTCCCCAACTACTAAAAGTATAAAGGTTAAGAAATAACAGTACTTCTCAGAAATACAATACTCAATAATTGTGTTTAAAATTTTTCATTGCTCATAACGGAGACACAAAAAAAGCATCTTGATGAAAATAATACACAAGCAACAATCACTTAGTTCATTAAGACTATAAATAAGCCCATAGAGTCCTTGCACTTTTAACGCATACGGAGCCCATAGAACGCGGTAGATGCTGCAGAGGGTTGCCGGAGAAGGGCAATTCTGTTCAGTAGGGCCTGTTGTGACAGGACAAGGGGTAATGGTTTCAAAATAGAGGGAGGGAGATTTAGATTGGATATTAGAAAAAAGTTCTTTGCTGTAAGAGTGGTGGAGCACTGGAACAGGTTGCCCAGGGAGGTGGTGGATGCCCCATCCCTGGAGATGTTCAAGGCCAGGTTGGATGAGGCCCTGAGCAACCTGATCTAGTTGGGGGTGTCCCTGCTTCTTGCAGGGGAGTTGGACTGGATGACCTCTGGGAGTCGCTTCTAACCCGAATCATTCTATGATTCTATAATGAATACCAGTCAGCAGAACACTTGTATAAAATGAGAAGCACGTTCAAGCAGAGTATTGGTCCACAACTGACATATTCTCAAATCTACTAATTTTAAATTGGCTCAATTTAACATAGCCAAGAGATTTTCTTCCAAAACCCTTTCCTAAAACTGAACCTGTCCAGCACGAGTAACAGCAGACACGAAACTTCACACCAGGCAGGAACACAGAATTTCTGCCTGTGCTAAGCAGTGATGGGCAGCAGATGAAACACAGTCTGCCATCATTCTACCTGACACTGGCATAGGTTCGTCCTCATCATCATCAGGAGGAGGTGGGCCTGGAGGCGTCCTTGGTCCCCTAGGTTGTGGTCTTGGAGGGCTGCCATTGAACTGGTCTTCTTTTTCTCCATCAACTATATTTTTTGTGAAAATAAAAACTTGCACTTAATGGAATCACAGTAATAGAAGCAGGAAATTTTAGGTTTTCATTGCTACTTTTAACTAGGGAACACCATTTCACACCTGCTATTCAATCTGTATTCTCTGCACCTGTGGCACGTGAGGCATTTTTCTGAAGTCACTTTTGATGTAAACATTATAACAATAAGCAAGCTTATTAGCACTATGGATTTTTTAATATTGGCTTAAAATTAACATGGGTAATTTACATTTTTTACTTTCATGCTATCAATATTATTATGCTAATATATAACCATATTAGCATTATGCTAGAGGAAAATATTAGCTCTACCAATAATACATGAGTTGGGTCTTTTAAAAAATAAAAGTTTACATTCTAATCATCAGTTTTTTTATCGTTTACAACTGGTTTTTGCTACACAGAGTATTCAAAGGTTTAGCCCAATAGCTGTCCCTTGATCAAGACAGTTCTAGTTTCAAATTTTTTTTTTAGTTTTAAAGCAAACACTTTTCCATAATTTACCTACAAGTCACAAGAGGAAAATTTCTCAGTCATATTTAATTCTTGTAACGATTTCAATACTGATCACTTTTGATCACCTAGAAAAATAAAGCCACTGAAATCTAAAATGTGAAAGAACTTGAGTTTTTTTATGGATGGGATACTATAATGTTGATTTTTTTAAAATAATATTTTCTCATGACTTATTACCCTGTCAACTGAGCCATATATTGCCAAAGTCAGACAGTTGTACCATCCTCTTAGAACCAATCCATCTGTGTTCACCTGTTTTATTTAAAAAGAAAAAGCATTTAAAAACGACACAACTTGAGAAAAATTTTCTTTAATGATATTATTAGTAAATATACTGATACAGTAACAGTATCTGCATAAAAGCAAAAAAGGAGATCTGAACATTAAAGTGTCTCTTTACACCACATTTTGAAAACTGAGAAAACTTTAAATATACCAATGATCACAATAAATAAATAAATACACTTTCTCTAAAAGCAGCCAATTCCTTGCAATATACTTCCTCATCTACAGCCTCTTAATGAAAAAAAAATACCACAGGTCACATAAACACTGATTTGAATGAAATAAACTCAAACAGAACTGAAAATTATCTGCTCAGCTGTGGCCTGCAGCTGCGACATTCTCATTTATCTTTGCTTACAAGTAGCAGATATTTCTGTTGGTAATCTCCATAGGAACTGTCAAGCAATCAAAATTTCTACAACTCATGTCATTACAGATGCAGACTTTAAAGTTAGGAGTATCTAAATTACAGGCAGGTTTTAAAATAAGAACTTAAACAATAAGAGCTTTACACTGCTAATGTACCACATGCAAACATCATTATACCTAAAAAATAGACATATATCACATATTGCATTACCTTTGCATTGGGTCTGAAAATAATTGAAGTGTTTTCATCATACTCAAGGCTGTTAAATAAAATACACATACAATTCTTTCCATTAATATAAAGCATGTTTACAGAAAAGTAATACAACAGTACTAAATATATAAGCCAATGATAAACCTCTGAATACACATTCTTAAAAATAAGTTTACAAAATATCTCTTTCTACAAATAAAATATTTCTACAAATTATTAATATATATTCATTAATATATATGGGCTCTGTACATTTTAAAATAACAGTTTATTTTTTCTGTTATGCATTAATCTCTGTCTTTCCACACAGATCGGGGGAAAAGGGCAAGAATACAAACTAGTCAAAACCAGACTAAACATGAAAATCATAAGAAGATACATATTTTATACTGTGCATCTTCTGCACTAAAAAATTCTCAGGAAGAAAAAGTAGGTAACGAAGTCATGCAGTAGTCCTGAAAATACTTACCTCCCCAGCCTATCAAAAACAGGGGCACTTGGCTTGCTGACATTGTTGAAAAACAAGTCCAGTTGAAATGTATGTGGAGATGTCTCTCTGGAAACAGAGCAGAAGTAAAAATTAAATCTGTCAAGATCCTGATCAGAATAAGTAGGACTAACAAGGGAAAGAAAACCCCTTACATTATACGTTTAAATAATTACAAGCTAACAGACACATAAATGCATTTTACCTTTTATACAGGAGTTATACAAGTTCAAGACAAAAAAACCCCACAGGAATATTTCCTGAATCAGACACACAATATCTTTTACTTACCCATAAGCCCTATTGTCAGGCAAACTTGTGTGAGCCCGCACTCCTGGGGGAATGACACGTACTTCGTTTATATAAACCACACACGGAAAACGAACTACATCTATATTGGTACTTTGCTACAAAACAAAGAATAAAGAAAGTCTAAGAAATGCAAAATTCAAGAAGCATAATGCACTAATTCTTTAATAACCAAATTAAGGTCACAATTCTAATAATTGCAAAATTCAGTTCTGTAAAATACTAAACACTATGGTTTAATTTAAAAAAAAAAAAAAACAGAGCAAATGTTCTATTTCAAACATAATATTGGAAATGGTAATACAAATCTGTTTTACTAGCCCTGTACAAAAAATCCATACGATGCTCATTTCTACTATTGTACAACATTTGAAAACCTTTTGCCAATAACATTTCTGTTTAGCACTCAGAAATAGCAAGTATAAAGAATTCTTAAGCTTCGGCACTCCTAAAAGATGTTTAAGCAAACTAGGAAGTAATCATTGAAGTCAGTGACTTCCCACATAGCAGCCACCAAACAATGCTGAAAATCTCCTCTCACTATATTCACTACATTAGGTCTTACTATATTTATGTATCACCTCTAACATGTATGCACTTATAAAATAGTACACGTATATCAACCATACGTCCAACTGTATGCATGTAAAGACCTTCTTAAACAGACACTCCAAATCACAGTAATTTCTCCCTGCATCTTTCCATTTAGCAAGGTGAATTAGCAAACTTCTAGAAGGGGAAAAAAAAAAAAAAGATAAAGAGAAAAAAAAGAAAAACCAAACTGATTTAGGTGTCTACCAACTTGACTAAAAAGAAAAAAACCCTAATTATCTACAGTTGAAAGTTATATAACTTTCATCATAGTCAGAAAGTAAATGAAACCCCCAAATTACCAGCATAAGTCAAGAAAGCACTAAGCTTTTTAGAAAACTAATAGTTTTTTGGGTGGCTGGAGTGGGGTGGTAGGGCTGTAGCGGTGGCTTCTGAGAGAAGCTGCTAGAAGCTTCCCCCAGGTTGGACAGAGCAAATTCCAGAGGACTCAAGTCCAGTCCTGCTGCTGACCAAGGTCAACCCAATCAGCAATGGTGGGGCACGTCTGACATAACATAGTTAAGAAAGTAAAACAAAACAAAACAAAAAAACCCAAGTGGCAGCTTCTTCCTGACAGAAGAGTAAAAAGATGTAATAAACTGCAGACAAGGTCAGTAAAAAAGGAGGGGGAGTCCTTCCCACAGGGGCTTCAGTTCTTCACTAACCAACCCAATGTGGCTTCCGTGGAGTGCAGACCATCAGGACAGATGTTTTAAAAGGAATATTTAAGTGTGTGCTTTCAGGCATATATATCTGTCCTCTGGTAAGAAATCTATGCACTTGCCTTTTAGCACACCTTGCCCTAAGGACTGATGGGTTCCAAGCAGGATGGCATAACAAAAGGAGCCTCACTATGACTGTGAGCATCACTTTGTTTGATGGACTAGGCAGTGCTATGTTAACTACTGGATTTGATGATGTCAAATGTCTTTTCCAACCTGGGCAATTCTATGACTAATGGGAATGGGGTGACCATAGCCTGCAAGAGCTCTTTTGCTGTGCCTTACAAAAGGTCTGTGCATCACATAGGAAACTCAGATTTCTGGAGTAAAGGCTGCTGATGAGGAGGCTGCATTCCCAGCAGCAGTGCCCAAACACAGACAAATTCCTGTTCAAATGGTACAGGATTATGGCCCAACAGGCACACAGCAAGATCATCATGACGGCAAGTGAATTCAACCCAGTTGAATGTATGATGCAGACTTGGAAAACATCACTGACAAGACAAAGTGTGAGAAAACATTACACATGATGAACAAGGTTCATTAAGCATGCTGTCCTGGAGGGGCACAGGAGTGGCTGGCGTATCCTACACAAGGGAACAGCAGTGGCTAGTGTTTCCTGCAATAATACTATATGTAAAATTAAAGATAAATGTGGATGCCCTTGATCCTTGCAGCTAGAAAGGACTGTGAGATATTTTCCAGTTTTTTTTTTTATTACAGCATCAACTTAAAATACTTTTGTTTCCTAATGTCTATGAATATACTTGAGATATTCCATGATTCTACAATATCCTTTTCATGTTGTATGCTACTTTTTGTTTCCCCACCCAGCTGGTTCCCTTTCCTCCCACAACAGACTGAGCCCTGGACAAACCTGCTGAGACATAAGTGGCTTCAAGGATACTCAGGATCCCAACAGCCTCAAAGTGAAATATCTGCCTTACCACCATGCTAAAGGAAGCTTGAAATAATCGTTTTGTTCACAATGCACACAGGCTGCATAAATCTATGAAAACATCTCCCACCCACACAAATACGCCTCTTCCCCAGTAGCTACACAAAGTTCTGGGTAACTCACAAGCAGCCGAGTATGCCCCTCTCCATGACTTCATCCCTTATATACTTCTCAAATCCGTTTTATGCACTTTGTTTCCCGCTAGCTTCTCCTCCCTGCCACCTCTACACCTTTGCCCCTTTCTCATCGCCGCACCGTCCACACCTGAGCCCCTGCCAGCAGCAACCCAGGCTACCAGAACAGCGGCAGGCTGGCCGCACTGCGAGGTGCGGCACCATGTCCCGAGCAAGATTCCGGGGACACGGCGGGGAAGGAGTGAAATTCCCCCCTCGGCGGGCCTACCCGCTCCCACCCAGCCACCCGCTAACGTGAGGGCTCCCGCCGGGGCCTACCCCGGCCCCGCTCGCCCCAGCGGCGCTCCATGTCCCGCCATCGCCGCAGGCCTGGGGGATCCCCGGCGCTGGCAGAAGGGCGCCAACGGCACCTGGGACGAGAGAAGATGAGGGGAGCAGCGACCCCAGAACCCCACCGCGTTACCTCCGCGCTCTGGTGCTTGAACGTGTCTAAAAACAGGAGCTCGGTGGCAGCGTCCACCGCCATCTTAACTCGGTCGAGGGGGAAGCGCTTCCGGGAGGCGGCAAGAGCGCTTCCGGGTTGGGGGTGGGAATGGGGCGGAACCCTCCGCCCGCCCTCGGAGCCGTGAGGGGAAGAAGAGAATGGCTGGGATGGAGAAGACTTTTGAGCTCACTGAGTGCAACCGTACCTGTCCTCTCCTCAATCATACCTCTGAGCGCCTCATCTACCCGTCTGTTAAATACGTCCAGGGACGGTGACTCAACCACCTCGCTGGGCAGCCTGTTCCACATCCCAACAACTCTGCAGAATTTCTTCCTCACAAGTAATCTGAACCTGCCCTGGAACAGTTTAAGGCCATTTCCCCCTGACCTATCACCCATCACTTGGCAGAAGAGACCATCACCCACCTCTCTACAACCGCCTTTCGGGTCATAGGCAGTGATAAGGTCTCCCCTCAGCTTCCTCTTTTCCAGATTAAACCCCAACTCCCTCAGCCGCTCCTCATAAGGTTTGTTCCCAGACTCTTTGCCAGCCTGGTTGCCCTCCTCTGGACCCACTCCAAAGGAGAGAGCGGGGAGGCTGGGAGGGATTTTTCCCTCTCAGTGGAGAGCTACGAGTCAGTAGCAGAAGCGGGATCGATGCCTGCAGGTTGAGCTTATGAGCAGTGCTCCGGGGCGGTGCCCCTCCCCCCCACTCCACAGATTATGCTCAGTGAGCATCGCCGAGAGTTTGGCCGCTCACCACTGTGGTTGTGCTCCAAGCCTTGCTTCTGCCTGGTTTCACAACATTCAGCTCCAGCTCAATGCCGACTAAATTCAGTCCTGCTTGAGAAACTTCCTTTCCAGCCTTTCTGTATTTTGATCTAATCCTTTTCAGATTTAAGAGATAGACACTTCTCTCAAATTGGTGCTGAACCTCACAACCTTTCTGTGTCTCCTAATTTTCTTGTTTAATGTCCACTGTCCTTCTGCAACAAAGTTAGATGTGTGTTAGAGACACCATGAGTCGGCTCACGGCCAGATGAATGACATGGATCTGATCTTAGGCAAACAGTGTGTGTTCACACAAGTTTTCCGTGTGAGCTCTGGTTCTATAATGGCAAAACTGTGCCATGTGCCTTTAGGAGAAGTCTAGAAAAACTGAACTGCCAACTGGAGCCTCAGCTGCATCCCTGTGCTTTCCTTAATGGTGATAATTATACCTTATTATCTGTGTCTTGTCTCTGGAACAGCTTCTAAATGGTTTGTGCACACACCAGGAATTGGTGAGCCCCTTTGTATCAGTAGCTAAGTTTTTTGCTCTCTCAGTGCTCCAGAGTTTCACTGGCACCAGGAGTAGCAGTTCTCTAGGTTGGACTTCAGGTGAAAATGTTGCATCAGTTTAAATAAGGGTGTGGTTGGATATATCCATTTTCAGCAGTGAAACTAGTTCAGGAAGTTCCTGTCCCCACACCATGTGTTGGTGCGCATGGTTCCACAACGCGTAGTTCCACAACCAGTTTTATTGGCACAGCTGAAGAGATGTTTTGTTGGGAGTGCAGGGATACTCATCAGCCAGAATTGCTTTTGAATCCACTGAAAACATGGTACTGTCTCCTCGTACTGTTGTTAAAATGCTGCAAATCACTTGACAGAAATGTTTCAGAATTTGAGACTTGAGGAGCCTCCTTGTCTTTGCTGGCAGGTTTGCCCTCTCTCGTTCTTTCCCTGTGTTGGAACCCTTTCTCACCCTTGTGGATAAACAGATCTAAACTGGAATTAAATATAAATTTTGTACATAGGAAAACAAAACCCAATTGTATATGTAGTTTGCTAAGGCAGTGCCTTACATCTGCTAATGATGCTTGCCATGGCTTATTTTAGTATTGTTTATGGGCTCTTTGGAGACTTCTGTATGAGAGCAGCTTTGCAGATCTACTCCAAACATGGGCATCATCGTGCGTACCATTGTGCTGGGGAAGCACACTCCCAGTCAGATGGCTTCTCTCCCGGGACAGCCTGGAACTTGCAACCAGGTCAGCCAGCATGAGTAGTTTCAGTAACTGGCAGAGGAATTACAGCACTGTTTTTATCTGCGCTGACTCCCTTGCTGCCGGTAACAGCTATGGCTCTGGATGTGAGAAGAATCAGCTTTGCAGGATTAAATTCAGATGGCTCAGAATGCGATACCACTGATTTCAGTACATGGCAAGGCTTACAAGTCAGTGGCATTTCCTTTCTACAAGGAAAAGCAGCAGTGTTTGAATGTCACATCCAGTTGCATGATTTCAGGGAACGATTTGGGTATCAGTAGAGAGACATATAGTGACTGATGAAAGTGGGGAAAACAACTGCTGCTACTAGCCAAATTCTATCTCAGAGAGAGAGAGAAAAAAAAACCCCAAACAAACAAACAAAAATCACAAAAAAAAAAAAACAGTTGGTAGTAACCATTAAGACATTCCAACAAAATGATACAGCTCTGCTGATTCTACCATTGCAGCTGTAAATTGTTGCCATTCTGGAAGAAAAGTCGGGCAGCAAAAGGCAATAGTGATACAGGTGGGTGACCTAGCACAAACCAAACACCTGTGAAGGGACAGGTAAGAGAGTTACCGGTGGTATTGGGGTGAATTGGTGACCCTTCTATAGAAAAATAAAGCAGGGTGGGAGACACAGAACTCACAGAAAAAAACCTGCAGGCAGTGAGATGTGCAAAGTCACATGTTTGTTGAAAAATGAACTGTGAGGATGGGCATCGATGTATCAGAGGAAGAAGTTTCAGGAACATGGGGAAAAAATAAGAATGCACGAAGGTCTCTTGACGTGATGGGTTGTGGTGGTAAGATCAGCTCCATGGAATGAGGGAAGGTGTGAGTAGTTTCAGAAATGCCCTGTAACAGAAACTGGCATTGTGGGAAGCCACAATTAATACAACAGAGAAACAGCTGGACTGAGATTAGCAGAGGGACTGGAAGATAGGCAGACGTATAGCAGGCGAGAAACAGAAGGAATATCAGGAGGAAAATCCAACAAGGTGCTGGGAGGAAGCCTGAGAGATCTTTGTGCCCCAAAGCACCCTAATGCATTCCTGAAGGTAACAACACTGATGTCATGCGGAAGATGACACTTCATGCAAAGTCTATGCTTAATGAGGCCCAGGGATAATGAGAACAGCGAGAAGCGATTGGAGTAGGAGTACACAAATGCCAGGAGCCTGGGAGACACAACACAGGAACCTGAACAACTGGTGCATGTAGTCAGACCAGATACTGAAGGCATGAAGGAAATAGAGTGGAATGGGACCTGTGACTGGAAAAATCAGCATTTTAGGGAATGTGCTACCCAAAAAAAAAAAAGAGAAAAATAAAAGAAAATGGCACCATAGAAGCAATTAGCAGTGAACAACTCCCCAAAACAAATAAATAAATCACAGGTAAATATGAAACCATAAGACATAATGGGAATTTAAAGTACTTTTCAGGTACAGCTTAACCTATGAAAGATGCTACTGCACATCCTGGCAGCCTGCTATAGCAATAAGCAGAGGGATATGATGCTCCTAGGTGGAAAGGGACAAGGTAGAATGAGACAATAAGGGATGAGAGGGAGGAAAAAAGAAATGGCTAAGCCAGAACACAATAAATCACAAAGAACAGGTATGCATCTGGAAACAAAGACAAGGGCTGCATCTCAAGAGCCAAGCAGGCACCAGGAAGGAAATAATCTACAATGGACCATTCCTACTGAAAGGCAACCAGTCAACCTAGCAAGTACTGTTGATATCTGGCATACTCCACTGCAAATTCATTTCAGAAATGGACTTCTGGAATTTTTTACAAAAGCATAAAGTTATTTTGTTTGGTTGTTGGTTTTTAGAAGAAACTGCATAAAACTAAGACCTGAAAAGGAAATTGTAAAAAAAAAAAAAATAATTCTGTATACCATCAAATCCCTCCATTCCAGGCTGGGCAAAGTCCACTGAGCAACTCCTCATATAAGGATCAACCCTGCTCAGATGCTGAGTACAGATCAGCTGTAATCACTGCTGATGACACACAACCTCAGTGCTCTGCCTCACCTGTTTTGCTCAAGGCATCAGAAAGTCAAGATGGACACACAAAGTAAACAAGGCACTCTAAATCTCCGACAAAAGGGGCACGATTAGATCTGATGTCAGATTCACACGGCCAATTTCAGCTCCTGCATTTAAAAGCTGGAGGGAATAATTTGCCATCTTTACACCAGAATTTGCAGTATCTGCTATGAAGAAACACCATTTAAAAAATCCTATACCAAAACGGGTGAAAATTACTCCAGTCATCTTCTGCACGCAAAACATGGCAGTCCACTGAAACACGTAAACTTTTCAAGCAGGAGTTTGGTGGCAGTGGAAGGAGAACCATGACCACGCTGGGCCAAAGTGCAGCAGGGCACGACGAGGGTGTGGGGCACTATGCAGACTGACTAGTCGGAGGCTGACGGGATCCCCAGTGCCAATGGAACACGTCCTCTCCCTTCCTGGCAAGCCAATGCATGTAGGTGCATTAATAAAAAGTGGTGCAAGCTGTGAACCTGCACCAGCACAAGGAGAGGCAATGAAGAAACACATGATGTGCACCATCATCTCATAAAAATGGAGAGAAGTAGCGTCACAATGAAGTTGGAAATACACAACCAGGGTTTCAAGGAATTAGGTGCACTAGAGGACTTCCGTGGGAAAAGTGAGCGTTACTTCTTTCCTCTATATTCAGCGACCTTCACGGTTATTCCTCATGAAAAAAATCAGGTTTCGAGCTATAGGCACGGAAAACAAATTTCACGGCGAAACAACGATCAGAACAACCAGAAGAGAGATTGTTGTCTCAAGCACCAAAGCCACCACGGTTCGCTGAGGGAAGGCTGCCACAGCCAAACCAGCGGGCACTGAGCGCACGACTGGACGCGCAGTGCCAGGGCGCCTCGAGCACGACAGACGGACAGGCTCCCCCGTCCCGAGCCCTCTCGGCTCCCTCGGCAGGAGTTGCTCCCAGCGGAGCCCGGCGCCGAGGGCGGAAACCCGCCGGGACGGTCGCGAACGGTGTGGCCGTCTCCCCTCCCCTTCCGTCCAGGCGGACGGGGCTGCGGGCTGCCCACGGACGCAGGGTCGACCTGCCCTCCCCGCCCGCGACATGTCCCGACAGGAACGCCTGGGCGGGCCCGCCCGGGCCCGCTCCCCTCCGCCGTCCCGTCGGTGAGGAGTCGCACCTTCCCCGGCAGCGCGCCCCGACGGTGGGAGGCGCAGCCCGGCAGGGTCCGGCCGCCGTCGAGGCGCGTTAGGGCTCCCTCGGACCCCGCCCGCAATCCCAGCGCCGCGCTGAGCGCCCCGCCCGCAGTCACGCCCCCCCCGCCCCCTACCGGGCTTGCCACGTCCCCGCCCGGCGGGGCCAATGGGCGGGCGGCGCCAGGTGTGTGCTACCTGCACCACGTGGGCCGGGGGTGGGCAGGTAGGGCCNNNNGGGGGGTGGGAAGTGGGGCAGCCGTGCGCCTCCCCCGCGCCAGGTCCGTGGGGAGCAGGGCTGCAGGTAGGGGTACGCTCGCTCGAGTTTTTACTGGGAGCGTCTCAGGGAGAAGTTCCTGGCCCTGCTTCTTTCCCCTCTTCCTTTCGNGACTACCTGGTGATCCTCTTCGTGACCACGGCGGGCACCAACGGAGCAAGGCTGGGCTCGGATGAGCGAGAGCTGCTCCAGCTCCTATGGAAAGTGGTCGACCTGAGGAGTAAGGAGGTATTTTCCCTCGAAGAGGGAGCGCCCCCACCCCCCCGGCTCCGCGCTGCTCCCCCTGGCCCGTGTTGTGTTCCGAACAACAGGGGTGGCCCCGGTGTTGGACTGGCGGTGGGTGCCCCAGCCTGGAGCACGCTCTGGTGCACGGCAGGGCCGGTGCTGCAGGTGGGGAACCCTAGCCTGGGGAGCTGACTCGCCCCTCCTCTGCTTTCTCTGGAGCTGGGGCAGCTGCACGATGTGCTGGTCCGTCCTGACCACCCGGAGCTGACGGCTGAGTGCCAGGAGATCACCCAGGTGGATGTGGAGAGCCTGGCATTGGCTCCATCGCTGGAGCAGGCACTGAGACAGGTGACGTCCTATAGCTGACTGCTGCTTGCTGGTCCCCCTTGGGAGGGGCCTGGTGGGGTAGGGGCAGTCTTACCTGTTTACCTGCTCTGGCACTGTCACTGGAGCAGTGGAGTTTACCTAGCACGGAAGCACCACAGATGTGTGAGCCAGGCAGCCTGGTCTGTGGTGGACTTTGTGGGGATTTCTCACTTGCCTTTTCCTCACTCACCTTGGGAGGGGCTGAACCCCAAGAGAGGAAGGCCAGGGTCAGGCACCCCCTATCCTGGTCTACTGCCCTGTTGGACCTCAGCTGAAGGTGACTCTCAATCTATGTTAGAAGATGCTAAACATAGGTGTCCCCTAAAAAGTGGTGGCAGGCTCGTTGAGGTTGGTGGTGGCTCATCAATCCTGAGAAGGATACTATCTTGAAGCCTCTAGATTATCATGGAGGTGTGTGTGATTCTCATTGAGGGTAGGGCTGAAAGCCTGTCTCTTTTCCAACATGCCTGAGCACCCTGTCTGAAAGGCTCTTCTGCCCTGGCATTCCCTCAGCTCTATGCAACCAGCTTTATGTCTCCATGTAATGTTTTTGCAAATACTCCTGGAAAAGAGAGATGTAGACCAGTTGCGGGGGAGGGAAAGGGAATTTTTTTTATTACAATTATCCCAAAATCTCTAGGTTTAGTTTCTTACTAGCTAAGCACATGACAGAAGAAGGATTAGAGTCATAGAAAAAGAAATTTCAGCTCCACGTTTCTGATGCCCAGGAATAACTTGTTACCTACTGATGACACAGCCTCGTGCAACTACATTGATCTTTAACGTACATGTCTCTTGTTCCTACTTTCAGTTTAATCAGTCCGTGAGCAATGAACTGAACATTGGTGTAGGTACTTCCTTCTGTTTTTGTACTGATGGACAGCTACACATTAGACAGGTCCTGCACCCAGAAACTTCTAAAAAGGTATGTAGTTATAGCTCAAGTCTGACTCTTGATGTGCTTTATAATTTCTTACAAAATTGATCAACTCTCTTCTTTAGTACGAAGGTGCTTCCACACAACTGTAGTGCGAACATCGCTCATGTTAATATGCTTACCAGACTGACGAGCCTGTCTGGGTAGAAGGCATCAATGGTGCCCTGTACTTATGTAGTCCTGAGTTGCCTTTTTATGTGAAATCAAAAGAAAGATTTTCCTTGAATTAAGTGTTTGAGAAAGGAGCAGTTCCAGTACTGACAGAGTACTCCTAGTTCCTACAGCTGTAGGAGCTACAATGGGTTAACAAGTGGGAATTTTGAAGTATTGCCAAATAGTTAACTACCTTAATCATAAACTGCCATTTGAAATTTTACATTCACCTTTAGCTTCAGCAACTTACCATCTTTGTGTATGCAGTTGGTGTGCTGAGGGTGGTGCTGGCATTTGTAGGGAGCAGAGCAGCACTTTGAGGCTGGCTATGAGTGATGACTAGTCCCATAGTCTATAGAGTTTTCGATGACTTCAGAGTTGCAAAATTGCTTAGTGTTATGAGGTCCTACCTACTTTTCATTAGTGATAGTTGCAGCAATATGTCAAGCCTCTAGTTCTGAAGTAACTGCATCAATATTAATAATATGTCAGTTTGTGGTTTGCTATGAACACACACTACTATGAGCTGTTCTTTTCTTCATGGCAACTGATCTCTGCCCATCAATGTGCTACTTTACCTTCCAAGGGGCACTGCTGCAAGTCTGTGCTGTTACAGAACTAATATTGGATGAGTTTGGTTTTGATACTTTTCTGTGCTCTAACTATTTATACCTTTCTTTAAAAGAGAAGCAGTGAGTATGATCTGTAGTGATGGGGCAGTCCTTGCATAAGTATACTTGTCTTGGGGCACAATGTGAGAACATGGGGAAACAGGTTTTTAGCAGACTTTCTTGTCAGCTGTAATAGGTATATGTTTTATTCAGTTAATCTCTCTATGCAGTGAAGTTATATGGATAAATAGTCATTGGAATCATTCCTTCTTTTAAGTTTGGTGTCTGCAATAGGCATCCTTTTTCTATATCATCACAGGGTCACTGATAGGAAGAAAATATTCATCAAAATAATCTGTGGTTGTTCTGTTAAGAACTATCAATTTTAAATCAAGCACAGTGCTGCCTATAGATGAAGCAAACCAGATCTGTTTGAGATCTGTAATAGTTCCTAGGTGAATCCTGAGGTCAGGGTGGGAGACTCCTCAAATTCAGGAAGAAGTCACTAGGCTCTTGAATATTTTTATTTTAAAATACATAGCATGACCCAATCCAGCAGCTTGTGGTATTCAGAGAATGAATCGGTATCAATGGTTCCAAGCGAATGTTGGAGTACAGAACTTAATCTCTCATGGAGAAAGAAAAATACCCATGCTAAAACTGGAGCAGGAGTTCTTGGCAAGCACACCTGCATTATCATAAGTTTGTCTTTAAAGAGTATCGTTTGCCTAATGCACCTCTCCATATGCTAAGATAAGCTCTAAGGTTCTCAAAGCAGAATTTGTTTTGGAGCATAAACTTCTTTCTTCTAAATAAGCTTTCACGAACACCCTTGCTTTGAGAGGGAATGCAGGCAACAAACGGCCAAGGGGAATATCAGTGTTGTGTTTGTGGGGAAGAGCTCACTGAAGGGGGTAATGGTTTGTTTTGGTTTAAACAGCTTCCGCCAAGTTTTTAGTCTTTTCCACTTCATCTTTGCCCATTTTACTCCACCCCCCTCCAATGTGGTAGAGGAAGTGGTGCAATGAAAAGGGTTTTATTGACTTCCACTGGGCTATATGACTCTGCTCCTGGCTTTGTAGGCTGCAATTTAAGCAGTTACTACGCATAGACTGATAACCTCTGCACAGTATCAATCCCTCATCTACACTCAGTTGGGTCTTTTGGGTGTTGTTTTATTTTTTTAAAGGAATAAATATTTGAATTGCGACCATTTGCTGCAAACTCAACTTTGTCTATAAAAGAAAATGTCTTCAGTTAGTCTTGCAAAATCAGTTTGGCTCTCAAAACTGAATTGGGTGCCCTGTGGCTTTTTACAGTTAAAACTGAATCAAGAATTGATGATTAATGTTGAAGTAGCTGGCATTTGCTCTCCTACATATATGTTGGATGTGAGGCACTAGTAATAACAGAAAACATTTCTCTGGCAGTGAAAAAGCACATTTCTCTCTAAACGGTGTAGAGAAGGAGCTGCTTAAGCAAAAAATGTTTATAAACATTCTTAGGCATCTAGGAGCTGTGTGAGTTTCTCTGTAGCAAAGGCTGTTTGTGTTCCTGCCCATTACAAGGAAATTGTTACCAAGTTTGATATCTGAAGGCAGAGCAGACTGAACTCACCCTTGCTGACAGTGGTTACTTTGTCCTTTTTCAGAATATCTTACTACCTGAATGCTTCTATTCCTTTTTTGACTTGCGGAAAGAGTTCAAGAAGTGTTGCCCTGGATCACCTGACATTAGCAAACTTGATGTTGTGGCCATGACAGAATGTATCCTTTTAACAGCAATGGTGTCTGCTGCTCTTTCAGCTGTGGCTGAATTTTAGGATGGAGCTGAGTAATGCTCTCAACACATGTTTAGCAGTGATATAATTTTAATGAGTGACTGGGAGCTGTACTGAGCTTTCTCACAAAGACAAAGATAAAATCATAGCGAGATGCATACTTCCATGGGGAAAACACTCTTTCTTCTTGATTTATGTATAATTTTTTACTACTCCACAGTTTTGTCTCTTTAAATTTCACAGTTTAGTTTAAATGGAACATTTGTTCAAATTGCTGATATGACTCCCAGTACTAAAGCTCTGTGTTTGCTTTTTGCATCAGTTAGCTTTTAGTCTTATTTGTAGACAAGAGTGAATGTTGGGAGATCCTATTAAGTATTAGGAGGAGGGGACAGTGATTCTTGATGTGAACTTGCAGTGAATCTTTGATTCAGGGATGCTATTGGCACATGTGGTATTCAGTCTCATAGAAGTTGTACGTGCTACACCTAGCAAGGGGAGGCTGGGCTGGCAATAGGGTGCCATTAGCTTCCATCTACAGGGAAAGGGATGTCTAAAATTACTTTCTGAATAGCCTTATGAGGTCAGTAACCTTGTCCTGTCTATCTCTTGGGTAGTCATAGGTTGTTTTTGTTTGGGTGCCATGTACAGTTATAACAACGGAAATGGGGGCTGTGACTGGTTTGGCTGTGCCTACCTTCTTTGCTTCCCTGGCAGTCTCCCCTCTCCCTGGATGCTCCAGTCCTCATCTCAAATGTACTCTTGGACATGGAAAACACTTGACTTCCCTACTGACCTGTTGAAGCTGTGATCACAAAAACTAGCTAGTGAGGATGGATGAAGGAATTTGAAAGTAATTTTTTTTCTATTGGGTTCCTTTTGTTCTCAATATAAGCTAGTCAGAAAGAAACAGTTGTTTTCATAGCATTTGCCATTAAAAGCTGGTATTTTCCAGTCTCAAAATTCTGTGGCTTCTGAATTATTTTTGCCTTTCACTGCAGGACTAGTATTACCTGAGCTTTACCTGTTAAACAGAGGGCACAAGTATCTTCATATGTGTGGATTTTTTTTTGTGTGTGTTTAACCATAAGGTTGAATACTGGAAGGTGTCTGCTCTGCTTTGCCATCTTGAATTAAGGTTAATCTCCCCTAGTGAAGGGGCGGAAATCTCTTCTCCCCTTACTCTGAAGCAGAGCCATACACTTGGTGTAGGGCTGTGAATTTTCATGTGCAAAAGCAAAATAAATGCTTGTGTTGCATAGAAGCTGGAGGATGGAGACTTCTAAAAGTTATGATCAGAAATGTTTAGGGATGCTGCGACATCAGCTGGAGAAGTTAAAGGTGATGACTTAGCTGCTTTGGATAGATGCCTTTGCTTTTTCTTCTTGTGAGTCTGGTGTATATCTTGCCACTGTGGAAACAGTTGTAGTGACCTGGAGCACCACTTGTCAGCTAAGGCACGGTGACTGACTGCATTCCCTGCCTGCTGGATGGGTGAGCAGATCACCTTGTGTTTACCCACTGTCAGGAAGCCCCTGAAGATGGTGCTGTGTGAGGGTGGTTTTGACAGTTGCCTGTGGTATTTCCTCTAAGTTCCTAGAGGCTCAATCAGTCTTCTCAAGTGCTCTCACTGGATTCTGAATCCAATATGCTGCTTAAACTTAAACAACTTTATTCTGTTTTCTTTAATCTTTGTGGTTTGTCTTGTTTTGTAACTGCCAGTGCTCTTACTTCTAAACTTTCAGTGTTTATGCAGCATGGCTGAAATTAACTGCCTCTGCCCTATATTGCTTGAGAGTGTCAGGGTACAAGATACAGAGACAACTCAAGGAAAGTGATCTTTGTTTTTCATTTATTGACAAATACAATAATTTTCTTTCCTTATTTCACTGAAATACACAGCTTCTTACACCAAGGAGATGAAGTTACTACAAGTTAATTGCTCTTGGAGAGTCTGGATGTGCATGTAATTTTGTGGGTTATTTTTTTAAAAAAAGGAAAAACACAATTACATGCACATTTGGGTTTTGTTTTTGTTTTTTTAAAAAAAAAAAACAAAAACAAAACCCAAAACCAACCCAAAACTATTGAAGCCAGTGCCAAATCTAATGACAAAACAAATTGATTCTTTTTTCTTTGTGTATGTGGGACAGTTACTTTCCCTCTGAGTAGCAAAGAAGAGGTTTCTTAATTAGAAGTAGCATGGATTGGAAGTGGATATGCTGGGGTGGGAGATGTAAAAATAATGAAGAACAGTACATTGAAATAAAGTTGTGATTAGTGCACAGAATCTGACCAAGCTCTTTTTATTCTTGTAGAAAGCACAAGTCTTCCATCCCATAGATAAAGGGGCTGCATGAATGGAATATACCATTACTTGCACCACTCAAACTACACTGGGCCAGGTTCATTAGGTGGAGAAAGAATGCAGGTCAGGAGGAGGGTACTGACTAGAGGTGCGGAAGGTCTGCATTAATAAACTACTAGGAGTAGAATGATTGGGGGGGGCACATAATTTTATGTACTTATGTCTCCACTTACCTGTGTGTAAAATGTGTAATATGATAAAGTTAGGGAAAAGTTGGGTATTACTGTACGGTCACTTAGATTATTAGTGGATTATTAGGAGTCTTCAACATGCATTTATATTGATGGGCAGCATTTGATTAAGCAACAAATTATGGGCAAATGGAAAATGTATTCTATTGCTCCCAACAGGGAAGATAAATTTCTACTGCACAGTCACATAAACTATACATCCCAGTGTTATATACTGGATACTTGGTGCTTGGCTATGTATTTCTTGAAGACAAAGCAAACACAATTTTGAAAAAAATGTTAGAAATATTAAACCAAATAATTGGCTGGGTTATTGTTCCTTATGAAAGTACTTTAGTGACTTAATCTTCCAGCAAACTACTTGAAATTGCAAAGAAGCTATTCCAAACCAAATAGCTCAGGTGAAAGCTTTATATTTCCTCCCCTCCTTGCCTCCCTCCTCCCCTGCCCGCACCCCCCACCCAAGTTATAAATTACATACATAAACAGCTAGCTATTTCTTTTAATGCATCATAAGGAGATTTATTTTTTTAAATGCTGTGGAATTTGAGGGACTGAGGAAGTACTGAGATTAGTTGTAACTCTATCTGAGTGCTACTGCTGCAGAACCTAGTCTCAAAACAGTTTTTCGTGTAGGAGATAGTCTTCTGACAGACTTTTAGTATTGTGTAAGAGTAGTGACAACAGGACAATTATGAGAAATTTTGAGTAACAAAAACTTGATTGAAGTGATCATGTTCCAGCAGAGAAAGGCACTTGGTCTGTTGAAATAATTTTAAAATATGTAGGTATACAAAAGGAGTAGGGCTATTCTTGCACCCTCTGTACCTCCCATACTTGCTGCACTTCTTGGTTTGCAGAGCTTGCTGAGCCAGTTTTCACTGCCCTGAGTGCCTTCAGGGTGGAGTGAGCAAAGCTTGCATGACTATTCTCATTCGGTCTGCAGAAGACTCATCTCTTGCCTCAAGATTGGGTGTGCAGAAGCCATTAAATAGCAAACGGCTCTTGCTTCCTCCATGATGAATGGTTTGATCAACTCATCCTCACAAACTCAGTTCAGAAGTAACTCCTTAATAGGAGTATCTGCTGGGTGTTGTCAGTTACAGACTACTTTAGAACAACTTGCTTAATGTGCTGGATGCAATCTGGATACTGCAGAAGTTAAATGTGTGGGGGATTGGTTTTTGGTTTGGGTTTTTTTTTGGGGGGAGGGGATGAGAGGGAGTGTGTTGAGTTCAGAGTCTTGAAAATGATGATGATGCAAGGTATAGTTATAGCTAATAGCACTGAACTCTGACAATAAAAACCCATTATTGGGTACTACCTGAGAATTTGAATATTGGTATTTCTTGTGGAACTGGATAATGTCAGATTACATTTATGCAAATAGTGTTTAAAAAGATGCCTTAAGAGACTTAAACAGATCAAAAGGGGAAGAGGATGAGTGCAGAACATAATTGCAGTACTAGTTTGCGTTGTATCATCTCAGAGCAAGGTTGGCTGTTCAGTGTTTCTTTTGCCATAGCGAAGAAAGCAGCTGAGACTTTGAGATGAGAAATAGAGGCAGGTAGTGGGTAAAGCTGTGTGGTGAACCTGAGGAAATGGCTAAATTGATTAGAACTCTCCCATGTTATATAGGCTGCTCTGATGTGCACCATGCTTCCTCATCTTACTGACCTCCTGAGTGGTGCAGGAGGTGGCACAGGATGATAAATAAGTTCCTTGTTTCCCATCCTGCATTGTTATTTGGGTGTGTCCTTTACCCATTGCTTCATTTAGAATGTGTGCGTGCTATTGCATATAGTAACTTTAGATAGCCAGGTGTGTCTTCTAACACTTATTTAACTGTTGGCTTATCCACTGCAACCCACTCCTTCCAATTGCCCAGGAGAGGTAACCGTCAAATATCCGTGCACACAAACACAGAATAAGGGGTGGGTTTTTACAAAAACTATTTTAACAACATAACCACCCATAATTTCCAGTGTCCTCCATTCATAGAAGTCCTTGACATAGTCCTGTCAGTAGAATTCAGGTTTTCACTTGGTTAATGTTGTTATTATTAACATACACCTTTACATATGCAGTAAGTTACCAATTTTCTTCTCTGGTCTTGCCTAAAAGCTTTGCTTCTAGCTAATGTGAGGCAAAGGTGTGAGTGATTTCTCACTCCTACTAATGTTGATGACTTTCTTCCTCCCTTCCCACTGTGTTTATAATAATCTAGAATTCCCTGGCACAACTGACTCGCTGTGTCTGAACATCTGGTAGCAACTTCTGTTGGCATTAGAGTTCTTCAAAACACCCTATCTCCTATTGTATCTTCACTGTTTTCTGAAGGAAATGAACATGGGGTGGAGGAGTTGTTTGTCCTTCATTGTGTGATGGTCTTGCTTCAAATTCCTAGCTCCTACACACGGCTGCATTCTCCTCTCTGGTGGCTGATCCCTTGTTAGGTATTGTTGGCACTGGTAAAAGGCAATATTAAAATGTTTCTTCAAGTTTGACAGCACAGTCTAACAGTCAAGAGTGCATGTGTGCACATGTGCATGCATGTCTCCTGCTGTAACAGCTATTGAAACTCCTGCCCAGTTTCTTTTGACTTTGACAGAGGAAAGATAACATTGCTGACATAGTAACAAAGGTGGTCAGGCAGGACCAGCGTTCCAATACCTACATCTTCTTCAGCAGCTTCTGGTTTCCTGGATGGGCAGCAGTTTCCACACAAGTGTGGTATGGAGCTCTTAGATGCTGCAGGCAGAAGGTTGTCAGGAAAAGGAGAAGCATTCTGCTCTAATAATCTGGTGGCCAGAAACATCTGTGTCATGCTGATTAATTACCCTCCCTGCAAGGGAATATTTCTGTGGATTACTTGTTTTGTTTCACACACACATGTCCAACAAACAAAAAACAACCTTAAACCAAAACTAACCTCATTTAAGCATCATATATTCTTGTAAGACTAAATACAATCTTCTCACCTTCTGTACTTCAATGCTGCTTAAAACTAACAAAGCCTCCAAAATCAAATTAACCTAAAAGTGTATTCTGACACAGCAGCTTTTCTTTCCTTAGTGTGAAAGAAAGAGTTAATTCAGTTGAAACTAATTTTCATTTCACAAGATAAGTTAAACTTCAAAAGCCATTTTAAAAAACCCAAGTGTTTAGTAGGAGTGACTTGCAATCACCCCACAAATAATAGGGAAGACTATTTCACAATGAAATTTGTGCTGTCTCTGCTGTTGATGGGATGATAGGACAAAGCTGGTGTGTGGTGTCTGTGTCTAACAGAAGCTGCTGTTCTGTTCCCTGCCATTCTTGTAAGCATCTGCCAACTCAAATATGCACAGCTCTAGTAGATGGAGAATTTTATTTTTCTTCTCACTGAAGAGGAGCCTTGCTATCTTGGACTGAGAAGCAACTTCTGAGGACAAAAATACAGCCTCTCTTTTCAGCACCTGAAATGTGTCTAATGGAGTCTTATGGGAATGTGGGCAAATGATTGGTGCATTTGAATTTTAATGCTTTGTATTACTGAACTGCTGTGCCAGGATAGGTTTTCCTCAAGGAACTTTTATACTTTTTGTCCCTTTGCATCAAGACTTTATGGCAAAAGTCAAAAAAGCAAGTCCTATTCCCAGATGGCTTTATATTTCAATTCTTCTATTGTATTTTTTTCCTATAGTCTTCAAAGAAGATGTGGGTAGAGAAGACCTATAAATGATGGCATAAAGTTGCAAGTAATCTAACAGCCTGTGATTTGGTCTTAGAGGGGGACAAATACAACAAGTATGGAAGAGATCTTAGTAAACTGATTGAAATGGTATAGAACAAAGATATCCAGCTTAACCCCCTGCCACCCTGTTCATAAAGAGTCTGATTTATCTTGTCATTCTGCAGCCTGTCTTTCCAGAACAGAACATTTCCTGCTCTCTATTGGCAGGAGACCTTATCATTGCTATCACTTCCCAAATCCTTCAGATTGAAGACTCTATGTGGGTCTCTTGGTTATCCTCAATAGTGCATTCCTACAGATTCTCAAAATTCTTCTGTTCAATGGCAAAAACCTCAAGTTGTAAATTCTACAGGCAAGGCTTCCACAAGGTACCATTTTTTAATTATGTTGAGATGGTAAGATGTTTGTTCTACTTTGGGATTTGCTTGTTCAAAAAGCATGTGATATATCCTCCTATTTATGGACCTTCTAAATGATAGGTTTGATACTCCTTCCTCAAATCTACCCCTAGAGATTAAAGAAGATTTAATTAAAGAGGACAGGACTCCAGTCTCTTCCGCATGCAAAAATCTGTCTGTCGACCATACATAATACATAAGTATATTAAATATATATGTCCTTATTATGGGGTCTCGTGTCCTCAGACACTTTCTGGAGTGACCTCACGCTCCCGCAGGTGGCAGTAGTTAGAGGCAAAGGTGGAACAGCTAATGTATCCCAGCAGGAAAATGGATTAAATCTTCCCTTGAGAAGCAACTTACCATTGAGGATAATCTGACAGTTTATTGCTCTATTAGGAAGCCAATTAGAGATCTGTTTGATTGACTTAACTCTAGCACAAAGATTTAAATCTTGACAAGAACAGCCCAGTGTTTCCCTATGGAGCCTCTCAAGTCGAAGATATGGGGAATGTTATTTTAACACTAATATCCGAACCATACAGTAAGTGGTTGCGATGAATAAGCCTTCTATGTTGCTTCCTTGTTTTTCCCCATTCCTCTTGTATGCTGAGGAAAAAAAGAATATAACCTGTACTGTATTTCATAGATCACAGATTTTCAGATCCAGAAAGAGTGAACTACAAATTTGAAAGTGGACCTTGGTAAGTACCTCTTACTGTGTGTGCACACACACCCCAGCCTTTTGGTGTTTGTTTTGGGTTTTTTTTTTTTATTTCAAGTAACGCTTATCTACTATGTACTTATTTGTATTGATCATCAGCAAATAACTTGCCATTATTTTTACTTATCTTGACATTGCTATGGGGATAAATCAGAGGCTTTAAGTGAGAAGGGGAACAGATATCCTATAACCAGGTGTAAGTCTTGCTAGGCTTCAGTGCTGCCTGTTGGTACTTCTGTGTTGTGCTTAACTGATGCTGTGTGCTGTGCTATTAACAAAATGTAAGCATTTCTTAGGGAAGTACACCTGTTGGTACCAGCTCTTCTACTTTCCTGTGATTTGTTTCACAGTTACTGAATACACGTAATGACTTTTGTATAGAGAAGAAACGTTTCAGTAAAGATACTGTGCTACCGGTAAATTGCTTAAGCTATGATGGTGTTCTTCCCAATAGACTCGTATAATTTTGATGTCTGATGTAGTTCTGGGCTTCTGAAAATGTAATCATGCTTTTATCTGTGTGAATACAGACTTTTCTCAGTGTTCTCAGTGGTTTGCTAGATACTCACTTTGCAGTATCAAAAAAGGGTGGTGTTAAACTGACCTTATTTAGATTCCCATCTTGTCTGAATACTTCCCTTTTCCAGACTAAGGAACTGTCATAATGGTAGATGATGCTTACACTTCTGAGAGAAGAATGCAGCAATGTTGGCAGAAAGCATCCAGTGAGATTAGATCAAAGGGTTATGTTTTAGCATCATTCTAACTTTTTCTTTCGCTAATCAAATCCTGGGATGAGATGGAATATTCCTATTTTGTGGTAGTGAGAAGTACAGAATTAGGAGGTGGAGGGAATAGTTTGAGACAACACCTACAGAAAGGCCACCTGATAATCTAAAGTATAAGCAAGAAACATGACACCCCACATCAGGGCAGGGTCCTCTCCTACTTAACACTCATCTGCTTAATCAATCCCATAGTCTCTTCTGTGCAGAAACCTGTCTTTGCAATAGCCAGAAGGGCAGCTTTGAGTGTCTGTTTTGTTTTACAGGGCACTTGTAAAGGACTGGGACAATGACCAGTTAAACCTGTCTATGGCCAAGCTATTCCTATGCTAAACAGCCAATGTAGCCTGTAGCTATATTAGTCCCTAGTAGCACAGTGATGGCCTGAGCAAGCAATGTCAAGACTAAAATCTTCAGGCAGGAGTCCTCTGTGTGCCCAGTATAACCCTGCACAGGTTTGGTCTTGGATTACAACCTGCTTTTACACCCTGTCACGGTAAAATTATAAGCACTAATTTCAGTTACATATGACTGATCATCTTAGCTGAGATTAGAATAGCAAGTTTAATTTTATACCAGCAAGCGTGTTCAGACAAAGGAGAAACACAAACCATCGGTATGTCGGGAGCAGGGAGTAAATTGGAAACATGCTCAAGGAGCAAATGTAGTGAAGCAGGAAAGGGGCAGCCAAACAGGGCACACATTCCCTGGGGGGAGATGTGTGCAGCAGCTTTGGATGGTAGTGTCACTTAGCCCTCACAGTATTGCTCAGTAGACATTGAAGCCTGTCCCTGGAGCACATGGGGCAAGCAGGGAGGGTGGTGTGTGGCAGATAACTACAGGCAGATGTCTCTGCATTGCTCCCTTTCTCTGTTCCCACAGCAGCAAGATGGAACTTGTAGATGACAATGCTGTTATCCGAGCAAGAGGATTGCCTTGGCAGTCATCTGACCAGGACATCGCAAGATTCTTCAAAGGCCTAAATATTGCCAAGTTAGTAGCTAAGAATTTACCTCTGTGTTTGTAGTACTTTGTCTCCATCAGTCATGGAGTTTTATTTCTTTTGATTTAAATCCTGCAGAGGAGGTGCTGCACTCTGTCTCAATGCCCAAGGTAGGAGGAATGGAGAGGCTCTCGTGAGGTTTGTAAGTGAAGAGCACAGAGACCTAGCGCTGTTGAGGCACAAGCATCACATGGGAAACCGATACATTGAGGTGTGTGAAGCTGGCTTAGAAATCCCCTTCTCCACAGGAGTGTGATAGTGTGCCAATCACTGTTCTCTTTTCTTTGCTTAGGTATACAAGGCAACAGGTGAAGACTTCCTTAAGATTGCAGGAGGTAACTTTTAGGGAGTGAGAAGGGAGGGTTTGTTCCATCAGCACCTGTAACTGACTTTTGGCTGCAAACTGCTCCTGTTGGATGTTACCTTTCACTTTCTTTCTTTGAACAAGTAGTTGGCTGGTATGTTGATTACTGTTACACTGCTAGTAGCAGTTCAAGACATTCCATGATTTATGGGTCCATCTTTCTCTTGCACATTCTTGCCTCTTTGAGGCAGCCCACCAAATAAAGGTTTGACCAGGGAAGGTGATCTTGCATATGAACTTCCTTTGTTAGGTCATCTTCTTAACTGAAAGAGGCTAAATGTCCTATTCCAGGCCCCTCAGTTCCAGAAAGACATACAACTCCTTGAGAGAGTCCAGTACAGGGCCACCAAGATGATGGAGTGGAACATCCTCTTTATGAGGACAGGCTGAGTGAGCTGGGTCTCTTCAGCTTGGAGGATACTGAGGGGTGACATCATTAATGTCTATAAATATGTTAAGGGTGAGTGTCAGGAGGATGGACCCAGGTACTTCTCAGTGTTGGCCAGTGGTAGGACAGGGGCAACGGGTCTAAGCTGGAGCATAGGAAGTTCCATGTGAATGTAAGGAAGAACTTCTTCACTGTGAGGGTGACAGAGCATTGGAACAGGCTGCCCAGAGAGGTTGTGGAGTCTCCTTTTCTGGAGACATTCAAGACCAATCTGGACACATTCCTGTGTGATCTAATCTAGCTGATCCTACTCGGGCAAGGGGTTGGACTAGATGATCTTTCGAGGGCCCTTCCAACTCCTAACATTCTGTGATTGTGTGAAATGTTATTGATTGCTGAAGAACAAAACCAGAGTAGTTTTTCAAAACAATGACTGCTGTTGCTGTGGAGACTTGCACATAACAGGAAACAGATATCACAGTATAAATAAAAAGGGATTTATGAAACTGATTTTTCTTCAAATCAAATCTATACTTCAAACCAGGAGGAATTTAGTGGGGATTCTTATTTAAGGGAAATATTGAAGTGTTTTCAGCTTTGAATTTAAAGGCTGGAAAACTTGCTCTACAAATTCTCCTGTGGTCTATTTTCCTCCCCTTTATGGCTGCAAGAAGACAGAGTTTAAGTTAAGATTGAATAAGCTGTTGCGTACCTACGATACTACCTTAAGGTCCTTGTTGGTTCCTGGTGGAGATTCAGTCCAAGGATTGTAAATGATTATCTGGATGTCTGAGGTTGAGGTGTAAGAGTGGGAGAGGCTATTAAGCTCTCAGAACTATTACCAAGCACATCAATTTGCTGTCGTTCAAGTAAAGACACTGCACACTGACACTGGTGGTGCCAGACATGCACAGTTTCCCCGAAAACCTTATGGAATAAGGTAGTTGTAAGTGAAAGGACATATTAAGATGTGAAGCTGTCTAGCAGCTAGCTTTGCTTAGGGTAGTGCTATTAGGGTAAGGCTGTAAGTATAAGCATCTGTGGTCTTTCTGGAGATACTGAAAGTGTAATTTTCAGGATTTGATGGTTTTATCAGGATAGGATTAACTTCCTGAGCTGTTTTGAACATGCTCTTCCAACTTTTTTTCCCAGTGCAATGGTCTGGGTGCTTAATTGCTGTATGTTATGGCTTCAGAGCATGCTGAAGGTCTTAGGTAAGGTACACGATAGCAACCATACTGCTTGTACAAGACATTCAAACAGTTTTCCTTGGGCTCTGAACACTAAATACTTTTCTCTTCTGAACATGGGTGAATCTCTTCCAAGTGAAGTAACACTGTTATAGCGTATAGGACACTTTCCATTAAAGTGTTTCTAGTTTGAGTGTGGGACATCTCATCATGATTTTGGAGCCAAATGCTGTTTGACTTGTGCATGGTTTTAAGTGGCCACCCAGGCTTAAGATCTTCTCAACGTCCTTTTGCTCAAGGCACTTCCAACGAGGTTGCGCAGTTCTTGTCAAAAGAAAACCAAGTGATCATCAGGATGCGAGGTCTTCCCTTCAACGTAACAACCGAAGAAGTGCTGACGTTCTTCGGCCAGCACTGCCCTGTAACAGGAGGAAAGGAGGGAGTCCTGTTTGTCACGTACCCCGACAGCCGGCCAACAGGGGATGCCTTTGTGTTGTTTGCTTGTGAGGAATATGCACAAAACGCACTGAAAAAGCATAAGGACTTGCTGGGGAAGAGATACATTGAACTCTTCAGGAGCACTGCAGCAGAGGTTCAGCAGGTGGGTGTAAAGCTTACAAGTGTTGGCTTCGCCTAATCCAAACTCCTACGCTGGCATACAGTAGTGGAAGCAAATAGTACTTGACCATGACTTCAAAGCTTCTTTTCTCTGATCTTGCTCACAACTTCTGCTGGAAAGCATACAGCCTGAATTTCTATGAGCTTTTGCCTCCTCCAAATGCAAGACCTTT
Organism: Heliornis fulica; assembly: GCA_013399135.1. NCBI lineage: Eukaryota > Metazoa > Chordata > Aves > Gruiformes > Heliornithidae > Heliornis > Heliornis fulica. The sequence continues at coordinate 117,153 of VXBZ01005997.1, forward strand.
GTGGTATATTGGTGTTCTCAACTGTATATAGAAACCTCAGGGGTTTTCACTTCCAGTAGCTTTGTAAAAAGCAGTTATATTAGAAGTTTACATGGGTCTAGCGCTTTACACCACAGATACTGAATTTAAGTCCAGTGATGGTCTATTCAGGAGGAGTTTTTGCATGAATCTTGATCTAAAAGACTTTTCTCTAGTCACTGGCACAGAAAACCAGGGCCTTCTGATGTAGTTGTCCTCAGAGCAATGCATCTGAAGCGTCTTACAAATGGCATCTGAAAGCAAATGCCAGCCACATTCTGACAGCACTGGCTACTTCACGGTGTGGTGGGACTTTCTGAAGCTGGGCTTGACAAGTGCCCCTTATTGCATTAGCATGGCTTGATGGACTATTGATTGTAGTTTTCCCGTCAAGGAAAGGAAGTATGGCTACAGGGGTTGTTTGTATAGGTTTTCAATGACTTAGAGAGCTCCAGTTAAGGTTGCTAACTTCTTGTCTATGATGCAAGCTAGGGCCAGCCAACATGTTAATGTAGCCAGGCAATGGCTCAGCTCTGGTCCACTAAAACTGTGGAGTTTTCAGTGCCTCATTTGAAGGGTGATGCCAATGATAAGAAGGCATAGCTGCAACACTCTTGCCACTATCTTCAAGTGCTCTCATAAGCCGCTTTGTTTAGCAAAGCCCTCTGATACTTGTATAAGAGTAAGTGTATCTTAATCTTTCTAGGGAAATTTAAAGGATAGTGACATTAACATTCAGTGAAGTAGCAGTAGCCCATCAAGTACCATAAGTGGTGTCTGAAGTCAGGGCTGTTTGGTAGATAAATATGTTTCTAGTACCCAGACTCTCCTAAATTTTTGCAGGGGAGATAGATATTGAAGTAGAAGTTTAACAATGACTCTGTAGATGGTAGAATGCTTTAGGACATTTTCCAATAAAAATACTGTAGCGATACAAGTTTTGTGTTCTAAGAAGTCTTCTGAGAGTTACATAACAGTTCGAGTACGTTCTCTGAACCAAAATTACCTTTTTCAGAAGGAATGATTCAAAGAGTTGCTTCAGATCTGATCATCTGAATTGTAAGCACTGCTGCTGTGGTCTAAGCCCAGACTCTAGCTGACTTTTCTTAAAACATGTCCCAAAGTGAAACAGATGGCACTGGTGATACATTGAGTTCCTCTGAGCTGAAGAATGAGTAAAGAGCCTTTCTGTAACCTCTGTTTTGTTTTGCACAGGTGCTGAATAGGTATTCTTCCACACCTCTCATTCCTCTCCCGACACCTCCTATTCTTCCAGTATTACCTCAGCAATTTGTGCCTTCCACTAACGTTAGAGACTGCATACGTTTGCGTGGTCTTCCCTATGCTGCTACTATAGAGGACATCCTGGAGTTCTTGGGGGAGTTTTCTACAGATATTCGGACCCATGGAGTTCACATGGTACTAAATCACCAGGTTGGTAGGCACCCCGTTTCTAACCAATCTGTACTGATAGCCTGTATGCACACACCAGGCCCTCCTGATACCAGTAGGGAAGCACCTTTGGGATTTTTACCAGTGGCATTAACTGGCCTTCAGCTAAGTGTGCTGGCAATAGGCGATTGGTTTACTTGAACCTTGCCGCTTCAGAATGATTTCTGTTCCTGAGGCCATGTGCCTAAAGCTTTTGAGTTCCAGTCTTGGAGTTGGTGCTCCCAGAGCAGCATCTGTGATTGCACTGTAAGAGGCTTGTGCTGAAGAGTCCTGCTCAGCAGCATGCATTTCTCTTGCACCAGGCGAGGAATTACCCTCAAAACAAAAGTTTTGGCAGTGTTGGCATTCAAAGGGAATAGCTTGCCCCTGCCTTGCTGAACAATGTGCTTGGGGCATGTTTGAGGACAAATGTGATTGTGGCCTTTGGGAGACAGGATTTCCTATGGCTTAAGTCAGCAGTTGCAGTCTTGGGTTTCCTGAACTGTGCTGTTTGCTTTCTTTAAACAGTCCCAGCTAAGCACCAAGATTAACAGCTCGTTGACATGCATTAACAGTGACATCTTCGCCATTGTTTTCTGGAAGCAGTTTCTACTAAAGCCTTTTAGACAAAGGATTGTGCTTTTCCTTGATCACCTTTATCTCTAGTCTTGTGACTTTAGAGGGAGATGTCAGCTCTTCCAACTCTGTGGAAATGCCCGGAGTGGTTGTATTTATTACACCCATTGTTGTAGTATAAAAACGATACTCATGGTTCTGTTGTCTCTAAACCAAAGCTGAAACTACAAAATACTACTTTCCACTGGAGTATGGGAGTACGGGGTGTGAGGAAGTTGAGGTAGCTATTCTATTCCATACTTCCTCATCTGTATCTAAGGGCTTGTTTTAGCCAAGGCTGAAAAACTATAAGGAATATGTAGGGTTGGCGGAGGCAGATGTTCAAGCACAAGCAGTGGTTTACTGCTGGCAAGGGCTGACACTCCTGTAACAAAAGAGCCCAGAGGAAGAAATTGGTATGTTTGTATATAGTCCTGAGGGCTGTCTGCTTTTAACAACACAAATTATTACGATGCTACTACTTCATGAGAGCTCCGGAAACATTTATTTTTGTCTGCCTTGTTTGTAGGGACGTCCATCGGGAGATGCTTTTATTCAGATGAAATCTGCAGACCGAGCTTTTTTGGCTGCACAGAAGTGTCATAAGAAAAATATGAAGGACAGATACGTTGAAGTCTTTCAATGTTCTGCTGAGGAGATGAACTTTGTATTAATGGGGGGAACTTTAAATCGAAATGGCTTGTCCCCGCCACCATGTAAGTTACCATGTAAGTTTTGCATGGGTCTTGCCAATACTCTACGCTATGTGCGGGTAGGTGTTGGAGCTGCTTTCTTGACTCTGATTCTCCTTTCTGAAAAAGAATGTCAGGTGGGGGTATTAAAATAAGGTCTTTTCATCTTGAATCATCAGCAGCTTTCAGTCATTATTTTTCCCTTTGGTTGTGAATTACTTATAACTGAAGAAATAATTTAAAATTAGTCTCACTTTTCCAGTGGCAAACTTCCTTTCCCTTCCCTGAAACTTAACTGGGCCAGGGTGAGCCATGACTCTGAAAAGTAATTTGTAAGCCCTGTCTAGAACTTAAAGAACAGTTTCCTGTTTGAACTGATTTGTATTTACATTTTTCATCATGGTGAACATGTCGAGTAAAAGCCCTTCCCCTTTCACTTCCAAAAGCTAATTTAAGATTTAACTGGTAATGTTCTCCTTTGGGCGTTAACCACAAGTGTTCTGCCTATTGAACCCCCACTGACTGAACTCTTCCTTTTGCTTTTTGTTATTCCTACAGAATTGAGATTGCCCATGTGGAAGTAAAAAATATGCATAGCTTTAGCCTCAGAATTGCAGAAACTGTATTTCATGTAAAATCATGCTCCTTACAGCTACTAAAATGAGCACTAACTTCTAGAGACACGTTTTGGGAGAAGTGTTGTAACACAGCTTAAGAGGCCTCCTTACTAAACATGTGCCATACAAATCTGAGCCTATGGGAAAAATAATACTTTGCTTCAAAGATCACAAATGGCAATTTAGAGTAGGAGCTTTCTCTCATATGCAAATGTATTGATGTTTGCTTTTGTAAGAAATGGCCTCTAAATCCTTGTCAGAGCTGCCAATATGCCAACAAACTTCTTGGGTGTGTTTTGTTTTGAGTATGATTCAGCTGATCCTTGTGAGAAGTGTTCCTGGTGACTAGGACTTTTTCTTCTATTAATACAGGTATCCTCTGAGTAAGGATCTGTAGCTTGTGGCCCTTTCTGTGGCAATCGTTCCAGGCAGGGGTTGGGAACGTCTTCTGAGGGCTCCTAGGAAAAGTTTTTGAGCAAAGCCCTGAACTTTGGGAACTTTAGGGTGACAGTGTTCCCATTTTCAAATACAAATACCAGTGTTGGAGCCCTTCTGGATCTCTACCCCATTCCATAATGCAATGAAATGCTGTCACTTTAAAGTGAGCTTGTTTTTATTTGTTATTCAGAATTATCTAAAACTTCTGTACACTCAATTTTATGGCACTGAGAAGGGGAAGAGGGAAGAAAAGGAAAAGAGAGGTCATCCTCCTCTGCCACTCATCAGTGAGACGTTCAGGGCCTCACCTTTTGTTGAAAAGCCACGAAGTTCACTTCATTTTTAAAAACTCAGTGTTAATTCTTCAAGCTGCAAAACCATGACTTTACTTAGCTCTGTCTTCAATTAACCAACAGCAGAGTGTTTTAGGGGTAGGGAGTGTCAGGATGAAAACATGCCCTCTGCTGTGGGGCATGTTCAGCAGATCTTTAGCACTGAAGTTGCCTTTTTACAGCAGAGACTAGACAAGAAAAACTGGCCTCCTTCAGAGACCCTGTTCCCAGAGCACATGGTGGCTTTTTGTGTATTACTGACTGCTTTTGACTGGTGGGGTGGGTGCAAACACTTGTAGTCAAGCTCATGTTGGTGGCTCAGATTTAATATTTTTCTTTGAGGAGCTTGTGAAGGCTCTTAATGCAGAGTTGTTTAGCTAATGAAGCCCATATATATATTCTGGAATTCAAAGGTCCTAATCTATTTTCCATTTGTTCCCTTTTAGGCCTTTCACCCCCTTCCTACTCCTTTCCGACTCCTGCTGCAGTTGTGCCAACAGAAGCTGCTCTGTATCAGCCATCCATGCTCCTGAACCCACGAACGCTCCAGCCCTCCACGGCGTACTACCCTGCTGGGGCTCAGCTCTTCATGAACTACACAGCATACTACCCCAGGTAAACCAGAAGAGAAACCAAGCAGGAACAAAGAAGTCTTTTTGCAGCAAATGCACAAAGCTCACAAAAGAACATTGTCTGCCTTGCTAAAGGCTTGTGCTACCAAGAACAGCTTGGTCGGTATCTTGTTCAGGGAAACAATTTCAGGATATCGAAGGATTTCCCAAGTTTTAGAGTATTTGAGGTAGCGATTTTTTTTTTTTAAGCACAAGTCACACACTTAGTGGGATTCTTTAGGTTTTGGTGTCTGCTTGTTGGTTCGGTGTCGTCCCTCCCCACAACTAATATGCCTCTTAAATGTATTAGTTTGCACTGTTGTGCCCTCAGTGGGAGTTGGTGTATGCAGCACTTCTTCCCATGCCAGTGAGGGAGACCTTGTCCCCTCTTTAGCATGGGTGGGTTGGGGTCTGCCCTAACAACTTCTGAAATTATGCCTCTTTTTGGTTTTGTAATAAAGTAACTTTTGACCTTTATGGTGAAAAATTTTACTTATTTATAGAAGTATTGCATTGCAGCATATGTGTATTCAATGCATATGTAAAGCATATGGAGGCATATATTCTTCCTGACTTCACAAACACTTCTCCCAAATGGCTTTTGGCTCTTCTGGATATAGATATTAGTTGTCTCCTAAAGAACAAAAACTTTAATGCTGTTTGCCCTCTGCAGTCATGATGCCTTGGAAAGAGACCTGTTCACTATAAGCCATAAACTACTCTTCATCTGTCAAGAAACCTGCTAAATAACTCAACTCTTCTAATAGATTCTGAGCAGTGTTTTTTATCTCTGGAGAAGAGTCAAAATAGTTGGTTATGAACTTGTTGAGCAATATGGACTCTCTAGTACCTGTAAGATAAGAAAAATGTTATTACTTTACACTAAACTGGTATGTCTGAGCTGCCTGTGTTGTGCGTGTTTTGTTTTTTTTTTATTAAAATGTTTTCTTCACTCATGAGTTAATTTCTATGTCTTCAATGTCTGTCTTACAGTTATAATGTGTTACCAAACTCAGCTTCTTTAATGTAAGATCAAGAAAAATAAAATTCCAAACTTGCACTGGCAATATAAAACAACCTTCTCAATAACAGTTCTATATCTCATGAGAACACAGTAGCAGTAATAGTTTGTAGTGAGTTTGACATGTACTTCCTAGAGCAATAGTAGATTGTCTGCTGCAGGCTGTTTCAGGCCCTACAGAGATCTTGCTGAATGGGATCCCACATAAGTCCTATCACTGCCTGCCTGGGCTGTGGGCCTATGTGGTAGCTGCAGACTGATCAATCTCAAGTCCCAAAATATTCTTTCTAGTTTCTTGTGAAACTGACAGTTGTATACTGTTCTTAGAAAATAATTCCTACATACTTTTCTGTGCTAATTAAAAGTACCTTTTTTTTTTTTTTAAATCACGTTTCTGGAGTCCACTTGGCTTTCCGTGTGGTGAGATCTGGTGTTTGGATATTGCTTTTCTATCCAGAGTAAATGTTGGATTGACAGACAAATTCTGCTTACTTCTATTGAGGTGGTGATACTTTGTGGCTGACACTTCATGGGGTTAGGTTTGTGGTTTTTTCCTGAAAAAAAGTAAGCCTCAGTTGCCTAAATTGCTTTTCAGGCAAGTTCCTATGCTTTGTAAAGGATGCAATAAGTAATTTGGTTCCTTTTACATAGCAGTCAGAACTGGAACTCACTGAAATGGAGTTTTCTTGTTGAGATTTAATTCAAAAAATGTGGAGTATGTGGAACAGGAAAGACTGGAGTATCCTATGTACTAAGTGGTGCATTTAAATGCATATACAGAGAGCTGTATATGAGTTACAGAGCTGGTGGCTAATGATCAGACAATAGTTTATAAAACTAGCTAGTGAATTCTTATGGAAATAGGGAAAGTGTCTTTGACCTGCTTCCAGAAGGATCTACCACTTGTGTTTTGCAAGGTCAAGTTGTTTTATAATAGTCAATTCTCTCCTCTGTCCAGTAATCAGCCTGAGGGAGGGGGAAGGAATGGGGCATTGCTTTTGGTCTTCAGCATGTCTCAAATCCCCAAAACTCATACTTGTCTTAATGCTCTTATAGCTTTGTCAATGAAACCTGATAGTGTGAAAAAATGGGTGCCTTCTGTGCTATTAAATTAGCTTTGGTGAACTCCTACTGAAAAGGAGGGAGAGCAAGTTATTCGGGATCTGTCAGTCTTTGATATCTCTGTTCAGCTTGTAATTATATCTGGGAACATGTTCTGACAGCAAATCAGTGGTCTCAGTCTCCACCTAGTTCCAGGCTTTTGAGCAAGAACAATAGGATTCATGGGAGGGAGGAGTTTCTTTCCTTATCTAATCCTGCATAAATAGGTGTACTAGTTGCCATTTACATGTTGTAAAGTAATGGATAACTGCACTGCTTGGCAACTGCTAATGTGGTCTATAGAAACTTTTATCATACACAAACTTGCAAGTCACTGCTACCAGATATGTAGTTTTCAAACAAAGTTAAATATTACTCTATTCAGTTCTAATGCCACTCTGATTAGCTTTAAGCAGTGCCTTTAAAACCTCAAGATTCTGTCAAAATCCATAAATGTAGGAATGCACTTAAAACGTTGTTCTTTTCACCATTATTTTGAATAGTGAAGTGAAAAGCAGAGCTTACTTAGTAGGTAGCATGCTGGTGGGACTTGTGTTGAAAACATTATGTGGAAGTTAAACTGATGTGGGTTCAAACAAACTGGATAAATTCAAGGGCAGGAAATTCATTGTGAGGTTACTGAATACTCAGAAACCACATCTGGCTCAGGAAGTCCTTGAACTCAAAATAACTGGAAGAGTGTTCTTGTGTCCTATGGTAAACTCTTGTGCTATTGAACTAAGGTGGGTAGGTGAACTTGTTTGTTTGCATTTTGAAGTAGTATTTGTCTTGGGAGACATTGGTACCACTTGAGACAGTGGGCCTCTTCTAATGTGTGGCTTTAGCTGCTACTAGGCTAGCACAGCTGAATATGTTTGGGTTATGTCCCTGTTATGTCAGCATTCTACCCAAGAAACTGGCTGCTTGTTGCTTGGACAGATACACCGTTTGCTGGGTAAAAAAAAATTGTATGTTTGGGCCCAAAGAGTTGTAGTGGGTGGAGTTAAACCTAGCTGGTGGATGGTCACAAGTGGGGTTCCCCACGGCTCAGTGTTCGGGCCAGTTTTGTACCTCAATCCCCTTGGTCAGACCATTGATAAAGTGAACCCTTGGTAAGTTTGCAGGTGGACTGATGGGCTGAGACAAACTGTATGAGGTTCAAGGCTCAGTGCTGGGTCCTGTGCTTGGGTCACAACAGCCCCACACAATGCTACAGGCTTGTGGGGAAGAGTGGCTGGAAAGCTGCCTGGCAGAAAAGATCATAGGGGTGTTGGTCAACAGGTGGCTGAGCATGTGTGCCCAAGTGGCCAAGAAAGCCAAGAGCATCCTGGCTTGTATCAGAAAGCATGTGGCCAGCAGGACTGGGGAGGTGGTCATCCCCCTTACTCAGCTCTGGTAAGTACTCAAGTACTGGTGTTCAGTTTTGGGCCCCTCACTACAAGGACACTGAGGTGCTGGAGTGTGTCCAGAGAAGGGCAATGAAGCTGGTGGAGGGTCTAGAGCATGAATCTCAGGAGCAGGAACTGGGGTGGTTTAGCCTGGAGGAAAGGAGGCTGAGGGGAAATCTTATCTCTCTCTACAACTACCTGCAAGGAGGGTGTAGAGAGGTGGGTGTTGACATCCTCTCCAAGAAACAAGCAATAAAACAAGAGGAAATGGCCTCAAGTTGTGTCAGGGGAGGTTTAGATGGAATGTCAGGAATAATGTGTTCACCAAAAAGGTTGTCAATCACTGGAACAGACTGCCCTGGGAGCTGGTTGAGTCACCATCCCTGGAGGTATTTAAAAGCTATGTAGTTGTGGTGCCATGGTTGAGTGGAGTTGCCAGTGCTAGGCTAATGGTTGGACTCCAACTTTAAGATCCATCTGAAATGATTATATTATTTTGTGTACAGTTCTTTCTACTGGAGTAATTTGAATTCAAAGGTGCCTTTATGTGGTAGCTAAAGGCATGATTCTGATGCTTGTTCAGTGAGGAAATACAGGGTGATTTGTTATTGTTGTTTTCTGTCTGCTTTTGCCTCTTCCTCTTATGGATTAGGTATGTTTTTTTCCTTTATCTTCATGCTAATCAACTTGTAAAAGTATTTTATATATATATTCACCTGCAACACATATTAATGTTATTTATATGCATATGTACATAAGTACGTGTATATAACATATACAGTTACCAAGGTTAGAAAAAAGCCTGACTTGTTCTCCATAATGGATCAGATCTTTCACAATGGCCATCATGGAATACCAGTGAGGCTTTTTTCTAACTTTGATCATTGATTAGATGTATGTTGAAGCACAACTAAATTGCAGCCAGTTTAAGCTGGCAAAAGTGGGCTAGATGAGGAGTGATATCATTCAGAGCTGCTGCCAGCAACTTCATTTGCATATCTATGTGTCTGGCTAACCAGCATCACTTGACAGAACTGGGTTATGAAACGACCATATGTGTATTTAGCCTGGGAGATCTGTCACAGATGGAGAACAGCAGCAGCCAGAAACAAAACCTCTTCATCAGCTTAGTTGTACTCATAGCATCACAGTAACACTCTGGACCACAGCTCTGAGATTGTAGTATGCTGCCTTATTTTTAAAAGCATGTTGCTTTGGATTGCGTGACCTTACATCTGCAGTGAATGGGCTCACTGAGCATGAAAGCCTATTGGTGGCTTTTAGTTGTTGTTTGCATGTTTACATCAAGTGGCAGAACATGGGACTCTTCATTTGGCGAACTGGTTTAAGCTAGGGGAGGGAAGGTTTAGACTGGTTATCCAGGCAAGTTCTTCATGGAGACAGTGGTGAGCTGCTGGAGCAGGCTGCCCAGAGAGGTGGTGGATGCCCCATTCCTGGAGGTGTTCAAGGCCAGGTTGGATGGGGCCCTGGGCAACCTTGTTTAGCTCCAGGCCTGGAGGTTGGTGGGCTTGCCTGTGGCAAGGGGGTTGGAACTCAATGATCTTGGGGTCCCTTCCAACCCAGACCATTCTGTGTGATTATTTATCCTTGTTCATGGTGAGGCAGTCTCCATTGAGAATTTATCAGAATAACACCAACTCTTTAGTTATTGACACAGACTTGTCACCAGAATGATTGCTTTGGGGGCAAGCCTCAGTGACTCACCTTTCCATGGTAAGGTAGCTTGCCAAAGACTGGAACGACAGGGATGCCTTTAATACTGTTTTCATTGGAGGAGTGTATTAGCAGGGAAGACTAATTGTTGCATGCATAGGCTGTCATTATCTCTTCACTTGTAGGCTTTAATTAATGAAACTGTCATGGTGTCTGAAAAGCAGAAGAAGAGTAATGCTCTGATCAATAGATATCTTCACATCCAGATAGTAAAAATACTTAAATTTAAAAATAAAGAAACCAAACTTGAAACCACCATCTTTCTTCAAATCTGATAAGCTTGTAAAAAAAGTTGTTGCTGGTAGAAGTGTCTTATTCAACCCACCATACAAAATGCTACCATAGATGCTGGTGAAGGTTGTTCTGCTTACAGATCCCAGTTTCTTTTGTTAGCTTAATATGCCAAATGATCTGATGTTCAGCTAGCAGCTCTTACTGCCACCTTTGGACTCTTTCTCTGCTATCTTTTAAAACACTTCTATTAGTGTGAGGGATTAAACACAGTGATGTCCAGGTGATCTTGGGTTATTCATGGCAGAAGGATACACTGCTGGATGCCTCTCTTTACAGCAGGGATGTACTACACAAAGCAGACCACTGCCATCATCTGTGGTAGCAAGCAGTTCTAGCTCCATTCCCAGCTCCATTCCCATTGCTGCTTGTTGTCCTGCTACCACTAACTTATACAGTGAAGCGGATTGCAGTAGGCAGGCTGGTTAGATATGTGTCAAGTGGGCAACAGGTTATCTGGTTGAATGTGGGCATGGCATCTGTACCAAAGGAGCTTTTGGTGTACCCAAGTGTAGAGTTGGATTTATCTTGGAATAAGATTCCTTAAAGCTGCAAACTTTTTTTTTTTTTTTTAAAAAAGCGCCTTCCCTCTGAGAACAGTCTGTGGTATTTGTCCATGATTAAACAGCAGCCATGGGGACCTAAATGATCGTGTCTAGTTGACTAACAGATGACCTGCTGATTTAGTGCCCATACTTCTTCTATTTGTGAAGTAACATGGGATTGCTTTAAAAACTGATGAATGTTGTAGCCTCATAAAAATAAAATTGTTAGTCTGTGCAAATACTTATGCTAATAGCATGTCTTACTAGTTTTGGTGAACAAAGTACCTTGTTAAAACTTTCAACTTTGATATCTATACCACAAAGTTTACTAGCTTTGTCCACCTCAAACATTGTATGAACCACTTCTAAAAGAGCTTTGTACTGAAGCTGCGTTTCCTCCTGCTTCTAGGCTGCTTCTCAGCAAGGATCACTATAAGTATTACACTGCAAACTTGTGTATACGTACACATTATAACTGTTACCTGTGCCAACCAGTCCAAGGAGTAGTAGGAAATCCCTATTGGTCTCTGTTAATTAGATGCTGGGGTGATCAGTCAAACTTAATGAAGGCTGCTTGATGATGTGCACTTTCTTGCTGCTCCTCCTGCTGGCTTCAATAAGAGGATCTGGCTTTGGAGAGCTGAGGAGCTGCTTGGGATGTGTTGGGCTTCCTAGAGCTAGCAAGAGCGGAGGCTAATTTAATCTTGAAACACTAATGGATGAGCCCAATGAGTTATTCTCTCCTGAGCCCTCCCTTTTCTCTCCTATAACTTTCCCTAGTAGTGTCACTCTCAGTATTATGGTGAGGAATATCTAGTAAGACTAGCTTGCAATACAGGACCTGGTGTAGTCTTGAAATTAATAGAAGCTGTCAGTCAGTCTCATTAAAGGATTTCTTCAGTCTCTGGTGTCACAGAATGTTAGAAGTTGGAAGGTGCCTCGAAAGATCATCTAGTCCAACCCCCTTGCCTGAGCAGGATCACCTAGATTAAATCACACAGGTACACATCCAGATTGGTCTTGAATGTCTCCAGAGAAGGAGACTCCACAGCCTCTCTGGGCAGCCTGTTCCAGGGATCTGTCACCCTCATGGAGAAAAAGGTTTTCCTTACATTCACATAGAACTTCCTATGTCCAGCTTGGACCCATTTCCCCTTGTCCTATCACTGGTGATAGAGCAGAAAACAGTTAAGACAAAAACAAAGAACTCTAACTTTTTAATGACTACAGAGAAAAAAGTAAAACCAAAAATGGGATAGAAAATCTGCAGGGAGGGAACTGGAGCAGGTAGGCAATGTCTATGCACATATCTGTTCCTATGTGCACATAGGAACAGCTATGTCTGTAGTTCTCTTGACTGACCCAAAGGATACTTGGCAGAGATCTGAAAACCTGCTTGGTTTATGTATGCTGACTGCTCCTAGCTCACACCTATTTCAATATAAACCCCAGCTTCCTTCTGGATATTGATATCTGTTAAGCAAATGTATGATGTCAAAAGAAAAAACAAAGAGGAGAGATGGTGATCCTGAACGTTTATATGTTATAGCAATGAATGTTTGGGACCCCTTGTAGTGCATAAATGCTGTTTGAATGCCACTGTCAACATTTAGAACACGTGAAAACTTGTTCTTGGATCTAAAAATTGATTTCTGAATCTTGATTGTGTTTCATTCTGAGAGTCTTTGGAGAATATCACAATCTAAAATATTGATTGGGGGGAAAAAATCAATATGGTTGTTGATTAGATCCGAGAAGGATCAGTTCATAAGGAAAAAAGGTTTGCTTTGGGAAATGGTTCATATCCTTTTTGATTTCAAAAACTAGACTGATAAAAGAGGCCCTAAGGACTTGTACTGCATCACTGTAGAGTGATATGCAGTAACTAAGAATGGCTGTAGATATCCTCTCTGACCCCACATAAAACACGTGAGCATTTGTTCCTGGGGTTTGTTTGACTGGAGAAGATAGGCTGGAAGAGCTGTTTTCTGCTTTCACTCCCCAGACCCTTTACATTACTGGTGTCCTCTAGCTACTGCCTCTCCATGCAAAGGGATGACCTCTAAGTCACTGGCTGCTGTTCTAGGAGGCTATGGCTCCCCACTTTAGGGGGAACACAGATATGGCTGGGGACAGTTCATATGCTCTATTGGGAATGAGAGCAGGCAGCACCATTATCTGATGCTGTTGCTGAAACTGTTTGTTACCAAAGTAGTGTTTAATAAATTAAAGAATACCTGTAGCATCTCAGTGCAAAGTCTGCAGGGTTAAACTGAACCACTGTTTTTCTAACAGATATGAACCCTGCAAAAAAGAATTTTTATTTTTAAGTGGAACACAAGGAGGAGAGAACTGAAGGGGAAGTATTCTTTCCCAACTGAATTCTGTTCTGAGGAGAAAGCTCCCAGACACCCATCAGCAGGGCTGAGTGGCTGGGACTGTGGGAAAGCTGTTCCATGGGATACCCAGCCAAGACTCATGGCCCAACACTGCAAGTTCTCGTGACCCAGCCTCTGAGCAAGGGCCAGAGAGACAGAGGAACTTCAGCTTAACAGTGATGCTTTCCAAAGACAAGGGTTGTAACCTTGCTTCATAACTAAGCCTAGTTTGCCCAGTTGGTGGTTCATTATAGGTCTGCTTTCTGGTGTTTTCTTGATTATTGGTTTGGCACTGGTAACAGCAACCTAACTCTGTCTTGCCTCACTAAATTAGTTTTACTTCAGAAAGCTGCATCATGGGCTGGTGTGGGGCTTGGGCATTTTCCCTCTCCCCAGTAAGAATCAACTCTGCCAAAAAAACCAAAAAAAATAGAAATGAAGGTATTTCTTTGCTCTTCATATGAGTTTTGGATGTGCTGGTGTTTTCATAAGGATTCTAGAAAAATTTAAACTATTCTATAGCTTAAGTTCCCTTATGGTGTTCTGCTTTCTTATCTCAGATGCACAAATTACCCTTCTTTGGTAGCTTCAGCTGCCTGGTCAAAAAGATTAATGTTGCTGACACTTTCCACAAAGCTATGCAGCTGCAAAAGGTCTGGGTAGTGGCAAATATTTCTAGCATTGTTGATATCACAGAATCGCAGAATATTAGGAGCTGGAAGAGACCTCAAAAGATCACTCAGTTCAACCCCTCTGCCTGAAGAGTATCACCTAGATTAGATCACATAGGAACGTGTCCACAGTGGTCTTGAGTGTCTCCAAAGAAGGAGACTCCACAACCTCTCTGGGCAGCCTGTTCCAGTGATCTGTCACCCTCACAGTGAAAAAGTTTCTCATTATATTAAGATGTAACTTTCTACGTTCCAGTTAGGAACCATTTCCCCTTGTTCTATCACTGGCCATCACTGAGAATAGCTCTAGGAGACCTCTTTCCTCAGAGGTATTTGGCAGGTAGCTAATGGAGAGCATGACCTTGAGCTTGCATCTAAACCACAGATGTGTGTACCTGCCATAGATTCATCTTGTCACTCCTTAGATGTGTTTAAAACTCTGAGGTAGTAGACAGCATACGGTGGCAATAAGCTCCAAAGCTGAGTCATGCACTGTGAGTCAAGACTTGTTTTGAGCCTCCTCAAGCTGATCGTGGGACCTGTACTACTCAACTTCTCAAATACATAGGCATAGTGACTGGTAGTATTTTTGTTAGGGGTTAGTAAGATTGTTAATGTCACAGAAAAGTCATGCGAAGAACCATTTGTGGGAAGTGTGTTGTCATAAAGTTGTAACAAGATGCTACTCCAGAGCATAAAATCTTAACTTCTCACAGCTGTTATGACTGCCCCAGTCTGGAGACAGACGACTTCAACGAGGTGCCATGTGTACCCATGTGTAGTGCTCTTAGGGGAACTTGATTACTCTGGCTTAGTTTCTGTTGTTGAATTGCTCTTGATGTTGTGGAGCACTACAAATGCCTAATTATGTGGCCTGAACTTGGATATCTGCTCAGGACTTTTAAGGAAGGTTAAGGTAGCATAGCCAGCTGCTGGCTCACTCTCCTGGAGTAGTTTGGCTTCTGATTGCTTCTATCTTAACTTGTGTTTGTAGTATGCAGCAGAGGATGGACTCTTACAATCAAACGATCTGGCCAGGACAGTGTCCAAAGAATGGATTTGCATTTAAAGGCCCCAGGAGTTAGACTTCCTTAGAGAAGGTAAGGCTAACAAACCCCAGGAGATGGGTTTGGGGGTAGTGTGTTTGCTTCAGACAAATTGTGTTGAGTGTGGTGGTTTTCATTTGCTGCCCTGGGAACATGGTTGCTCTTTCCTACATCCAGAATCTTACAGTATAAGACCTTGGCTATCAGAGCCATTGTTTAAAGGATTTTGACTACTTCAGTCTTGCAATGGGCTACCACTTTGAATGCTTCCCCAGGCTACAAATGCATGCTACCTCCAGCCTGAATTAGGTTAGACAGCCTCCAGAAAGCTTCCCCAGAGTCAGTTTTCTCTGAGGAGTGAAGTGCAGAGATGATGTTACTCTCCTAGCGATGCGCTAGGATACAGCAGTGGTTAGGTAGAACGAGCTGCTTTCTTAGGTAACTACTGATTTCTAAACCTGGTGCTGATGTAAAATCACAGCAGTGAAGTTGACTGTTTGTATAAATAGCAGCTACTCTTGCTTTTGTAAGCTTTCTGATCAGGCCATTTCAGCCTTTCAAGCTTGGTTTACTTGATCTTCTGTATAGGCACAGTCAAAGGGTGAAGTCACCCAAAAAGCATTTGTGCAGAAAAATTCAAGTTGAACTGGAAAGCAGCATATTGATAGCGGTACCGTCTGCTTTATTGTGTGCAGTGGACTTAAAGGAAGATGGAGAAATATATTTAAGAAAAATGCTTCTTTAATCTCCATTTTTTTTTAAGAATATATAGTCAAAGAAGTGAAAAGGTTTCTTGTTATACTGTTTTCTTTCCTCTACACCTTTATTCACCTTCTGGAAAACAACAAAATAAATACCTTCTCTTCCCCAGTTTAGATGGGGCCCTGGGCAACCTCGTGTAGATGCAGGCCTGGAGGTTGGTGGCCCTGCCTGTGGCAAGGGGGTTGGAACTCGATGATCGTGGGGTCCCTTCCAACCCAGATCATTCTGTGATTCTGTGATTCTTTCTCCTCTTCTCTGACACAGCTAAAACTCAGCCTAGGGTGTAATCCTGTTCTGGGCCAAAGCTTCACCCGCAACTTCACCTCACTGTCATCTGCTCTACGATTCCTGCTAAGTGAAGTACAGCATCTGAAAAAACAAAAGTGTCTGTCTTGGCTAGTTGGCCTGTGAGCTGGATTTTGGGCTGGGTTGATGAAGCTGAACCCTATCCATGTAACTCATAACCTGAGTCTGTAGATGCTTAGCAGCACCCTGCAATTAAAAGGGATGGTAATGGCATTGCCACGTTGAAGCTGATGGTAAAGCTTTGTCATGAAAACTAAGAAGTTTTATTCAATATTGAATAAAGTCTGGCATACTCTTAGTGAAACACTGTTCTAACAGAAAATGTCACTGAAGTGCTCCCTGTGTGTAAGGTGAAAACTAAAGCTTTTCATCCTGCAGTAAACGTGTTGTATCTTGGAAATAAGTTAAAACTTGCTTTTATCATGGGGTTCAGTGACCTGCACAACTCTCTCATGCAGATGCTGCCACCCTTTCTGATGTTTTGAACAAACACAGAGAGCCTAGATGGAGGTTTCAATCACACTCCTGGTGTTACTGCCAACTGCTCAAGAAAAATCGTCGGGACTCTGGAAATCAGGAGATGGATCTCTAACTTTCTTAAAGCTAATGCACAACTTCCACAGACATGTGCACACAGACCACAAAGGCCTTCACTGAGAGCACGGGTGCTGAGTTCATGCAGATTCTCAAGGGTTTCTTCTTGGCAAAGTATTAAGCTGCTCTTAACACAGAAATAGTTTAGCCTGAACCTAAGAAGTCAAATCTACTACACTCTTTGAAATAGCAAAAGACCCTATCTTTTTTTTTTACCTAATTCTGCACACAGTCTCCAGTTGTTTTCTAAAGTATTTTAAGACCTAATTGTGTATCTGATGTTTTTATAAAAAGTCCTATTGTTTTCTTGTACATATTTGTCTGATCGTTCTGTGCTCTCTATACTTTAACATATTTTTATGGTCACATTTTACACAGCACAGAAATAATTGGGAATGTAGTGTGGACTATCTGAGGGGAGAAATGCTGTAACTTTGTAAAAATAGACGTGTGAGATGTTAAATGCTGTCTCTGATTCTTATACACTGTATGTACCCAGGTATCTAAACTTTAATAGCTTACAGTAGACATTTTCAAACTTTGATCACATATCTAGTCAGAAAGGGAGAAGTGCAGTTAATCTTTCATGTTGTACTATTTTTTTTTTCCTATTTCCTGTTCTACTTGCCATTTTGGGTGTTTTATCAATATCATACTGAAAAGAAGGAATTGTAATCTGTTGTAAGACCCACCACCTAGTCTAAGGGAGGGACAGTTGCTTTGAATTTGGTCTCTGAACTACAGCAAGTATACTTTGACTGTAACCCAGCTGTCACTCTTAGGACAGAGATCAGATGATGTACATGCTGTTACGCAAATAACCGATGTCTTTAACATTTATCATCTGTCCCCCTGACTCCCATACCACTGGACTTCATCTAAGGTTAGAGAACAGCATCTTTCTATGGCAATTACACCCTGGAATAGAGCTTTGGGAGGCTAAATGATGCAGATGGGGTAGGTTCTAAGGCATGTTCAAAACTATTGCAGTACATAGGACTCCAGGTTTTTCTGTTCTTGAAATTGGCCACAAGCAACTTTTCTCTGCACATTAGAGAACTTCTTCCAAGTGAGAAAGTTACTGATAAACAAGATAACACCTCCAGGTTTGGGACATCCACCACCTTCGTGGGCAGCCTGTTCCAGCACCATTGGTGCTCCCTTAGTTGCATGTCTTCTTGAGAGGAAGAAAGCAGTGAGCTATTGCAAAATTGCTGCCTGATAAGTGACTGAATTCATATTATGATTGTGGGAGGTCAGTCTGTCACCTCTGTGATTACTGGGGTTGGGGCACCATAGGAGTGCCCTGAAGCTTTGGAGCTGCTTTCCTTTCCCAGAGTTTTCTCCAAACTTGTCAGAAAGAATAGAAATATTTTAGGACTAGACTCATTCTATGATTCCTGGGAAGCTCTTGGGAAACCTTGGCAGTTAAAATGGGGTTCCTGTAGATCGCTTTAGGCATGGGGTGCTTGTGTCCCTCCTATAGCAGTATCGAGTTACTGTGAGGCCACATCCACAATAATACCCTGGTATCTGAAGGTAAGTACAAAGGAAGGAGAAAAATAAGGGGGAGGGGGATGGCACAGTAGAAAAATTCTTCCAGTCCAGGTAAGCGATAATGGAAATGAGGCTAGCTAATTAAAAAAAAAAAAAAATTTCCCCTTCCACTATTTCTCCTCTTACTTCTTTGCTCTTTCCAATGTTCCACCCTCCCACAATCACTACAGCCACAGGAGTTTAGATTTATATTTTCTTCTGGCAGACTTCACGTTATTACACTCTGAAGTATTTGACAGGAGTTTTTTTTTTAAATCACTGTTCTGTAAACATGAGTATATTCAACAGGATTATTTGATGCAAAACATTTTTTCAAGGTATTTCCAACTTCTCTCTCCTCCTGCCTTTAACTTCGGAGCAGAGTTATAAATTATTAGTTATGCAGAGATAAAATTAGCCATACGAACCGATTGGGGAGTGATGGTGAAATAGTCTTTCCATATTAACTGCATAGGAATATCCCAACTGTGCAGATACAGATAGGGAATGAGTGGATGGGAAGCAGTACGGCAGAAAATGTTAGGGAAAATAGCTCACAAAATGAATGCAACAAAAATTACATTATCTTGATTTAAATAAAGACAAGCTCCGTGTTGCATTTTTGTTTGGGATGTCCTTGAAGTATTTGAAATCTTCTAGGCAGTGCTGATAAAACTTTAGTGAAAACTTTGTGGCCAACAGTTGGCACAAAAATTGCAGAAAGATGAGGACTAACTGCAGAGCAAACAGATGGGGTGTGGGAACAGCTCCTAAGTGAATCCCAAACTAAGCAATCCCAATGCCTTCCTGCTGAAGGCATTGGGATTGCTTAGTTTGGTGGAAAGGAGGCTCAGAAGTAAGAGAATAGTATGTAAACAATATGGCTGTGAAAAGAGAAGGAATAAGTTCTTCCCATTGCGGATGAGGCCAGGAAAGAGAGATGGAGTTACAGGGTAAGAATTCCTATCTAGCAATACTTCATACTGATCTGGACTACCTGGCGAGGCTGCTCGGCTTCCATCCCAGAGTCTTTTGGAACTAGTTGTCCGTCACAGAGGATGCTGGCACAGCTGATCCCACTGTTGGGTACTTCTGAGGACAACGTGCCCTCTTCAGGTCCCCACCAGCCTTGTTTTCTGTGATGATATCACTTGCTTCCTAGGATCCTGACCACAGATTTTATGAACTTAGATGCACACCCTGATGTATGGTTTGAGCTGCATCTTGTGTTGTTTTCACAAGCTCTCACATATTTGCGATTCTTTGAATTCTATTTAAGTTCAGAACTGAATCTTTTTTTCTTTTTTCCCCAATAAGTCAATCTGTTTTAATTGATTACAACAACATTAAATTTCATTTAGCAAATGTGAGTATTGTAATGTGCCCCCATTATAATGGGGGACATTAGAACCAAAACAAACTAGAAATGGGGTGACCCTACAAAAGGGAAAAAATCCTGGTTTCTTTTTGCCAAATCAGTTTAGGAATCTCACAGCTTTGTTATCTTTAAATATCTCACCTCAGTTAGGCACAGGATATCAGTTGGAGGCTCCATCAACAAAGATGAAAGATCAATTCCATGGTGAAATTGGATCTGAGGTTAAGGCTATTGACTGAACTTGAGATGGGAATCTATCACTCAGATATTCAGATGTGCATATAGTATGTAATGTGAAGGTAAGAACTGGAATTAGTTTAAAAAATTGTGAAAACACGTATTATACTTTCATAAAGACTATATTTAAAATTATTGTATTGCATGGTGGCAGTTCACTCTCTGAACTAGGCTTAGTTAAACCTTTTTCAAATGTAATGGTATTATGTGTTTTTTAAAATTATCTAAACTGCAGAAGCTTACTATACCTTAGCCTGGATAACCTATGGAATGACAGCTCTGTTTATGCTGACAACAAAAGTATGTCCAGTATTCAGGCTGCTGCATCTTCATTCTCTGTCTCTTTTTTTATTTATTTTATTTTTGCGTGTGTGTGTGTTTTGTTGTTGGGGTTTTGGTTTTTTGTTTGTTTGTTTGGCTTTTTATTTCTAACTAAGCCTAGCAACCATGTATTTTAAAATCCTTAATCAAAACTCTAAACCTGAATATTTATGTACTTCATGTAGCATTCATAAGAGCTTAATGGTTTAAAATAAGTTTCTGATACGTGCTTTCTGTGGTCAGCCTGCCTGGCATTTAACTAGGGACATTACAATCTTTTTCTCACTTAAAAATAAATAATTAGCCTTAAATAAATACACTTAAGGTAGGATTTTTTTAAGCTTAAAGGAGTTCCTAAAAGTTCATGTTGTTCCCCACCCAGAAAATTTCTTTTTCTTTTGCAAGATGATCTCACCATAAGATCTTGCACCAGCTTTAGGCCAGTTCCCACATCGCTTGCAGGCAGGTGTAGAGAGCTTGGTGTGCTCTATTTTGCTTGATCTGATGCCAGTGAAATTTCTCATCCCAAATTTCCTATTGTGCAGCCTGACCCCTCAAAACCATAAACTATAGGACACTTTTGCCTTTAATTATATTTTGGTCTATGGCCTTTGGTTGCTTTCAATGATTGCAAGCTATAACTAAGTCCACGTTGATTTAAGTCACTTGCAAAGGAATCCCCTTTGGTCTGGTGAACAAGAAGCTGGTGTGACTCGACAACCAAAGTTGTGCCTGAGTTGCAGCAGCGCTGTTCTCTAGGGCTTTTTTTCAGTCTCAGACACTAGGACTACTGTACTTTGGGATCTTAGAAGTCGTGAGATCCCAAAGCAGTGCTGCAGCAAAACGCGATGAAAAATGCAATGCCTGGGCTGCCTCTCTTTTTTTTTTTTTTTTGTTTATTTAAATAGTTACACACTTTCAGCAAGGAAAATGTTAAAATGCAGAGCTGGTAGAAACTGGTCAAAATCATGAGAAGAGAGGAGTCTAACCTTCCTGTAATGAAGCGCTCCAGGGAGAGTAGAGGGTGATAGTGCCCTCTCCTGCTGCATCCTGCTTCCCTGAGTATGGACTTTCTACCTTTTTTCATGTTCCCACATATCATTATGGATGGACCTTGCTTTTTTCTGAGGTCGCCTCCTTGCCTTCACTGGAGCTTGGGGAGGGGTAGAGACAGGTTGTGTTCCTCTGTTTAGGGGAAGGGCTGGTAGGGCTGTAGTGCTGGAGGGGTGGGGAGGAGGTCAAGGGCATAGTACAGAGACCTATAGCACTGGCGTCCCCAGCATCCCCTGTCCCTCTCCAGTCCTGTGCTGCAGGGAAGGAGCCTGTGTGTTTGCCGGGCTTAGTGCTGCCTCAAAGCACCCAGTTATTTCAGTGCATGCTCAGATGGGCACGTTTGACTCGTGGATCCACACAGACTCCTTTTTTGTTGTTGTTATTTAATCATTAATCACTGGAACAGAGATGTAAACAGCCGCGCTTGCCTGGTCCTCACCCACACAGGGAGCTGAGCCATCCTTCTGTGTGCCACCAGTCAAAGATGGGCTGCTTGGCAAACAAGCCTGGAGGGTCAGAGATGAGCTTGTTGTGTTTGCCTTTGCTGCATCTGCCCTGATTGGCTTGAGAAGCTGTGGGAAGGTCACCCTCTGCTAAATGGGAAATGAGGAAAAAAACTTGTTTTTGTGGTGTAAATGATAAAAATGGTTCTCCTGTGGCTCACAGGTGTTGCCTGGCAGTTATTTTGCTGAGCGTATCTCCCCAGGAAATGTGTAATCCTGGTCTGCTGTGGGAGCTCCTGCGATCAGACACTTCAGTAAGAGACTTGGTGCAAACCCTGCTGAAAGGACATGTGGCCAAAGCACTGGCTGTAGAAATGACCTGGAAAACAGCTAAAAAGATCAGTTATCAACCCAAACACTCTGGTTACTGCTGTGAAAGATGTGGCTGCAGATGTCAGCCAGGCTGGGCTCAAGGCAGAGAATTCTACTGGCCTTAACTGAGCAAGGAACCCATGTGAACACCAGTAACCCACACCCTACCTGCCGGTGAGATGTCTGAAACACAGAAATATAGCGAGGGAAGGGTCTGGAGCCCCAAACTTTGAGGTTTTTCAACCTTATCACTCCAGTTAATATTACCTCTGTCTACGGGATATGCCTTGTTTATATCATGAGGCCATGATTTGGAGGGTGGCTAGGAGGTCAAGAGAGGTCTTTCTCCCCTCTATCCTGCCCTGGTGAGACAGCACCTGGAATATTGTGTCCAGTTCTGGGTCCCTCAGTTCAGGAAAGACACAGAACTCCTTGAGAGAGTCCAGCACAGGGCCACCAAGATGACGAAGGGAGTGGAGCATCTTCCTTATGAGGACAGGCTGAGGGAGCTGGGTGTCTTCAGCTTGGAGAAGAAGAGACTGAGGGGTGAGGTCATTAATGTTTATAAATATGTGAAGGGCAAGTGTCAAGAGGATGGATCCATCTTCTCAGTGTTGGCCAGTGACAGAACAAGGGGGAATGGGTCCAAGCTGGAGCATAGGGCGTTCCATGTGAATATAAGGAAGAACTTTTTCACTGTGAGGGTGATGGAACACTGGAACAGGCTGCCCAGAGAGGTTGTGGAGTCTCCTTCTCTGGAGCCATTCAAGACCAATCTGGACACGTTCCTGTGTGATCTAATATAGGTGATCCTGCTCAGGTAGGGGGGTTGGACTAGATGATCTTTTGAGGTCCCTTCCAATTCCTGACATTCTGTAAGTCTGTGAATCTGTGAATTTCGTAGTACCTGAGCAACCTCTACCAAAAATTCCTTTCTCCTCCCGGGCCATGCTTGTACCCAGACCTGTGCCACTGCCCATTGCCCTGGATGCAGCTCTGAAGGTCCAAGGATGCTCTTGGGCACAGTGAAGCAAAGGAGATCTTTAACAACTGGAACATTTCTCTGTTACTGACCACAGTTTGGAGCTGGATCAATAGGGTTGGCCACACTTCCAAGGGGAGCCCCAGTACTGAGCTGGGAGTGAGCAGGGAGTTGAAGTAGCATCACCATCAATGCTGGGCTGTCACTAGAGCATCTCAGGTTCCCAAGCAGTGAAATGGCCTGGGATGACCCAGGGGACAGGTAAGGAAGGCCAGCTGGAGGCACAGCACTCTGCTCTCACCCTGGTGACAGCACTTACACATGGAATCACCTCACAGATTAACTCAACCACAGCTTCCTGCCATGGGTGAGTGGGTGGCAGAAGAGTATCCCACCCAGCCTCATTGCACTACAGAAGAGGAACGAGAGGCAGGAGTCGTTTGGGTTACAAAGACTAAGAGCTTTGTCTACCCCAGCAATCAAAACTAATCTCATACTGATTTTTGATCTTGACTGGTGATGAAAGAGCAGTCCCAGGCTCATCGCACTCATAGAGCCTGGAGTGAAGTGCTGAGGTCCTGCTGTGAGTTACTGCTGGAGTGGAGAGGGCTTTGGGCTGGGGCTGAAGCTGTGCCAGCCCTGCTGCATCCTGATCCCTGATGGGGAGGGAGTCCTGTTCTCTCCCACTAAATGCAGCTGCAGCTAGAGTTCCACTCCCCCCCCATGACAGCATGGGAATGAAATAAGAATGCACAGAAAGGAGCACAGAGAAAATTGAAGATGGTCTAGATCAATCAGCAAGCCTGGGTTGCTTTTTAGTGAGTTGCTGGTGACCACAGAGAGTGGTCACTCTATAATGAAGAATGGGATTCTGTGAGTGTTTGCTCTGTGATCCCCAACATCAAACCCCAATGTCCTGTGTCCATCCATGCAGGGTCGGGGGGGAGGAGGGGGGCAGTTGCATGTGCTGCCGTGACCCAGAGGCTGCTGTGCTTCAGTCCTTGCAGTCTTGGGTCTGGCTCCATCCATGCTGTCCATGTGTTCCTTTACCTGCTCCTCCAGCTGCCAGGAACCCGGGGAAGCACCATGGCCCTGTTCCCAGTATCAAAGCCAGAGGGAGGTTGTAGAGAAAGGTGTCTGTGTTGCCAGATGCCCAGCTGCCAGGCAACGGCAGCATCTGGCACACGTGCGTGCCGACCAAGATGGCACAGCAGTGCTTTGCCTGCATTTCTTTGGAAGCTTGGGGTGCAAGACACCCTCCAAACGAAGAACAAAGAATCCTGTTTATTAAAAAGTTTCAGCCCACGCAGATCTGCTTGCAGGGCAGAGGGGGAAGGGATGTTACGTGGAATAAATGTCTCTCATAAGTTATTGTACGTAAGCGCAAAGTTATGAAGTGACAACATTTCTAGAGGACAACGCTCGCTGCTCAGGAGCCACTCCTGGTTAAAAGACCCTTGTCACCAGGCTGATACAAATCATAGACAAGCTGTGTTTACTAACCAGTATCTCAGATAGAAATTGCACTTACAACCAGTTGAAAAAAGCTAGTAAGATAGAGCAAATAGATGGGCTTTAACACTTGACTCTTCTTCAGACAGGAACTGCAAAAATAGTATGATGGAATCACACCTTTGTTATTTCTCTCTGACTTCACATAAAAAAGCAGCCTGTGTTGGAGGAGGCTGCACCCAAAGTTTCAACCCCAGCCTGGCCTCCAGGTCTCAGGCAGGCCAGGTCTCCTTTTTGTGCAGACTGCAACTGCTCCATGGATTCAGTAACATCCTCACTGGTGCCTGTAAAGGCTTCCAGATGTGTGGTACCCTGGGTTATGCCTCTGCAGGTACCCTGAGCTACAGCTGTGTGGGTACCCTGGGTTACAGCCACCCCAGGAGCTCACGTGGCCATGGTCAGGAATGCTGCTGGGGCATCATATGTCACCCTGTTATCTCCACCTGCTCAAACAGGACCAAAAATTATCAAGACGTAAAAATGAAGAAACAATGACAACGTAGGACTAGGTGCTGTGGTGGGCTCTACACCATGGGGCAGTAATAGTGTCTTTGAGCTCATCTTTATGACAAGGGGGAAACAGTGTTTGGGAAGAGCTGGGGGGGCTTCCGACACAGCCAGCCCATCTTCACAGGCAGCAGCCTGTAGGGCAGAGCCGAGCCGCCTGCCCAGCACTGCGTGGCAAGTGGAAAAAACTACTTGGACACAAGCTCTTGGCCACATCAGGTTTGGAAATAAATGTCGCTTCTGGTCTATTGTGCAGGTGGTTTTCTCCCCCTCCCAACTTGTTATAAAACCCGTGAGCTGTGACCATTTTTCTGGATGCTACAGGCGAGTAATTCTCCTATTGAAACGTTCTGGCTGTGGCGTGGCGAGACCTGGCATTGCCTCCATCTGCAGATGCCGTGGCCACAGAGCACGGCTTCCAGCCCGGCAAGATGGTAGGTGGAAATAAAAAAAGGCAGCATCTTCCAAATCTGCCTTTGTATGTGCTCTGGGATGAATGTATGGTGGCTGAACCAACTGGAGGGAAGGAAATTTCTGGTTTAATTAGATGAACAGACTGAGCAACCAGATGCTTGAATAAAGAATAAAAATGAGCTGAGCTGCTGCTTGTCCAAGGGAGAACTTTGGTGGTGGAGGTTGGTTCACGGACCGGCCTCTTTCTCCTGCTGCTGCACTTGGGGAAAGCTCTGTATTGTCCCATTTGCACATAGGTGACTTGGACTGACATCACTAGCATGGGAGGGGGAATCAAGCTCCCCGAGAGAGCAGAAGCTGGCTCTGCCCACACCAGGATCACCTGACAAATCCCGTACGGGTGATGCACAACACACATGCTTTGGGTACTGACAGATCTGCAGTAAGCTGCTTAAGGTGGAAGGCAGCTGCACGGCGGCAGTATAAGGCACTTGCACGTCCTTATTTCGTGGTGCTCAACAAAACTGAACTAATAAAATGAAAGGCAATTTAAAAGTGCCTTGCAATTACCTTGTCCAAGAGCTTCTTAAAAGCTCCCGCAATGAAAGTGCGTTTGAGCTAAAAATATGGCACCAGCCATGACAGTATATAACAGCTATAATGTTTAACCTAGGAGGAATCAGCTTAGTTAAGCGCATCGCTTTACAACTGCTGGCACCTGGGAATAGTGTCTGTGTTTCTGGGTCAGTCTTTCAGATCCCAGCTTGTCAGACTGAAGGGGAACGAACCTCTTCCACTTAAAACATAACGGTATTACGCGCTGGAGTAAAACTAATGGCCAGTGATGGTACAGCAAAAATCCTGCAGGCAGCTGGTGAGGGAGGTGATGCCTGTGATTTAATCCATCCTGAAATCAGTCTCAGGCATCCCATTCTAATGCAATTTGTGTGCTATGGAAGTGTTTCTGCTGCTGAGTTATCTCTGTTGCTTCAAGCCTGACAGTGGCCACAGCCCCCCAACCCATCCTGATGAGCTTCCATTGTGCCGTTCTCTGGGGGCTCAGTGTCTGAGCAACCCCCAGGGCTCAGGGGACCTGAGGTTCACCTTATGCTTTCCTAGCCAAGTCATCTGAATGTTCTTGGATTTAGCACAGGGTGGCTGATGAGCATTATCTGTAAGGAAGGGAAAGTACAAACAGCTTTTATCTCCACAAGTGTCGTCCCTCCCCACCCCCACACCCATCAGCTTGAAGTCCACTGCCCCTATCGATGCGGTTAAAAACCACCAGCCCCTTATCTGCAAAACCTCTTGTAACACAACCCAGAGACCCGAGATATCTTGTTTTT
Organism: Heliornis fulica; assembly: GCA_013399135.1. Taxonomy (NCBI): domain Eukaryota; kingdom Metazoa; phylum Chordata; class Aves; order Gruiformes; family Heliornithidae; genus Heliornis; species Heliornis fulica. The sequence goes on from VXBZ01005997.1 coordinate 143,845, forward strand.
TGGCTCTCAAGACAGAGACCGAGGCTTAGGTCTGCACTTCAAAGTTTGATTTTGCCAGTCGGGAGTTTGCAGGGCTTGGTGTGTCACCATCCCCAAGGCAAACAGCCACGCCGGCCGGACCGCTGTTATCACAAAAGTGAAACCTATTTAAACTGCCATCCTGCTATCGAGTATCCCAGTCCCGATACGGCTGAGGAGAAGCGGGTCGACTCTTCAAGGGCTAATGCTGGCTGCTTGATAAATACTGCTGATGTGGAGCGAGGAGTATTACAACACTGCAAAAAGGTCCTTAAAAATGTTCAGGGATGAAAATTGCCGGCACTGTTGTGATTTTGAAGCTCAAATAATAAATGATTCAACAACTGTACAGTTACCATGGGGATGAATTCTCATTGAGACTAAAATTACCAAGTTGCTGACAAGGACCTATTTTTAGTAACAGCAGATGTGTATCTTTAAAAACATCAGCACAAACCTACTACTGTGTGTTTGTGTATGCATGCCTGCTCGCCTGTAATTGAGTTCTCTGATGCTAATAACAAAGGCAAAATAAGTAAATGTCTGCTCGCTGCAATGGGCCATGCAGCGATTTAGGCTGGGGGCGATAAGTGGAAGTTGCAATTAATACCTGATAAATAAAGCATGCAAAGTGGCCAGATTGCAAGCAAGCAACGGAACTCGTAAGCAGAGCCCTATCATTACCGTCAGCTAATGTGCCACAGTAATGGAGTGTCTATTTTCAGTGTCTGTGAGTATCTCTGGGAATCATCTGTCCGCACGGTCACAGCCCCACGGGCAAACCGAGGATAAAGGCTGACACAAGCTGAGGGCACAGATCCTGAACCTCCATCTCAAAGACTGAGTTTGTCAGTGCTCTCTCTCTATTTCACACTTGAGGGAGGTGCAAGGATAGCCCTGAAAGCACACAGATGAGGGAAGGTGTTAATGTATCCCCAGCAAAGACATAATGCAGCCAGTGTGGGCTTGCTAACCACCGACCAACTCATCCCATCCATGCTGACTCGCCACACTGTCAGCAACGCAAACTGAGCCGCCAGTTCAAGAGAGGTTAAAGCTCCTGCACCACTGGCTTTGGCTGGGATTTTCTCTTGACTAATAGGACAGGCTGTAGACCTGACTTTTTTTTGTTTGTTTGTTTTTAATAGCTTCATTTTGCTGCGGGAGTGGCAAGAGGGTGGCTATAAGGACATCTCATTGATGATAAAAGGATTGCTCTGGATAACTGGATAGACGTATCTCTGCTCGCCTCCTGGCACGCCAGTGCAATAGTCTGCCAACAAACCAGCTGAGGGAAAATCAAAAGCACTACGTTGTGGCCGGGTAGGACGACAGGGCACTACAGGAGACAGTTTGGCAGATCTGTCAAAAACCAAACAAGCTCTTTTGAGTTTCTGAAAGGCAGGGATGGAGACAGCGGAGAGGACTGCAGTGGTTCATAGCAGGCAGTAGCAATGCCTGCCCATGCTGCCGGTCATGCATCCCACAGAGAGCAATGGGAAAACAAGGGCATTTCAGATAAGAGAGAAAAGAAGAATTAAGGATCAAGAAAAGCCCATGTACTGACAAACATTTGCAAAGAAGCTATAAATTAGTTTCTATCCCAGTGTAAATTATGTAAAGGAGCTTCATTAAGCCATCCATCATTTCCCATTTTCGATATTTAATTAGGAAAGAACCGTTAGATCCTCCGAGTTGGCTCTGTGAGATGCACTGGCCATATATGCTCTGTTCTTGCAGTGTATGTGCCTCTTTCGAATACCTGTCTCTGTTAGGAAATACTATAATGTTCTACCACCAGAGAAAACTCTCCCCATTTCTCATATGATTGCTCTTGTATAATTTGTGGTCTGGGGGAGTTTTGTTTGACTTCAAAGAAGCTGTCTCGGTGGAAGCCAGCCAGTGGGTATTACAGGTAAGGGTCAAAGATCCCCTCATTCAGAAAGCCTCTCTGAACAACGTGACCACCTTACTGAAGATTAAACTGTGAGCTTCAGGAGACCTGGATAGCCAGACTGCCTGTGCTGGCCCTGCTCTGTTGAGATCACACATGTGGGCTCTTGTGGATCTCCCAAAGCCCTTCCTAAAAGAAGACCAGGATGGTACACACTGGAAACCAGAGGCATACAGAGCACACAGACATGTCTGAGGGATGGTCTCAGTCTTGCGGCTTATCTGAAGCAAAGGATGTGAATTTAATTCTGTAGCAAAGAGAAACTTGACATTCAACTTTCAGTTTGACCAATTCAACTTGGAGGTGTTTTTTTGTTGTCCAGTCACCGTGATCTGAACCTCCCCAACTTGGGAACTGGTCTAGAACCAGTTCCATAGGATCCTACATGAAAGTAGTGCTCAGGGTGGGTCATGATGTATCAAGCCACAGCAAGAAAAAAAATCTTGAAATTACCTACTTGCTAAGGAGCTACATTCACGTAGCCTGGATTCCTTCTTCCTAGCTGAGATGTAGGGAAATACTTGGTGAATTCCACGCACTACTTTGAAATGGAATCTTTCTTTGTACATGGATGTGCCAGCTCAGTGGGATCATAGGATAATTCAGGTCAAAAGGACATCAAGAGGTTGTCTGAAGTGGGGACAACTGTGAGGTCAGGCCATGTTGCTCAGCATCTTATCCAATTTGATTGTAAAGCCCACCAAGGATGGAGACTGAAACCTCTGGGCAACCTCTTCCAATGTCTGACTATCCTCGCAAGGAAGACGTTTCTGCTTATATCAAGGACATAAGGATTGGGTAAATTCTTTAATCAACTTCTCTTTGCCTTGGAAACATCATCACACACAGTGTGAGTGCTAACCTGAGTAGCAGCAGTTATTCAAGGAAAGCCAGGATCACCCAGGGCCACAGATCTTCACTGTGATACACTCAATACCACGCGCAGAAGTACAAAGGCAGCCCATGCTACACTGACATTGCTGGGTGTGCAGTGGGAATGACAAGACAGTAACAGATTCTATTTGCACTTAATTTTCCTCACCGTGATATGGATAAAGATGCAGCAGTAACTAACTTAAACAGAACCACAAAAAGGTAACACGAAGAGGAAGGTGCAGCTCCTACAACCTCACTGCTTTTGAAATCACTAAAATTTCAATACCCAAGGAGTCACTGACCAGGCAGGACACAAGTTCTGGTTTATAGCCGTAACTGTGGAAATAAGACTTGGGCAGTGCCCTATTTTTCCGCCTTGCTAGGGCAGATGGAGGAAGCTGAGGCATCTCTGTGCAGTATTAGACAAAAAAATCGCATCTCAAGTGCTGGGGTGTTGAGAAATACCAATGCAGAAATAAATGAGGTCAGTTCTCCAAATGAAGCTAGAGGGGTGAAGGTTTAGATTGTGTATCAGGGGGAAATTCTTCATGGAAGGAGTGGTGAGGTGCTGGAACAGGCTGCTCAGAGAGGTGGTGGAAGCTGCAACCCTGGAGGTGTTCAAGGCCAGGTTGGATGGGGCCCTGGGCAACCTTGTCTAGCTCCAGGCCTGGAGGTTGGTGGCTGTGCCTGTGGCAGGGGGGTTGGAACTCGATGATGTTGGGGTCCCTTCCTACCCAGACCATTCTGTGTGATTCTGTGTGATGTCTGTCCTGCCAGTGCTGTCTCACAGTCCTGGAGACAATCAGTGGCAGGAAAAGGGCAAAATCCCAGCTAGGCCCAGGCAGGCAGTGAAGCCACAAGCACGACAGGACAGAGAGAAGAGCTGAGTCAATGCTGCCCTGTCAGTCTCCACATGCCAGCACCTTTTCATAGGTAGCCAGGGGAACTGTCTTAGTCTCTGCCATGCTACTTGCTCCAGATGGGTCTCTAACAGTCTTTCCTCTCATGATGGGCTCCATAATCTCAAAGCTTTGGGAATTGCCCTCTCTAGGAGTTGGTAAAGGGAATTGAGGCTTACACACACCTCTGTTTCAGTGTGAGTCCTTTGGTCTAGCATGTCTGAAACCTCTTTTCCCCCAAAGTCCTTCATGTCCTTTCAAATCTCACCTCTTTAGGGTTTCCTGAGGAGTCTTCTGAAGGAACCCAATGTCCAGTCCCACACCCCTCTCCAGAGGCAGCTTCCACATGCAACATCCCATCCTGCTGTTCCTTTGTTGGCCCTCAGTGTTATGACCAGAGGCCAAGGTAGCCACCAGGCACCCATGACAGGCTGTCAGTCTCTCAGCTTCTCAGAGACAGCCTGGCTTCCCTGACCACCTTCCCATCCCCTGCAGGAGCCAGCTTTGCATCCAAACATAGATCAAGTGACTACAGCAGGTCATGTGTCTGGGCTCCAAAAGGATGAGAACTGCTGGGGCTCTTCCACCATGCAGCAGCTGGTATGAAGCAGCTCACCAACATCCAAGATACTTAGCTAAGCAGAGCTCAGGTCTTACCCAGTATGACAATCCCTAGAGTTTTACAGATTTAATTATATGGGACTGTCACTTATGAAAGATCACCTTTGCTGTCAATCCATTAATCTCCTCTGCTGAGTTACAGGAGTTCAAATAAATTGAACTGGACTGGTTGTGAAGTTAAAATCGCTCACTGCAAAATCTTGGTCTATTTGGTTTTAACACTCAAGTTATCTTCCCCTCTCCAATTTAGAAGTTTCTAAAATTTATGTACTTAAAAGTAGTGCCTCCTGGATAACACAATTTCAACTTCTAGGTGTCTGTGCTTGTTGTACTTAAAGGTGAAGATCAGTTTGTACCATAATTTCCCCAAGCAGAGAGAATCTGAAACCATTAAATGTTTTTCACAATTAGGTTTTGAGCTGAATTTTTCTCTCTTTTTTTTTTTTTAATTTTTTTTTTTATTCTTACCCTGAAGGAAAAACACTTTTCCAACTCCAGGAAATATGAGAAAAATCTCCAGTCCTGTGAATAAGAAAAAAACATCACAGTGCAAGCACACTAAAAAGTACTGAAGCCAAAAGAATTGAGACTTTTAATAATATAAAAGTTAAAGCCATTACAATCTTAAGGCAGATCTGTATTATGCTGGCTGCAAACTTCAAATCACTTCTGCATGAAGATATCCTTGAAAGAGTCATTCAGCATGGGGCTATACCTGACAATAAGGATTTTTGTTTTCTTTAGGAAGAGGCAGGTGAACCAACACCATTTGAAACTCCATTTTTTACAATAATTTGGTATTTCTGATAGGATCTGCTCTGCTGTTACTAAGATAAGACCTGTTCAGGAGCAGCTATGGAGGCAAAGCACACACAGGGCATATGCAGTATTACTGAAGCAACATTTCAGCCTCGTTTTGCAACGAGACTAAAGGGCACGATGCTATTCTTCCATAGTCATTACTGTATACTACATTTTTTCCCTAAAAATCTGTCAAAGGTGCTTGATATCTGTAGCTCCTCCTAAAAAAGGGGGAAACCAGATCTACATGGATGCAGAAGTAGAAATTTATGTCTCTCGTTTCCATTTTGGCACACTCCAGGCTGACATACTCCTTTTATATGGGAATAAGATTTTGTGTGGCTCAGGATCTAGCCGCTGTTCAGGACAGAGCTGAAAGCAGACGAGGAAGTTTGCATTGGAAGCCTTGGACGAAAGCAGCTGCCAAAAGACCCTGAGGGAAGCTAACAGAAGAGCAGCAAGATGAAAAATACATATATCTCCTTTTTTTTTTTTTTCTGTTTTCTTTTTGAACTTTCCAAAATGATGTGCAGGTGAGATACCACATTGGTGGGTTACACCTGCACACTGGCTGACAGCAAGGCATTGCCCAGAACACCAACACTTATTTCTGCCTGCAAACAGCAGGAAATGATTAGTTACCCCCCTCGTTTTCCATCCTTCAGGAGAAGCTGGGGATGTATGTACATACAGCCAGTCACCTACTTCAGCACGGTCTGGCTTCCTGAGAAAAAAATACTGCTCTTGTAAAAATGAAAGGCATCACAATGTGGATTTCAGAACACTAATAACCCGAACTTTCACCTTAACTTAGAGCCAGGGCTTCTGTAGATTTAAGCCTTGAAACTAGGACAATTGTTGTGATACGGATGGAATAAGCCTCGACGTTTTGTGGTAAAATGCTTAGAGAAGCAAATATTCAGTATTAAGCCAGCCAGCATCCTTTTCCTCTAATTAAAACATTTTCATCCTGGTGCTCTTTCATCACATACCATCAAATGAAAAAAATGTATTCATTTAATTCAGTGCAGCTCGTAAAAGCGATCCCACCAAACCAGAAGACTACACCCTCTCCAGACTATAAAAACCATGGGAGACCTACCTCCTGAGGGGCAGCTGAAGGCACAAGCTCTACAGCATGCTGGGGAGCAGTGAAGTCCCTCGGATGAGGGCTCACAGTTACCTACATGGGAGGAAAATGAATGCAGGTCTATTTATTCTCTAACTTACCACTTGGCTTCCAACTACAAAAGTTTTAGCAGGTTGAGGGTTGGGGGGGTGGGGGGGGGGGGTGCCTTAGTTTTACAATGGTTGCTGCTATAAAACCCGTACTTGTGGATGGAATTGAACATATTGAACTTTTTCATATAGCTCAGGAGCTTACAGAATTTCTTTAACACCTCTTCATGAAACCCTGACAAGTCAGTGATTACCTGGGGGACACAGAGATGAGGTGGGTTTACAATTTCTTTTGATCGTTGATGTCCTAGTGCCCACAGCGATGAGAAGTACCCTTAGCTGGCTGTATTACTCTATCAGACACCACCAGATTAGATCATGGGAAGCAAAAAATACAATTTAGATACAGGATATTGCGTAAGGAACAGCTAATGCTGCGCGCCTCTGAATTTATGGTGCCTGATTTCCTGTAGCTTCCTCTGTCGTGGAGTCTACAATGTCTACTAGTGTGGCTTGGTCACACTGCAGCCTTTCTCTCTCTCAGGGCACCAATCTCTTCTTCTCTAAAGGCTGCAGTTCTGTAGCTTTGAGAAAGGTGGCTGAGGTTAGTCATACAGCTGAAGTATTGGTTTTAGAAGAGAAACAGCAAACCAACCTCATTGACACAGGAAATGAGTTTGCCAATGTCATTTTTTGTGTTGCTGCGAAGGCATTTAGGTAGTTGTCATAGCACTTTAAGTGGTGTCTTCCATCTACTTCTAAAAGAAAAAAAAAAAAACAAAACACAAACACATGAGGAAATTCCCATACAAGTTGAGAGGAATTTTTCTGTTACCTCCATCTGCTCATTTTATTGCAGGAAGGATTTCAGCCTGATTTCTGCTCCACGCTGTACAGATTGAAGATGAAAGACAGTTTTAACTTGGCCTTCAACTCACAGACCGCGAATTTTGCAAGAAGTAAACCAGGTCTTAGCTATCAATAAGTGAATGAGCTACAAGTGTTTGAAGACAAATGAACAAGCAAGTCCAAAGTACCTACCAAAAGGCAACTGAACAGAACAAAGCTACAGCTGGGAAGAACAATATGACATGGATGAAAGACATTTATAGTAAATGTTTACAAACACAAGCTGGAAATAATGGTCTGGTAGGGGGGAAATGCAGGGTGAGGAAAGGAAAATAGTGGGGACAGAACTAGGAGGGATTGAGGGATGCTCTTTAGATGGAGATGGAGATGATGGAGATGAAGATGGAAGTGATAGAGGTGGAACTGATAGAGATGAAGCCACCAACACTGGGACTGGCCCTGGCTGGCCAGAAGTTAAGTTGTGTATTAACCAGCATTCATCCTTCTCCTTTATGACATTCATCCTTCTCCTTTATGACTTCCATAAGATACACCTGCTATTTCCTTTAAAACCTAATTTTTAAGGATTTTGGGCAGAATCCCTGCTTTCCTACCATGTTTATTATGCTGTGTACTGCACCCACGTATTTTTTACAGGAGCTTCTAAGTGCTGGTGCAAAAGTCAGCTAAAAGGAAGACAGCAGACATGGGGGGGAACAGCAAAAAAATCATACTACGAGCCAGATTTCTGGCTAAACTGAGTTACTTCTGAGAACTGAGAGCGTTAAAGTAGAAAGAGCAATATATATCAAAGGTGTGAAGCTGAGTTTTGGGCAAGGGATCAGGAAAACACTTTTTCATTCATACTGAGAAAACTCAGAAGGAATTAAGCTGCACCGCAGACTGCGAGGGAAAAAGCCGTGGCAGCCTTGTGCCATGCTAATGCAACACCACAGAGAGGCGCACTGAAAATGAGATTGTGAACCCTCAAGGTATTTGCTTACAAAATTCTTTAAAATAAAGTTTTCCCCAAAAAATATAGCCCCTGTAAGTACAATGGGAACAAGCTCCTTTCCCAGTGCATTGCACCATCCCTTGTTACAAATGCCTAAATGGCTCGTTTGTGCTCCCACAGTTCATGTGACCCACTGCAAAATCTTGTGTTTGGAATAATTTTTACCCTCACAAGATGGAAGAAAAAAAAAACCACAACAAACCCCCCCCCAGCTAAATAGCTAAAAGCCTTATATGAAAATATACTTGTATTCCAAATTTAAAAGCTGAGGCGATCTATATGTTGACTTAGAAATGCAGATATTCTAAGGATACCATAAAGGCGAAATTCGCTTTTTGTTTCTCTAGAAACCGACAACTGGTATCTGAGCATTGGCTAAATGTAGTCAAGAAACCTATGAAAACCTGTGAAACACGGGTATTTAAAGCTTACAAAGACGCTTACTTCGCTGTTCAACCTTTTTAACCTGTTTGGGAAACAAAGTAGACAGGTGACTGGTATCCACATCCCTTTCTGTTTGTATGACCACATAGCGCAGCATGGGGCAGTATTTGAAAACGAGAATTTGCAATGGATCAATGGAAGCCTTCTGGCAATATTTCAATTGAAATCTCGTAAAACTTGGCTTCTGAAACCAAAATAAGCCATGTTCGATCCGTTCCCTTACGAAGAAGTGACACGTGCTCTGTTTTGAAGATAATTTTAAAAGACTTACAAGGAAGAAGTGATGATAAAGGTTGCTGGCACCAGCTCAGGATGTTCAAGTTAGGAGTGATGAAGACACATGGGTGAGTTATGCAAGTTATCTGAAACAAGTGCCAAAAACTCTTTTACCAAATCATCACACACTCTACATAACGCTTAGCTCACTGTAACCTCTTTTCATATATACATCTCCCAGCCTCACACAAAGGAGAAAGTAAAAGCTATTTTAGAAGTAATTTAGGAAGCTTAAAAAACAGCCAGTCACTGTGAAATTTATTAGCATCTTTTCTAAGCCTCACTTCAACTGCCAGTTTATTGAAAAGTGTTATTCTAGTAAAATCCTTAAAAAGAATGTCTCGAGGCTTTCAATGACTACAAAGGACACTTGTAAAGTTAGCTGTTCTCATTAGTATACGGAGGCTAGGATTTGGGGAAGGGGGAAGGGGAGGGGGGAGGAGAGGGGGATGCAGAATTGATGCATAATTATCAGTGGTGAAAAACCTCAAGCCACCCATACCTCTTTCCGAATTTCAGCTGATGGCCGCACACACACTTTTAACCATAGTTGTGTAACATCTCGAGCCCTGTTGGCCACGCTCGGATTTTAGCCTGTTTCCTCCAGCTCTTTCAGTAAAGATAATTAAACTACTCATCAAATTCCGCATCCACACAGCCAGTACCTATCGGTCCCAGCATCTAAAGGACAAATATGAGAACAACTAGTTCTTCCCTTGTTGGCTAGTGGTTGTATTTGAAGCTAAGATTTCTTTTTACATTCTATCGAACTTTTTTCTTTTTCTGAGTTAAGAAAGAAGCAAATTTCAAATAAAAATTCCTTTGAAGGACAACCGACACGTTACATTATCGTATTAGAGGCTAGGAACAAATGGCAGACCCAAATCCGTTCCAAGTTGTGTGAAACGCCACAAAAGCAGTGTAAGTTATGAGAAAAAGGACTTCAGATGTTAGTCATTAAGGAGGTTCTAAAATGCACTGAACTTCTTCCTCTGTGCTTTACATGCTTTTATATGGAAAAACTGCATTCCACTTATAAATTAATCAAGATAAAGCTAATAATAACATCACATACTATTCCTAGTGCATGAGGAATCCAGCTAGACATTGTAAAAACCTTCAGCATCCATTTACATCAGGAACCGGTAAGCAGAGAAAGGAAACAAAAATATTTTGTGGATGTAACGTGTTCTTGAAAGAACTAATCACACAAGCAAATGTAACTGTTCAAATTGCTCTCTTGGACAAAGGCAAACATCTTCCATTTTCTTTCATGTGGGATTGCTACCTTCTTCAAAGGGGAAGCTTTTACCTCAAATTGAGTGGGGGTTGGGAGATTGTTATGCTCCAGACTGTCTGATGTGTTCAGTTCTGATCTTGAAGCTCATTCTTTTGACTCCTAAAGACCTACTGTAGGATTTTACCAAGGAAGCTATTCAGAATATATTTTATCACCAGCACCCCATTCTGGGTTTTAAAGACTTGGGGGAAAAAGAATATATGCTGCCTAGATCTCTGTACCCTCCTTTCTAGCGTTTCCTCCCCAGAGGAGAAAATAAAAAAGAAAGAAAAAACTAAAAAACCCAACCCCAAACCAAAACAAGTAACCAACAGGCTCTGTTCCTTCCTCAATACATGATACCTAATTTTGGTTTCAGTATGATTTGACTTTACAAATTCCAACAGCCTTCTTGGCTGCTCGAAGGGGCGTCTCGCAGCTTCCCAACGAACGCTGCTGGCAAACAAAGGGGCTCAGTTGCATCTCCGTGCATTAATAACCGGTGTCCCGCTGCATCAGACTATGCGGATTGTTGTGGAAATTTTGTGTGTGTGCGAGTCTGCAAAATGGAGATCTCACAACTGAAAGAAGATCAAGGGGAATGTGCCTACTGGAGCATCATCCACATAGTTTTATTCTCATGAAGCGACGTTCACTTCCTCTTAACAATGAGACACAGACCCCAAAATAAAAACAAGACCACGTTTATTCAATACAGACAGGTTAATTAAGACAGTAAGTCCTGTAAATCAGGAACACATTTTAAACACTCCGGTACGAAGTGCATGTATTTAATATCAACAGCTGCATTCTGTATTCGAGCCATTGAGTTTGTCGGGGAAGGGTGGATTCAAGGGCTTTTTTTCTTTTTGGTAGAAAAAAAACAAACAAACAACGAACAACCAAACTTGTTTCGGCTGCCTTATGTGAACAATGCGGCTCAGGCTCCATTCACTCATCAGGCTTTACAATTTTAAGTCCAGCTGCCTTCCAGCTTTTTTTTTTTCTTTTCACATTTTTAACTGCTTGATACAGTCACAACAGGGAAAAAATAAACATTAAAATAATAATTAAAAAAAACTAAACAAAAACCCCAAACGAGCCCGGGAGGGGAAAGGAAACA
>VXBZ01005997.1:155828-214716 GCA_013399135.1 Heliornis fulica
GGCGAGTAGGGGGCGGCGCGGTCGCGGGCGCTGCCCGGTCCCAGATGCTTGGGGACGCGGGGCGGCGGCGGCGCCCGGTGGGCGCTCAGCTGCAGCACCTCACCCAGCTTGGCCACCAACGCGTCCACCTCCTTGGAGCCCGCTTGCCCTACGGCGACCGAGCGCTCCAGCAGCAGGAAGCGCTCGCCCGGGCGGCACGGCATCTCGGCCGGCGCCCTGCCGTGCCGCAGACGCAGCGGGACCGGGGCCGCCGCCCCGCGCGCACGCGAGCACACGCGGCTCCGGCGGCTGCGGTTGAAGCTGGAGCTCGGCCCGCTGGGGTTGGTTTGTAAACAATGGGTGACGCGGGATCCCGGGCGCCTCCCACTGCGCCGGGCGGGGAAGGGGGGGAAGACCCCGCCACCAACGGCCCGCCGACGGCTACCGGCGCTAACGCCCCCCCGCAGCGGGTGAGGAGGACTCGTTCTCCGGCGCGGGGGCGGCTCCTGCGGCCGGAGACCGCTGGCCGGGCGAGGCCACCCTGCGTCCGCCGGTCACGCCGCTCCCCGTCCGTCCGCGTGTCCCCCCCCGGTCTGTGCGTCTCGTGGATCGGCCCGCTTTCAAACCCCGCACCTCGGGTCTCGGGGGCGGAGCCCGGATGATTGGCAGGAGGGGTGTGAGGGGGCGGGGCGAGCGGCCCGTCTGAGGAGGGGAGGTGCGCGGCTGCCCCCGTGGGAAGAGGCTGCAGAGGGGCCTGCGGGGGCCGGGCCGGGCCATTCGCCGTTCCGCCGCCTCAGGACGAGTGCCCCGAAGGGAGGCGGGAGGGGACAGCCTTTGTCGGGTGGTGAATGGCGCCCGGGCGCGGAGAGAAGGGTGGCCGCCCTCGGTGGGTACCGTGCCTGCCCCAGTCCCGCTCGGATGCTGCCCCGGGAAACCGTTAAGCAGCGGGAAGGGCTCCGTGCGCCGGTGTGTGCGCCGGTGTGTGGACGCCTTGCGGGCTGCGGGGCCGGGGGCCGGACGCGCCTGTACTGGCCCCGTAACGCCGCACGTGGGAGCGGCGCTTGCGCTTCCCTAGGCGTAGCGCCGAGCGGGCCGCACGTTGCCGTTCCCTTTACGGCAGCCTCCGGCCACGGTCGGGTTTGAGGTCCCAACGCGGTGACGGCTTCAGCGCCGGCTCCGGACCCCGCAGCGCGCTGCTGTGCTGCCTCCGGGTCAGGTGCGGCCGCCGCGGCTCTCCAGCTCGGTGTGCCGGCAGCGCGTTGCTTTGCGCTTCGGTCCCGGTGCGTGGAAACGCCTTTTGGGGGGGTCTTGTTCTCCGTCACTGCAATTGGGAGGCGGGAAGCGGGTCTGTGCGGGCGCTCCTTGGGGTGTGCTCCCTGCCTGCGGTTACTCCACCAGCCGGGCCAAGGCTCCGTCCAGCCTTTTTCTGTCCCAAGCCCAGGCCTGTTCTCCCCTCGAATCCGTCACCACGTCCTGTCAGCGATTGCTGAAGTTCCAACAATGAGCCTCGAATAACATTTTCTGGATGTCAGAGCACTGGGGTCATAGTCCGGAACGGGCTCATTCACATAACTGGGCATGCTGGGAAACGCTAGTGAGATGGAAGTTGCTCACACGCCTAACAGCTATCAGCACCGTGCCCTTAGTTAATCAGTAAGCAGCTGGCAGAGGAGAGGGCACGTCCTTTTTTCTGTTTGTCCATGTTTTCCTCAGCTACTTTCATTTGTTGTTCAAACTGAAAGAACCTCTGTGCGTAAACGCACGTGTCTGTGAGCGTGCCTGTCACCAGAACGTGTTACTGGTCACTCCAGCCTACAGATCCAAGTCCATTGCTACATCTCCAGGCTGGATTTGTATGGGCTGGGTATAAAGTGGGCTGCCTAACTGCACATTATTTACACACACACACACACACACGTATATTTGACGTACTGATGCTTCTCTTATATTTGGCACCTTCTTGGTAACTGGCAGTTAAAACTCATTGCATTGTCTTTCAGGTAGTGAAAAAAAGTGAGATCTTGTTTCCCCACGCCAGAATATCTTAAACACTTCCACCTTTATTCCCTAACGGTGCGGTATCTTTTCAAGTGAAATAAAGGCAGGCCTACATAGATGCAGTAGATGGATCTACTTCAACTCCAAGGGAGATCTATATTCAGAGCACTTCTGAGTAGGTAATCTGGCATTCTGTACAAGCAGAATTGCAATAAACCAGTACAGCTTATTCCAGCCTTTTCTTCTCCTCCCACAAAAGTGAAATAAGCTCTACCAGCAAAAGCTCAGCGCTGCTTGTGATTACATCTACACCTGGGGCTTTCATGAGCCCGGCAACGATAATCACAAATCGCGCTTCATTGCATCCCCAACCAACAGCAGCGCTGGGAAAAGTTTGCAGGGTAGAGCAGATCCATGCCACAGATAGGGAGCTCAGAGCACAGTCATTTGCAGAATTCTGATGTCCTCAGATGTGTTTTAATGGCGCAGTCATTTGCAGAATTCTGATGTCCTCAGATGTGTTTTAATGGAAATCATGAGTGATGATTGACTGACAATTGACTGAGTATCTGCTGAGGATTTTAGGACTAAACCTGCTGATAATATTTACATTGAGTGGTACTAATCAGGGTTAATAGTTTTGCCACCTCAACAAAAGGAGCATCATAGATTTCTGTGAGTTATCACGAGAAGGGCTTTTCAGATTATGTTCTCCTAGAAGAATTTGGAACCTCACCCATGAATTTGGTACTCTAGCTGCTCTCTTCACAGTAAGAGTGAAAGACAAGAGAAAAGCTTAAATGCTGGAGAAGACACTGTATTTCAGATCTGAGGTTCTCCCTCAAAGGTATGCTTATATGGGAAAAACTACACCAAAGTGGGCTCAGCATGAATATGCATTGTGCTCATGTTTGTGGCATGGCAGCACCCAGTCTTTTCTGAAGTCAAACCCTGATCCATGCCCAGAGCAGGTCTAAACTGCCTGCATCCACCACTGGATGTTCCCAGCAGAAATCACTACAGTGAGTTCCAAACTGTTAGCTACTTGCTAGTGCCTCTCTGCAGAAATGAGAACTTCAGCAACGGGTTTTGCAATAAGTGGCTGTTGTACATACAGGCACACTGATGCAGGGTTTATGAGCTTAAGTGGCAGGGTTGGCTGCCAGGAAGAGGCTGAGGCTTCTTCACTTGTACCCATCAGGTCATTTGGCCAGGCCCCAAGTTAGCTATAGCAAGGCATTCTTACTTAGTTTGGGAGAATCACAGCCTGTCTATCATACTTGTTTTTCTTCTTCCACTGATGAGTTCTGCAGCCCTGCTTTGACTTTAGTAGCTTCCCACAATTACAAAAATTCCATCAAACTGTGAAACATTAAGGATAGGGACCAGTTCTTTTAAATGTTAAAGGATGAAAAGAGTTGCAAAACTGTTGGCAAGATTTTTCTGACCACCGACAATATTTCTCTGAGCAATAGTTTCACAATGAATGTTGCCATGATCCTTTTTTTTTTCTTTTCCTGATACATTTCTCTGTATTACCTGTTTCTGTTCTGGGATTGCCAAAATTCCCACCTCAAATTGTTGCCTTAGAAAGATGGTACAGTTGCAGACATCAATTGGTTCCTTTATGTAGTTCATTTGAACTCTCTCTTTATCTCTTCATCTTTTTAGAAAACACAGTTTAAAATATTTTTAGTGAGTATCTTAATATTTTTACTTTCAGATATCCCTAGCGGAGGACAGTGTCACAAACAAGTACTAATTATATGGATTATGTGGCCATCTATTAAATTTCCATATAATTTTACAGCATTTCCTGAGCATACATTTTATTTTCAGAATGTAAAGGTCAGTGTATGTATCTTACCTTTTGTTCTGATCCTTAAAGGGTGGACATTTGGATGTGACTTCTGAGATTTAAACCTATTAAGGACAAAGAAAGAATATACTTAAATCCTTTGAAGTCTGCAGTCGAGCATGATTTAATTCTTTCCATTTTATGTATGTGTTCAGGATCATGCACATGTTCTGATGTGTTAGGGAAATCAGAAATAATATTTATCGATGTGAAATAATATTGAATTTGTGCATGTGTTTGCATCTCAAACCCTTATGCCAGAAACACATGATCTGTGATCTCAGACTCCTGTGTTGTGTATAGAAATAAATTAGATTGATATGTTCACGACAAAGACTGTGTTGCACTGCAATGGTAAAGTATTTACAGTGGTGTTTACAAAACAGTAAGAGGGCTGTGAACTGGGCGAACCCAGTGACTAGGAGGTCCTTTCTAGTCCTTTCTTCAGGCATTTCTCACGTCTTTTTCTTTTTCATCAGAACTTCTGTCATATCTATTAAATGTGCACAGCTTCTCTTCATAACAATAGTGTCGATGAAGGATGTTTGTACAAAGCAAATTAATTTCCTGTGCACACTTTAAGCACAGAATGGGGAGAGGCCGGAACACCATCCAAATAAGACGAGGTTAGATTCCCCAATAATTGTTTTGTAACATGCATTCATAATAGATTTCCAAGAACAAAAGGCATTCCTTTAGAAACAGCTGAGGTTGCTAAGTGACACAAATGTATTTACTGTGTCACAACTTGCAAAAGCCAAACACAGTAGAACAGGGGAATTAATAAGCAGAAATGTCGTTAGTCTTACACTGACTCCTGGGGTAAATATAATCCTGTTGGCCAACAGTTTTAGGTGGGTTTGGATGCCCAGTCTGAGGCGGGAAACAGTTGCCTTTGAAAATGTTGAGCTTTCATCCTTGAGAAATTCAAATGTGCATATTTTGTCCAAACACAAGAACCTGAGTTCAGATCTATGGGATTTGTTTTGTTAGAATAGTGTTTGTGTTTATCCTAGGTATTGTTTCTGTTTGTCCCCAGTCAGTTACCTAAGAATTTGCACATGGGGATTCAGCTTCCTAGCAAGGCTGGGAATTACATCGTCAATCGTGAGGCTTAGTTACTTCTTTTTTGCTGAAGTTATTACTGTTTCTTACATCTTTCAGACACACACACACACACACACACAAAAAAAAAACCCAAACAAAAAACAAACGCCAAACCCCGGTCTTTAGGGAAAAATCTAGAGGTGGAGCCTTCTTCTATCTTCTCACCTTCCTCTAGTGTCCAACACACTGAACTTCTGTAACCCATCTTATCCATGTGCTCAGGACACATTTTCCCTTTGGAGGGACCACAAGAACTTTCATTTGGCCTGGTAAACTGATCCTTCCCTTTTCCCTAAGTGGCAAAACCTCCTCTCCTCCAATACACAAGATTACCTGTGCCTGCCCCAAAAATGTACCAAGGTGCTCGGCATGCATCAGGATTGCTTCAGAAGAGTGCATTAAGCTACCTGCTTATTAAGAGCTGACAGGTTGCCTTGCCCAACAGCCTCTGCTAGTTTAGGAATGAGACAGCAGGCGTGGGAAATGAGCCTGCAGACATCTCAGGGATGCACTAAAACTACGGGGCAACCAGGTCTTTGTTTGTTTATTCAAATAATTGACTCACTTCCAGCTTTCCTAATAACCGGAATAGATTTTAATGGTAACATTATGTTATAAGCGATGGGTTGGTGTAATCTGGCGTGTGGGCTCTGACAGATTTTCCATATATGCAATTCATGTGAATAGTTTCCATTTTTCTGATCTTTTCAAATATTAAAATTCAGGAAACTGAAATGAAAATGAAATATTGAACTGCCCTCAAAATCTCATTCACCTGTTGTCAAAATTCCATGCACATTTGTGTATGTCCTGACAAAATCCTCATACTTGCTCTTATACCTTCAACCAGTAATTGTTTGTTAACCAGACACGTCTCTTCACAGTCCTGTTAAAACAATCCTATCTACTGCGAATACTGAAAAGCCACAATCAATAAACTAGTATATAATGGTTACGAGTAATGTGTCTCACTCAGCATGTAGGTCAAAAAAGGGAAAAAAAGAAAAAAAGCCTCTTGTCTAATTGTATTTGAATTAGATTTGTCTAAAATTAAGGGAGCACTTGTCCCACAAGGACCAGAGCCAATTCCACCGAATCAATGGGAACTGGGCGTGACTGCTGGCTTTCTTCATTGAAATCCCTCCTTCAAGCATACTTTTGACATGAAGCCATTAGAAAAAGATGACTGTTAGTCTGAAAGAAAAAAAAAAAAACAAACAGGAATCACCTGAGATCTGATAACCCCTTCTTGTTTTGAATCTGAACTGTGGTGTTTGCGTAATTTAGGGACCAGGCTTGCTCCTCACAGAAGCATGATCAACCCTTGGATGAGAAACATCTTGGGGCAGCTGCTGTGGTTATAGATACAGTTACATTTCCTTCTTTCTGCTCCCTGACCCACAGCTCATCTATTTTTTCCTTTCCTTTGTGGTATTACTCATCTCATCATGAATTCCCCAGTTTTCCTGCTTATTCTAGTCCTGCGAGCACACTAGCGTGTCCAGTAGCTGTATTCAACATGAAGTTTGATCTCTGCCATTTTTCTCTGCAAGAGCCCATGACTAGCAAAAGATTTTAAAAACAACAAACTTCATTTTTCTGAAGTCTTACTAGCCCCTCAGAACAAGACATGTAGGTCTAGCTTTCTGTCTTCGCTCTAAAATAATTGTGTGTGACAGCCTGATTCTACTGCATCACCCCCCTAAATATAATCCTTCTGTGATCCTTTGTTTGCTTTGTTTTTTGTTTGGGGGTGTGTGTGATTTTTTTCCATTTAACTTTTAAAAATCCACACATTTGTGAAGGAATGGCTTATTTCAAACTTTTTTTTTAACTCTGTCTGCTGACTTTATCTTCCAGCCACCTATTAGGTCAGCCTGATTTTCCCTTATTAAATCAAGGCAATATATTTAGACAATGAATTTCCCAATAGCAAAGTCAACAAACAAGATCTATAAATTATTACACAGTAATAATTTCCATCACATTAGTAACCATGTTTTCCTGTACATTTTGTTTAGAGCTAAATTCACCCTCAGTGGATAATGAAAAGAGCCCTTCAGGTTGCAAACTTTTCAATATAAAATTCCCAACATAATAGATTTCATTATATCCTTGGGTGCTACTATACATGCATAATTTAGAGTCAGAATCACAGGTCATGTCACTTACCTCCTTCTGATGCAGGGCTCTCAAGACTCTGGCTTACAGCAAGAGACATGGAGAGGCTCCTGCCTCCTTCCCTTTTTGTCTTTTGAGGGTCCTGCTGAACCATTACAGCTCACAGCCAAGGGCACCTATGCAAACTGGCCGTGATTTTAAATCACAGAAACATACAATACCAGGTCAGAAGGGACCTCAAGAATCATCTCATCCAGCCTTGCTTGGCAAAAGCTCTGTGTAGACAAGATGGCCCAGCACCCTGTGCAGGCACATTGGAAAAGTATCCAGTGCTGGGGAGTCCACCACCTCCCTGAGGGGATGATTCCAGTGGCTGATTGCTCTCATTGTGGAAAATTTTCCTCTTGTGTCCAGTCAGAATCTCCCCAGGAGTAATTTGTTCTCATTATCCCTTGTCTTTTCCATGTGACTCATTGTATAAAGGGAGTCTCCATCTTTGTTGTAGCCTTTAAATACTGGAACAGGGTAATAAGGTGTCCCCTAAGCCTTCTTTTCTTAGGGCTGACCAAACCCAGTTGACTCAGCTCTTCCTCTTAAGGCAGGCTTCCCCACCCACCACACAAGACAACTTGTCTAAATGGCAACACACCAGTTTCTCTAGGAGGAGGCTGTGGGGGACACCACAGAAGCCTGGGTACTGAAATAAGACTGATGAGTCTGATGGATCATTCTTTAAGCCTTCTTGTAGATGGGGGTGACATTAACCTTCTTCCAGTCTTCAGGGATGTCCCCTGATCTCCACGACTTCTCAAAGATTACAGAAAGCAGCCTCACAACACCACCAGCCAGCTCTCCTAACACCTTTGAGTGGATATTGTCAGGACCCGTAATAGTTCACTAACCAGCTCTTTCCTGACAGAGGGTCTGTGTTTGCGTGGATGTGGAGTTTTATTCCCCAGGCCTGGGGGCCAACAGAGCTAGTAAAGACAGAGGTGAAGAAAGTGCTGAGAACCTCTGTCTTTTCAGTGATGTTGATGACTAATTCACCTCTCCCGTTTATCAGTGTTTTCCTTCTCTTTCTGCCTGGTGTTTACACACCTGAAGAACCCCTCCTTGTGCTTTTTGACACCTCTGGCTAATGGAGGCTTGTGGGGTGAAGCTTTACAGGTAAAGTCCTATGGGAGCCACTGGTTTTTGCCTGATCTGAATTGTTCTTATTGGACTCTCACTGTTGCTGTCAATAATGTGCTCTCTTCTCTTTGGAGACACTCAGCATTTTGGAATAATTCCCCCCTTATTCCCTCCCAATAGCATTGTGCAAATTAAGAGCAGCAAAACAAAATTCCTGCTGATTATGATGAAAATGTTTCAGTACTTAAATCCAAACAGAAGAAACTTTCCTGCCTCGCTCTGTGCTTCCTCTTTCTAGCAGACTGCTACAACACAGCAATCATTGCTACTGGGCATTTTGATTCCAACATGACATCCTTTTTACAAAAGACATGACTGTATTTCCTTAAGGGTGAGTCACGGAGATTCAAATACACTTTTTTGTCAGGAAAATTACAACTATCCCTCCCCAGTATTCCCTCAGCACTGCTGCATTTTGTTGGGATTTAAGTGTGACCTATGTGCTCTTGTGGTAGCTTCTTCAAGATCTTTGCTACTGTATGAAGGGACACTTGCAGCCTCTGCCTCTCAAAGCATATCTTTAACTTGTGCCTGCTGCAGTAGCCACAGCTACATAACGCCAAATGTTTAGTACCAATATTGCTTTAAGGTTTCTGACCCCACATGCCCACTGCTATGCCTACGTTGGAGCTCTCGCTGTTGTGCTAGCAGATCTGTGTTAAACCTCACTGGCTCCCATTTTTTAATGGGAGTTCTTTAAAAATATATTCTTTTCAGGACTCCGAATATGCTGAATCAGCAGAAATGAGCAATGCTTCACACCATGAAGCCACAGACTGAGACTTCTGCCACCCTTAACAGTTCTTAGCAGTGCCACGAGCTAGCTGTGCTATTAATTCTGTCCCAGGCATGAGCAGGAGCCCTCCAGCAAGAGGAAGGAGGATTGGGAAGTAATTGGAAAACCTACAGCATTCAAATGGTGCAAAACTGTGCTCACAGTATGGAGCAGCTGACATGATAGACACTTTATTATCAGCCTGTATCTTCCTGTTCAACTCACTGCCCCAAATCAAAAGCAACAGCAGGTGCAGACTTCATATTTTTTGTGTAGAAAGGACTCCAGCTATGGCCAGAATGAATAATAATTCAGGCTAGCTTAGGGGTGAAATTAAGTCCGAAGAACTTATAAAGAGAAACATTGATTTCAGAATTGATTTAAATATGTATAAAGTAAATTTGCTGGCACCATTCTGTTTTAGCCATGAAGACAAGACCCCAAAGGCCAACATTTCTAAGGCAATTTGTCTGAGGAAGAAACACCCATTTTCAGTTAATGAACCATTTTATAAAGCACTTAATAATATTATCTTTCACTAGAACTTTCCTATAAAATACACATTTAGGTCACCATCTTCAGCTAGGAAGTCATCGCTAAAGTTATGTACCATTGGCGTTATGAGTTCATACATATTTCAAAAGTTTCCTCCTTTTTTCTTTTCACAAATTTGACTACACAATCCATTTTAAAATGGTCCCTTCTTTACGTTTGTGGGTTTTTACTGAATGGGAAGCTGCAAGAGGAAAGCTTTCCACCGCATTTGCCAAAATCCGTTGTTGTTGCAGCCTGGTGGGTTTTACTATGTTCAATCGAACAGGATAGTAAATTGGGCAAAAGAGTGCTAAAAACAGAAGTTGCAACATGGTTTGTAAAGACACAAACTACTTCTTGTAGTGAGGGGCCCAAAACTGCACACAGTACTTGAGGTCAAAAACTGTACACAGCATCTTGAGTGCTGGGTGCAGTTCTGGGCCCCTCACTACAAGAAGCATGTTGAGATGCTGGAGCATGTCCAGAGAAGGGCAACGAAGCTGGGGAAGGGTCTGGAGCACAAGTCCTACGAGGAGCGGCTGAGGGAGCTGGGGCTTGTTAGTCTGGAGAAAAGGAGGCTGAGGGGAGACCTTATCGCTCTCTAAAATACCTGCAAGGAGGGTGCAGAGAGATGTGGGTTGGTCTCTTCTCTCGGGTAGCAAGTGATAGGACAAGAAGAAATGGTTACAAACTGCACCAGGGGAGATTTAGGTCAGATATCAGGGAAAGATTCTTTACTAAAAGAGCTGTTAGACATTGGAACAGGCTGCCCAGGGAAGTGGTGGAGTCACCAACCCTGGAGGTATTTAAAAGGAGAATAGATGATGTGCTGAAGGAGATGATCTAGAGGTGGACTAGGCAGGGTTAGGCTGTGGTTGGACTCGATGATCTTAAGAGTCTCTTCCAACCCAAGCGATTCTATGATTCTAAATGAGCAGCAAAGCTGGGAACCAGAGAAGCTAGACTTAAGACTGCCTCAGAACCATATATGACCTGAAACTTATTCACACAGCAGAACAAAAATAATTTCAAAATATCAAAAGGAACAACTCCCATGGCAGTTCCAGCCTTTTGGTGACTTTCTTCCTCATACTTTTCCTACTCTTCCTATTTACACAGATTCTTATCAGCACTAGGTATTACGTAGTCTGCTACAGCAAATTGTGGTACATCAGAGTAGGGATTACACTTGCAGAAAATAAAATGTTAATGATGATAATTAAGGTTTTCCTGGAATTCCCATATGCATCCTTATTATCACTGCAGCCATCATTCAGCGGCTGAACTCTCCATGCTGTGCTCATTGATGCACAAATCAGAAATTTCTTGAAGACTGTGTGAATCTAAACTATTCCTCCTTCATAGAAACATTCTGAAAGAACTGTGCAGTCCCAAAATCCCAAAAGAAAAGCTCTTCTAAGATACCAAAAGAGGAAGACAGTTGCATTGCTCAATAAGAAACCCCTTGACAATGCCGAGCAGAAGGGAGTGACCACATGAATATTTCCTGCGCTGAGGTACCCCAACCTTCACAGGGGTGTTGTAAGGTGACTTGTGTAACTTGCGGGTAGTCTGGCTGGCACCTCATTGTGGACATGCTGGCCTAATCTGGCTAAGCCAATCTAGTGGCAATTTGCCTTTGGAGGCTCTTCCCTACCTGCACCCCTCTCTGTTTCTGACACCGCCCTCGTGCTGGCACTGGTGCTCTTTGGAACCACAGCCAGCCATACCAGAGGGTTCAGCCAGGAGAGAACAGCCTGAAAAAAAACCACTGAGTTTTATATCGGTTTAGCTTTCCACGCTGGATTATTTATGGTTTAATGCACATCCCTAGGAAAGAGCTTGGCTAGCAGACAGGAGGGGGAGTGGGACTTCTTTCAGCTGCAAGTTTGGCTTAACAGAATCATAAACCCATGGGTGGAGTTTCCCCAAAACACTGACTTTGGCAGTGAAACTTCTAAGAAGTGTCTGCTCTGCTCCATGCCCAGATGGTTGCTTCCACCTTTGTGCCGAAGTTCACAGCTTCCTCAGATGGGCCAGTGCAATCATCCTCTATAGGGCTCGACTATAAATTGGGCTGTGGCCCAAGGTACATAACTTCTCACGCAACAGTGATGAGCTGTGGTATGAGACCAGGAGTGAGTAGCTGGAGGTCATAAGGCAGGAACTTTAACCAACGTGGTTGCTGGAGCTAGTCTCTCATGAAACTACAGTTGGAGGTATCTCAGAGTATCATGTTCCTTGAATTCATCATCACCTGCAATTTTCCGATGCTTGTTAATTAAAGAAAATGCTCTGTGTGGCAGCTGCAGTAGTGGATTCAGTTTTTTACCCAGAAAATGTTCTGCTGGGGGAACAAATAAATATGTAACCATTATGGCATAGTATTGTGGACTTGTATGTGACAGCATGGGTCAAATATCTTTCAGTCTTGCCGCATAGACAGACATCACATAAAGGATCTTAATACAACTTCAGTACGTTACTAACTAGCATTTACTCCTGCCACAGATCTCCTTTGTGGAGTAGAGCCATGCAAATATATTCAATACAGACTTGTTAGCTCATGTTACAGCCCTTCAAAATCCATTGCTTTAACCATGATTTAGGAATAAACAAAAATCCAATTTCTTCCATGCTGACAATAAACTACTGTTTATGTTAGGAAAAAACCAAAACCCAAAACAACCTAAAGGGTGTTTATATTTAGACTTGGGCCAAAGTGCCAGAGGGTGTGATCTTCACAGGCAATCTCAGCCTTTCACTGGGAGTTTCTGTGCAGACAAGCCTCCCAAACAGGTGTTATTCTCATGCAACCATATGACTTGCAGAATTGGTGTCTGAGGCAAGGACCAGCCATCCTAAAGAGCTGTCTCGAGGCTGATGTGAAGGACAAGTGAGCTTTTTGGACATCTTCTGCTGAGAAAATGTTGTAAAATATTTTACTTATAAAAGTTTCTGCTTGGAGAATGTGGCTAAGTTCACTGTTTTGAGTGAACTTTCTCTTCCATCCTTGGGTGTTTGAATTGCCTAACTCACAATGAACTCTTCTTACTCAGCTGAGACAAAATATTCAGTGGGCTTTAGCAGATCCTCTCTCACCTCTTCCAATATCTAACAGAGACTAATACTGCTGGTAAAAAAAATTATTAAGAACTTCATACACATAATTTCTCATTCTAATAATAAGGCAAACATGAGTATGATGGAAAGCATTTTCTTTCTGAACGGATTTGTTGTATATATATATTATTTCTTGGAGCAACAAAGAAGACATTGTGATCTAAAAATGTCAGTCCTCAAGTTGAATTTGTAGTTGCAGTTATCTGTTTATATGAAAGGAGATGCTGAAGAGCTGCAAGGCTCTCAAATATTGATTCAGCAAAAAGGATGAATCCTGTGCATGCTTTCCCAGCCATGCACATGTGCGTGTTTCTTGTATGTCACTCAATGTGTGCTGCCTTTTACAGCACAGTTTGTGTGATTTGTAACTTTGATTTACTGTATGATTTCCTGTGTATGTAACAATCCTTAAATAAGGGCCATTTTGTGGGTAGCAAAGTATTTGAGTGCAGCTCACCACCACCACGTCACCCAGATCTATTGTGCCACTGTTAATGGCATATTCAGAAGAACACTCAACTAATGAAATTCTTCTAGGACAGTACTTAGCTTTGGCAAACATTTCCCACGTGTCTCTGAGTGGCAGTCCATCTTTTGATGTTTGTATTTGCCATCTGGAGATATCAGCTTTGTTCTACAGAAGAACTATGTTATGGTCTTGAGATTTTTTTAAATCTCAAGTAGAAAAGAACACTTTTAAAACGTTTGCAAACAAATGTAGTCATAAATAGTGTAGAAAACTGGAAACATTCATATTAATGGTGTGGACATACTTTTCGGGCAAGTAACTGAAATTTTTTTTCCATCCACTTGCTACAGATAACCCAAAAGGAATTGTAAGCAAATTCTTTAAGAGAAAAAATATATACTGTAGTTTTTAGCTTCCTCATTTTATGAATGTGGTCATTCATAAAATGTGTGAGCCTGAAGAACTGTGAGCCTGACCGGGATGGTCAGGCTCACAGTTCTTCCAGTATTCCTTACCACAAGGCAGTTTTCCTGATTTTCGTGGATTTTCTACACAACTTTTGTGAAAAATATTTTAACAAAGGGTGATCTACATGATAAATATAAAAGCTCCTGGGTTCCTTGGACAGGCAGATGCAAGAATTACACATTATTCTTATGGCTGTTGCAATTACTATTCATACTTGCAACGATTTGAATGCAGAATCTGTATTTCCTTGTACTCAGCTACAACTCAGATAAGCATCGGAGTATCCATGTAAAGGATGCAACCTCCTGTTACACTGCAGTAGGTTGGTTTTGCCACCAGCTACTGCAGGATAACCGCTAACATGAAATTCAGATCTCGGCAGGTAAAATGCTTCCAGTTGAACTTTGTAATTTCCATAACATGGAATATTTGAAGCTATAGCCATGTTAAATAGAACCACAACCAATGGTTGTAAACCACAGAACAATTAAAACTCAATTCCTAGAAATGTGTTAATGATCTTTCCAGCTATTTATGCTGTTGAGATAGGCAGGGCCATATACAGTACTCAGAAACGATACGCATTCATCTATGTTTATATCACTGGGAAAGGCACTGCCATCTGCCCTTAGCAATTCTCTCTCTACTCTTTGCTCTTTGTAAGATGAGCCCAGCTTCAACGTCACGTTAAGATTTATTGCTAGCGATCTGCTTGGAGTTGTTTTCTGGTCACCAGTAGTTTGGATTCCCTTTTCTCTCTGCTTGGCCAGTGCCACCGTGGGATTTGGGCTTGTCAGAGTTATTTTATACATCATTAGCTCAGCAGTGCAAGGGACGATTACTTTCCCATAGAAAAGTAATTCTTCCTCAAAAGACACATGTAAATCTTGGCTGTTAAGACAATGGGCTTTTGCAAATTTCCTTGAATGCTGAATACTCAGGATTTTATTCTTTGCTGCCTCACACCTCTTGCTGTCATTTATATTGCTGCCCAAGAGCGCTCCCGAATCAGCGACACTTCACGCTGCATCTCCCAACCTTGGAGACTACTCGCTTTGTAATCTTAATGCCCTTGTGCACAAGTCTTATTCATTTCATTTCCTATAGTTTCAGGTTCATTTCCTATAACGATCAAAAGTCGGTGCCGTGGTTTAGCCCTGAAAAGGAATGATACCACAGCCCTTGCTGCATTACGGAGAGTAAGTAGGGCAGAGGCCAGCTGGGCAGCAGCCAGCTCCTGACTCTGGCATTCATAGGCTGGGAAGCTCCAAGGTGAAACATAATTGGACACACTCAAAAACTAGAGGCCATAAATAGAATAAAACAAACAAACACATTCAGAAAAATGAAGGTTGCAAGAGCTGGGCTTTTTCCAGATGCTCTTCCTAATTTTTAAATTTTTTTACAAAGTCACCGTTTCATTTGGATGGTAATGCATGTTCTAGCTCTTGGTGCTGCACTTTCCACAGCTGAACAAGTGCTCAGTATTCTGTCCTGTTCCTTCTTGTGGTACATTTTGCTGAAAGACTCAGGTACATTGCTGTTTGAGCCCATGAGTTTGGCTGGTGTGGTCAGGACACAGCAATTCTCTGAGCGTATTTGGGGTGCTCGGTGACCAGTTTCTGACATCTGTGCACTGGGAAGACTCATTTTCAGAGCCTGAGAGCTGCTCTGTCATCAAAAACTATGAAAACTTGGAGCATTCAGCACTGCCTCAATGTTTCTGCAACATTGGGTGTTGATCTGTAAAATAATTTCTCCAAAGTCCTGTTCTGTTCCTGCTTTGCAGGTGGTCTGGTACTGCAGCAGAGCTGTCTGTTAATGGGGAACCCAGGCTTGCAGGGAGCCAGGTAGATTGAAACAGCAGCAAAGTTGTCAGCCAACCCCCCATACCCCAAACGGAACACCTAGGTGGGCCCACATATGTGCTAATATTTGTTAGCACAGAACTCTATTAACCAAGCTGTCAGCCTGAGTTGAAGCATTTTCTGTTTGATTTTTATCTTTATGTCCTCTGACTTGTCCACTTTTCATTTTTCCCCAATGAGCTCTCACCCCACTGTGCAAGGTGTACATCAGATATTAGTATTGTAAATTTGGGATTCCGTAGCATTTTTTCATCCAAAAAAACCATACAGTGACCAAAAGTCATTCTGACAATACTGTACTTCTGGCCAAAGATGTCTTTTGGTGTGTTCCCACTTGTGGGGGACAGTGGGATGGTTGTAATGTAGAACTATGCTGGTGACCCTTCCAAGTATACACCAGCCCTGAAGGACTAGGCAAGTCACAACAGAAAATCAGAATACTTACCAATGGAAACCAAGCTGGCAAGACCTAGAACAACACTTCCACAAGGATTTCAGAGAAGTTTACACATGCAAGTGTCCGTAAGGGTCCTCTTATGTTGAGATTTTGAAGGGAACAGAGGATCCTTTGCTGGAAATGGCTAGGAAGTGAGAATACCTCACAGCCAGTGAGATCTTCTTGTGACGGAGACAGGTCGCAGTCCATGGTTCCTCTAAGGGAAGCACCAAGGCATTGGTGATTACAGGTATTCCTTTCTCTGATATTTGTCTCTGCTCCTGCCAGTGCTGCTGCAGGCTGCCCCTTTGGTATGTCATCTTAGAAAAGTAACCCTGGGGGAAAAAAAATGTGCTGACTTCTCAAAGCTGGACCAGTTTCTCAATCCCTCCCACAAAGAACTGGGTTGGCTTCCCTGATGGGGTGGTGCACTGTGATTTTGGAACTGGGGACTTGTGTCAGGACAGATGGAGCAGGACAGAGGGGGGCCTCTGTGTTTTTCCTGCCCATCTTCTTGGTGGTTACATCCCAGATATGGGAATATATTCTAACTGGAGCAGATTTACTGGGGCACTCAGGAGAGAATGACTGGTTTGCAGTTGGTGTGTAGGGGTGAGTTAACACAGAGTGTGCACAGGAACTATGGAATGAAATGTCCAAACGCATGAGTGCCTCTGGTTATCCTTACACACACGTTCTAAAATATTACTTCATGAGAGCCTGCAAGAATGAAGCCAGAGCAAAGGGAAAAAAACAGAATCCTTCACAACTGTCAATTAGAAAGTGATGCAGTATGTCAAAGAAGTAGAGACTTTATGAAAGCCAAATACGCACTGCAGTCATTTGTGCTCAGTACCAGCTTGTAACTATTGCTATATGTAAAATGATAGCAAATAATTAACATAAAACTGGTTAGTTATTACTTGGGCCTGGAGCCAAACTGTGTTATAGCTGATTTACCATAAAGGCTTATCTGCACTCGCACTGTTCCCACCCTTGCTCCGGTACCAGAGCAGCCTCAGTTGTGGGAACAACTGCAGGAGCTCCTGTTGGACCAGGCAGGGCATTTTTACTGCCATGTGGCCTAATCTGGTTGTGCAGTCATGTGTGCACAGCGCAGCCTACGGATGTGTGTTTTACAGCTTTGCCATAGAAATGTCTTTAATATGCACGCCAACAGTCAGCATATAAAAATCATTTCCATCGAGTGGTTTTGGGATATAGGAAAGACAGATTTCAAGGCTTGTTATTACGCTACTGTGATGGGCTTTAAAAAGTAAACATTTTTCCTAGGATGTTATAAATATCTCATCATGCCATTAGAGCAGTCTAGGAAATGATCACGGCTACACAGGAGAAAGGCAATACTGC
The DNA here is from genome assembly GCA_013399135.1 of Heliornis fulica. Lineage (NCBI taxonomy): Eukaryota > Metazoa > Chordata > Aves > Gruiformes > Heliornithidae > Heliornis > Heliornis fulica. The sequence goes on from VXBZ01005997.1 coordinate 173,127, forward strand.
AGTAATTAAAATGTCTCGCTCTCCTTTGTTTTCCTGACAGGGAGCTGCAAGAAAGAACAACCTGCTAATGTCCAGACATTTTCTTGACCCTTTTAAAAAAACACCAAAAAAGCTTGTTGTTTACCCTAGAAACCGAGGCTTTGCTTATGGTGTGTGCTGTGCCGTGAAGCGTATGGAGATATAGGCTGCTAGAGCCAGCGCCTTTCTCACTCAGCTACTCCAAGGTTACGTATTCACAGGGGACCCAGATTCAGGTTTGGGTGACTAACCCAATACACACACATGTCTTGGAGGACTCAGGTTTGAAAACATAAGCCTAAGATTCTAAAAGCCAGCAAGGAGTTAAGCAATAAACCGTATCAGGTAGCCTGTTTATTACCAGATGGCTATTTCCACTGCTGTTCTCCATAAAGTCATGCCAGCACTTTCATTTTAAACACTGTTTTTCATTAGTTTATATAACACAGCTGTAAATATTTTTTCAGGATGAAACTCTGCATTCAAAGTCACAAGGGAGAAACTAGGAAAGAAAACCCACCCCTGGCCATGCTGCTTTTGAATGATATAAAAGTGGAACTGCTCAGAGTGTTGCATCCATTGGGTATGTTCAACTCAATAAAAGCTCTGGATTAACAAGTGGAGGACATACAAAGCCATCTCTAGCAAAAGTCCTCCACAAGGCAGCAGGCCTGGAACAGCCTGTGTGCTGAATCTTCAACTGGAATGGAAGAGCTCAATAAACAAAATACCAGTATAGTAATGCTGAAAGAATATAATTAGTAACTACATTCTTGACTTCTGCTCTCTGGCATTTCCATTGTAAACGTGGATTGTCAAATCAAGCATGGGTAAAGCCATGGATATGACCCTGTATAATGTGGATGAAGGGTCTGATCGCTGAGGTTGAGATCATACAAGACAGCTAAGCCATCTGCTAGATGCCTGGTTAAAAAAAAACCAGCCTTTTTTTTTATTTTTTCCCAACCACACTTGTTTTCTTCTCAGTGAGACCTCCAAATGCTAGAGCCAACACAAGAGAAATTGCCAGAGCAAAGATCCTCTTCACAGTGCTTGTTGACATAGCTTAGCCCCTTTGTGTGACCAGCCTGAGAGCATCTTCCAAGGGGGATATCTTCTCGGTAACAGTGTTGAGAAGCTTCTCCCTGCTCATCCTGGACTTTATGCCAGCTCTCTGTTGAGCTGGCGCAGCAGTTTGCACAGTTGAGTCATGAACTGCGCTGAGGAACATATATCACTTTGCTGGGTTGTTTCCTAAGGTGGTTTACTACATGGTTACACAGACAGTTGGGCTGGGGCAGCTCAGGATGCTGTAGGGAGGCACAGCTGATCAGCAACAGGGTAAACAGCAACTGCTTCAGCCAGTCCTAAATGGTACGACACCAGAAGCCAAATCATGGGATCAAGTTATTTTGGTTCTTTCCATTGGCTTCAGTGAAAAATAACTGATCCTCCTGTTGTCACCTGAAATCTCTGTGCGTTTGAAATTAGTGAGTGTTTTTTTCCCGTTATTTCAATTGAACTGTGTGTAGAGTAAAAAAAAACACAAACACCTCACCTGAGTTTCGATGCTTAGGAAGTTCCCATCTAAGGACATTTGGACCACGTACTAAAAGGCCATTTGGGCAGAAACCCATAGACTTTCTTCCACTTCCTGGCTTATTCACCAGCTTTATGTGATTATTTATATTCTACAAGAGCAGCTATTGGTCTCCGCTGTGACTAGAGGTTATCACAGAAGCTTAGAATTCTGAGGAATTTATAGAATTCTCAGAATACGACAAAAGGCTTGTGGTTGTGGAGTGGTTGTGGTTGTTGAGGTTATGGAGTCTCCTTCTCTGGAGACATTCAAGACCAATCTGGATGCATTCCTGTCCCACAGGAGATTCTGCACTGATGTGAGGAAGAACTTCTTCACAGTGAGGGTGATGGAGCACTGGAATAGGCTGCCCAGGGGGGTTGTGGAGTCTCCTTCCCTGGAGACATTCAAGACCCGTCTGGACACCTACCTGTGTGGCCTGCTCTAGGGAACCTGCTTTGGCAGGGGAGTTGGACTTGATGATCTCTCAAGGTCCCTTCAAACCCCTACAATTCTGTGAATCTGTGAATCTGTGGTCTTGAATGTCCAAATGGAGAACAGTGACAAGTGATACTTCACTTGACAATTGGACATTGAGCCATTGACCATAACTCTTTGAGTGTAACCATCCAACCAATTCCACCTGCTGAATGGTCCATCCATCAAATCCATATAAAATAATATGAAAGTAAATCCCTTTAATCTCACTCAAGGAAAAAAATAATCTGTGGCTGATAGAGGCTCCTGAATACAGGACAGTACAAGGAAAATGACTGGATGCCTGGGATATATCCACTGGAAGCCAGCATCCATCCATCCATCCATCCATCCATCCATCCATCCATCCATCCATCCATCCATCCTCTTCCCCATGCTTGGCCACATGCTCTGCTTTAGCAGTTGTGCAGACAGTCCTGTGCTGGCTCCCCTGAAAGCCATCATGGACATGCCCATCTGAGTAGGTCAGTACATCCATCAAACCTCCACTGGCATTAAACCAGAGCGGAGTACAACTCTCAAAGCCATCCAAGGAGGTCCTGAGGATTAACAGAATGGGCCCTTTAGGTGTGTATCTCGTGCTACAGGATTGTGTAGCAGGATCATGTGTAGCAGGATTACTAAAACCTCACTTATTTTTGGCTTGTTTTGAATCTAGGTGCCCAATATCCCATTTAAGTATCAAAGTTTAGGCCAGGAACTCCCTAGGCACGGTGATACTGCATGATAATTCCTGCTCAAATGTGAGAGGGTTTAGCTCTTTGAAAGGAACTTTCAGCATCTCTAGGGAAAAAAAAATCAGAGAAAACAACTAGATGTTTCTGGGAGGAAGATGGGTTTCTCAGTCCCTGCATCTGAGAAATGCTTATAATGACACCTAAGCTCACAGAAAAGCTGCGAAGCTTAATCTCTGTGTGAACAGCCTGTCAGTGTGTACACAAAAACTGTTGCTCTGGCAAGGGAAGGGATGAGGTGGCCCAATAACTCTGTGGTGAGTCAGTGATGTTACCTAATCCATAGTACAGCTGTGCCGCGTGGGATACTTGCTATAAACATTGTCTTATCACCTATTTACCTGGGAGGGTGAACTGGTTCAGCTAAAATAAGAACAGGAATAAACCTGTGTCCGACAGCACCTCAACCTTACCTCTCCTTATGCGCTGGCACTCCCTGTCCTGTGTGAAATGAACTCACAGAGATTTTTTTTTGTTGTTGTTGTTGTTGTTTGAATTATTAATTACTTAATTGAACAAAATGAAGAAGGATGAAAATAACCCAGAGAAACGTGGGTTTGTGCACTGCTTCAACTAGAGTTTCCAAGCTGAGGTAAAGCAATAAATGTCAGGGACCAGCTGCTTCCTGTCTTACATGAGTCCATGTAGAGATGGTGATTCCCTCCAGATTACCTCTTGGGAAACACTGGCTGAGAGCATTATTTAAAAAAGAAATAATGGATGTCAGCAAACAGAAGCTGACTTTATATTATTCCCTTCTCATTTTCCCCTTTCCAATCCACTGAGTGCTGTGGCTGCATTCAGGGGACTCATAAAATCATTTGGGCTCACAGGCTCTGGTTCCCCTCCTCTCTGAAGTCACATCCCGCTTCCCACCACTGCACCGAAAGGAGAATGGGGCCACTCAAACCACTCTAAAGTGTAAGAGAAGCGTTCAGCAGACTTTGGTACTCCCCTCACCCTGTCCTCAGGGACACATGACGTGTCCTGTGGCAGGTTGCCGTTGCTCATGTGTGAGCATGCAAATGAGAGCACCTCGTCACCTCTGGAGGATGCTCCGAGTTCCTCAGTGCTGGGTTAAGTGGGAGATCATTAGAAAGAGATGCTTATGAAGTACACAAGTCCAGACATCCTAAGATTGCAGGCAATAAGGGCTTTATGTATTATTTTGATGATTATGTGGCATTTCTATCACAGAAGTGTTAGACACGCTAGAAATTGTACATACTGTTAGAGAAATACTGTCCCTGTCATTAGGGGACACTTTTAAAAGATAGAGGAGATGAAGCCTGGGGGAAAATAATACACTATTTTACAAACATATACCAAGGTAATGATGAGAGCTCTTGTGCACATTTATAGATCACACCCAGGGAAATACACTCGTAGCAGAATTGTTAATCTTAGCTTCCTGCTTGGTTGTGATTTGTTTAGAAATCCAGCTTTTGAGTCAGGAAATCCTCATCAGAATAGAAATTATAAAGGTGGGAAAGATCTAATAAGTAATGGGATGAGGTGGGTTGACCTTGGCTGGAGGCCAGGTATCCCCAAAGCCAGTCTATCACTCACCCTCCTCAGCTGGACGGAGAGAGAAGATATAATGAAAAGCTCATGTGTTAAGATAAGGACAGGGAGAGATCGTTCAGCAGTTACCTTCATGGGCAAAGCAGACTCAACAACAAAATTATCTCATTTATCAAAAATCAAAAAGAGTAGAATAATGAGAAATATACACAAATATTAAAACACCTCTCCCCCCCTCTCCTTTCTTCCTGGACTCAACTTTATTCTCAAATTCTCTCCTTCTTCCCTCCTACCCCTCAAGCGGCACAGGGGGACAGGGAATAGGAGTTGTGGTCTTTTCATCACACATTGTGTCTGTTGCTCCTTCCTCCTCAGAGAGGACTCCTCACTCCCTACCCCTACTTCAGCCTGTGGTCCCTCTCATGGAAGACAGTCCTCTGTGAACTCATCCAACATGACTTCTTCCTATGGGCTACATTTTCACAAACTGCCCAGTATGGGTCCCTTTCATAGGGTGGAGACCTTCAGGACCAGACTGCTCCAGCATGGTTTCCCACAAGGCCCTAAGTCCTCCCACAAAGCCTGCTTCAGCCTGGGCTCCTCTCTTCGCAGACTGAAGACCCTTCCAGACGTTTGCTTCAGCACAGACTTCCCACCAGGTCACAGCCTCCTTCAGGTGCACCCACCTTCTTCGTTTCTTCCTTACTTCCACCAGAGATGTTTTTCACTGTTTTTCTCCCTTTTCTTCCTATTTCCCATGCACATGCACCCTCAGCTTTGGAATCACTCTTCAAAACTCAGTGGTTCCTCCCACTTTGCAACCACCCCACCCCTTGAGCCCTGTCACTGCCACTGTGGCAGTGCCAACCACCACGCAGGAGCAGGAAACCGATCCAGGTTTGAAGCAATGCTTTAAAAGTGGAGGTGGGGAAAGGGGAGAGAGGGAGGAAGAGGCATAGTTATTTTTAACTTGGATTGACTCCTTTACCTTACTTCATGCTGCAACCTTGGAGTCCCTGACCCTGGTGGAGCAGGCAATGGCAGCGAGCCAGTGGCTGGGGAGTGTGTGCTGCTGAACCTTCCTTGCCAACAAGACAGGGGTGGCATGTGCTCTGCTCAGCCCATGACGTGGCTTCTGTTGCTAACTCCTCACAAATGTACCCCTTGTTCCTCCTTCCACACAGGGAGTTCAAGGCAGAAATCAGCTGGAAGTTGGAGAAGCTTTTTCCCCCCAGAAAACCAAAGGTGTGTAAGGTCTGTGCGACACCATTTTAGCTGAGCTACCTTGGCCCATCACTCAGATGAGGATCTGTGTGAATCTGCTGACTGCTCTTACAACCTTACCTCGAGTTTCGTGATACCGTGTGGTGTCTGTAGGGGCCAGCTGTTTGAGTCAGATGTTTGTATGTGAATCTCAGCTTCCTTTTTCCTTTTTTAAGCTAAGCTTGCAGGTGGGAAGCAAGGGAAGCCTGACAGCGTGACACAAAGGCCAAAGCGTTTGAAGGCACATAAAACGCCCTTCAAATGCGCACATTTTGTAAAATCTGTAATTTTTTGAGGCTTGATTCATGACTGCTGTATCCTCAGGACTGGCAATATTCATATAACACAGAAGAGCTATAAACATTAAAGAAGTAAAAATGCACAAGGCTTCTCCCTCACCTGCCAGCTGCAGCCAAGCTACGCCTCATCAGGATTTATTGCGGCATCCTCAAGCGGAGCAAGTGGTGAAGTGGCGCTATTACTTCTGATTACGCACGGACCCGGTAAGAGCACCGGCACTATAAACACCCCATTACAGGATGGGATGCACGGCGCAACACCTACGGTATTAATAACCCTCAATTCGTCAGATTTTAAAATAATACACTCAGGAAGAAAAGCAATCATGTTCTAGTCTGACACCTGAAAGGAAATGTGGGAAGGAAATAACTGTAACTGGCACAGCTAATAATGGGTTATGATGTTACCCTTCTGGGAACCGGCGGGAATCGTCCTGCACTTTAGACTGGAATTAGCCTGATTTCTCAAACATAAATCTGTGTTAATCCTTCCACAAGTTAAAAAAAGCCCAAGTGAGTTTTTGGTCCCCACAGAGCTCCTCTGTGCCATTTTGATGGAAGAAAAAGGTCAGAAAGCTGCACCTGTGGTTTGTCTGAAGGTGCCCCTCATACAAGGGAGCCAGAGACATCCCTGCCATACTTGGCCACTCTCTCCCCACCTGCTGAGTGCAAGAAGAAGCTGGAGCAACCTGCCCTTTGGTAACGTTTGCCTAATGTAATAGTCCCTCAAGGCCTTTGGCAGCTCAAAGATTAGAGGGCTCGTCTGAACACAGAAGCCGCACTGCTTAAACACATTTGTGTTCCCAGAGCCAGTTCAAGGTGTGGCTTCATGAGTTCCTAGCTCTCTGTTTCCATCCCTCTGGCAGAGGTCTGTCTCTCACTTTGGACCTGGTGGTCTTCACCGTGGGTGCTCGTATTGCCTGCTTTTGTGCCAAAACTGGGCAGTTTCCCACGCACTTGTGGGAGAACACTGGGATTTCTCCCCAGAGGAGCTGGGACACGGGGAGGGGAGGTTCTACCAGTTCACTGTGCAATGAGGATGACCACCAGTACAAGTGCTGAGTAAACACCTGGGACCAGGACTCCTCAAATGTGGCAGGGAGGGTTGTCAGCCTGTGTCAGTCAGCACAGCTGCTTCCGCAGCCCCGGGGACTTCAAAACCTCTTCTCTCACAAGATTTAAGAAGAAGGAGCAAAGAGAGACCTTAGATATCATGGGGATCTCAAAGTGGTTTTGGAGGTAGATAGCTTTACGCGCATTGCACAGACAGCATTGACTGCAGCCAAGACTGCACCAACAGCATTGAGTAGGTGGTTGATTTGCTGAAGGTCAACTGGCAAGTAAATGACAGACTGGGAAAAATGTCACCTCAGACCCTTCATGACACTGCCTCCAACTAAGAACCTCTCTGGAGAGAGGCACCATAGATAAATGCTTGCATTCCTTGGCATCAGATCTGAACTGACCCTGTCCTGTTCCTGCCTAGGCCCATCTCTACCACCCAGAGCATGCACAAGGGGCCTTAGATGACCATGCCTGAAGCCAGGTAGAGAAGCGTGATGGGACACACCGAAGCTTTGAGACACATCCCAGCCTAACGTGGCATCTTTGATTAAGCTAATGTAACATTACACATGGGCTAAGACGGAAGCCCCCCTCCTGCGACCTCTGACAAATAGAATAGCTCAAGGTGGGCCTAAAGGTTCATTTCAACCTTTGTCCCCTTGCTTTTTCAGACTAAGTGGTGCATTAGCACAGCTGAAGATCCAGCCTATTTTGTAACAAGTGTAGATTGAATTAATCTGTCTCAACTCCAGTTGTACAATGAGAGGCTTCTCTAACGGCAGGAAGTTGGCCGTCCCCATATTCTTCCCTGAGACAAAAGTTCTGGGCACTGCTAGATGAGAAAATAGCTATGGCTTTTTCTAAAGAGCCAGAGAAATAAAATCACCAGGGGAAGTAGTCCAAAGCCCTTTAGTACAGCAAACTGTGCGGGCAAAGCAGTGCAAGCAAAGATTACATCATCCCCAGAAACAACCAAACAGCTCTGTGAAGGTAATTACCAAGTATGATGTAAACAACTGGATGGGGGTACGTGTAAACTCTGCTAAACCAGAATACTGAGCGTGCCATCCGGGAGACCAGAACGGGAGCATTTCAAGCCTCATGCTAATTCATCGGCTCTCACCATTGTTCCTGATCACGGGCGCTTGCGTTTCAGTACCGTCTTGGGAAGCAGTGAACATCAAAGCCCAGAGGCTCACACGCGCATCTAGGTCCACCGGCTCTGCCGGGGAGGTATGAACCTCCAGCAAGCAGGCGACAACAAATAGCAGGCAGCCTGTGGATCTACATCTTAAGCCAGCTCAGGGAATGGGAATCAAAGCCACGATTTAAGTTAACTTTGATTCAGCCCCTGTGTAGAGACTAGAAACTGAAAATCAAAGTGGGGCTCGGTGCCTTTTTCAAGGAGGTAGCTCTGTGGCCTAAATGAAAAGAGTTGGTAGCTCCCTCAGAAGTGTCGGTCCAAATCTCAGCCGAGGTGTGGGGAGCAGCTCTTTTCTCTTTTCAGAGCTGGCTACACAAAGGAGTTTGCTTTGAAGAGTGGCGTCACAGTGTAATTGTTTCATATAAACTAGTATGCAGGAGCAGTCTCCAAAGGACACCCAGATTTTACTTCCTGGGGTGGTGTTTCCCCTGTATGGTGAGCTGGGACCCCACGGTACCCAGTTGGGCTGCTGGGCTGTGAGATGGCTCCTGTGGCACCCAGTGGGGCAGGTGACAGCGTAGTCAAAAATCACTGATTTCCACCCAGATGTGAACATCTGTGATTCACCTTCTGGGTAGTGTCATTGTTCAAGTTGCCAACAAATCACCATGAACAAACCAGCTCTCCCCAAGGTAACTGGGCTGGTAACTGGGTGTAGGTGGCAATCAGTCTGGGGATATTTGGCGTGTCCATGCTGGACAGCTGCAAGTTTTCCATCCAGGCACAACTGTCCCATGCAATTTTGGCTGCCTTTTTCCCAGCTTCCTCATCCACACCAGCAGCAGTGGCAGAAGAACGAGGATGCAGAGGAAGAACAGAAGGAGCTCAATATGGGTAAGCAAGGTGCTCTCTGGGAAGGAATGCCTTCAAATTTCTTCTCATCATGTACTTTCTAACTCCAGTGGGAGAGGATATCCACCACTGGCCCACAGGACCTGCTTCAAGGTAAGAAGAGACACTTTCCTCATGTGTCTCACCTGAGAGTCATCACATCAAACCTCCTACATGAAAGGAGAGTCATCACCATCCAGAAAGGTGTCATCAGGGTAGCATGTGGAAGTTCCCAGGCCCCAGAGTGTTGTTAGTCTCACCTGTGAGGGTCCCTAATGTCACTGGCCTGGCTGGAAGCCCACCTCTTGCTGCTGTTATCTATAAGCCAAAATTTGATGTTAGTAAATGCAATCAGGCACCCATAAATGGATGCAGCCCTGGCCTCGATGGGGCAGACTGCACTAGACCAGATGACTCCTGCTCACCTGGCGTGTCTCATCTTGGGCTATGCCACTGGTGGTACCTCCAGCCCTGCAGCTTTCCAGTAGAAGGTCATTTAGGGTCTTTCTGCTCTACTTCAGGCCTTGTGAAAAGCTTACAGAGATCTTAATCTTTACATTATATACAGTTCACTACATTGTCACCTGCCTCCACTGCTAAAATAAAAAAGAAGACTGCCATCCCACTTAAGAAGCTGGTGAAGCTGTTGAAGCTGGAGCACAAATCCTATGAGGAACAGCTGAGGGAGCTGGGGCTTGTTAGTCTGGAGAAAAGGAGGCTGAGGTGAGACCTTATCACTCTCTGTAACTACCTGCAAGAAGGGTGTACGGGGGTGGGGGTTGGTCTGTTTTCTCAGGTAGCAAGTGGTAGGATGAGAGGAAATGGTTACAGACTGCACCAGGATAGATTTAGGTCAGACACCAGGAAGAATTGCTTCACTAAAAGAGTAGTCAAATATTGGATCAGGCTGCAGAGAGAAGTGATGGAGTCACTATCCCTGGAGGTATTTAAAAGGTGAATAAATGAGGTGCTGAAGGACATGCTCTAGAGGTGGTCTAGGTAGGATTAGACTGTGGTTGGACTCGATGATCTTAAAGGTCTCTTCCAACCCAAGTGATTCTATGATTAGCTGTACCAGGGTTTCTCCAGTAGTTTCTAGAAGGTCCTGTCTGCACCCTCTTCCATATAGTTTAGCAAGACATTGGTGAGACACTTGGATCATAGAGAACTACATTTTATGCCTAAAGGAGCAGTGACAGGACAGCAGGACAGCAGTGCAATACAGCTTCTCATTGTCACAAGCTGTACGGAGACATCAGATGGGGTTTCATGATCTAAGCACGATCCATCCCCAGCTACAGCTGCCCCCTTGCTGCACCAGAAAGAAAGAAAGAAGGAGGAAAAGCAGAGGCTGAGATGCTTCTAGGCTGTTCCAGGAGCTCCTGTCATGCACCCACTAGAGTGGCAACTTCCAGAGCATGCATCAGACAGCCCTCCTGCACTAGTACTGGGAGTGACACCTTGGATATGGGCCTGGCACAACAGTAGGAATATTTGTCATGATTTGTGGTACATAGCATCACTGACATGGTGTCGTGACCTACTGAGCCATGTGGGACATCCCCTTCGCTGTGAGGCGCGAGTCCTGGATGCTCTGCAAGCCTTTATTAATTTTAAATTGAATGGTGGATGCCAGTTGACTGTGGGAGGTATGTCAGCATTTGCCAACGTACTCCTTCTTTAATTTTTCATACCGTCATGGACACGAGTCTGGTTGGGGAAACGTCGACAGCAGCACAGTGTGTTTCCCTGCAGGGCCCTGTGTAGGGAGGCAGCGGGTGGAGAACAGGGGGAAACTCTCTGGTGGTGCTCAATGAGACTTTTTTTGCCTGAGCACACTCATGAATGTATAAAACTGTGGAACTTGTGCATAACCAACCTGAGGGCCTCAGTGCTGGCCTGTGGGGTTCCCTTCCTGCCTGCAGCATCGCTCCTCAAGCTTCATAGGCCTTCTCTGGGTCATGTACTTTGCAGAGTGAAGGCAAAGGGGAAAATGAAAAGACAAGGGAGGTGTCAGTATGCAGAGCTGGGAGCTCTCGGAGCATTGTCTTCCAGTGTGTGAGACCAGCTTTCCCTATCTAGGAATCTTGGGAACTGTTATGGCATGGCTTTGTAATCTGCTCACAACATCAAAGGTGGATCCACCTCCATGAACCATTTTTGCACAGGTTCTTTGATCAGGAGGAGAGCTGTCTTGCATTCCCCAGCCTCTGCTCCTCCCAGAGCATCACACTCCTGTCATGCACATTTCTGCATTTCTCAGAGCTCAGATGAGGTCACCAAACATTTCTTTCTTTGGTTTTGGGGTACTTTTTCCCTTTCTTCTCTCTCAAGCCCTCTCAGGATGATTCAGGCACACATCTTGTAGAGTCAGAGAAGTCATGGGCACACTTTGTCCCTTCCCCACAGCAGCCAAGTTAAGGGGAAGGGCACACTGCCCCACACTCAAGTGCCCCCCTTAGAGCCTTGACCCACCTTTGAGACCCATGAAACACTTCCCACTTCTCCCGCATGATGTTGGACCTCAGAGGATCCATGGCTGTGTTGGGGACAGGGTCACTATCTCTGCTGTAGGGGACATGCTGGCTGCAGTCCAGCTGCATGGGGCTGCAGTCCAGTCTGCGCTGCAGGACAAACAAATCACAAGGATGAAAAAAGCAGGTTTCAGCAGGGATCGGGGGGAACCTGCTGACATCCATATTTCTGTTAGAGTCTGTTGGAGAAGGGCTTGGATGCTGTTCTGCTTGGAGATAACCATGAATTCGGCATCTCAGGGGAGTCAGCCAGGAGCTTTGGGCACCTGAAATGCCATCTACCTCCCTTGCAGCCCTGCTTTCAGTCCCAGCGGCCTTTAACGCTGCTTTGTAATTAATTTGAAGACCAGTGGAACTAATTGTAGCCAAGCCTTGCTAACAGCATTTTTCAGTGTATGTCCTACTCAGATGTCCGTGGTTCTGATAGAGAAATGCCCCTGCAAAATTGTCAGTGATAGGAAATGCTCATCTTTGTGTGGTCTTGCACTGACAAAGATGGGCTGACTGGCATGTGAACAGGCTGCACGAGGATTGAGCACAGCAACAGGGTGGTGGGAGAGGGAGGCAGGGAGGCAGATGGGAAGCTGGCTCTGAGGCAGGCAGGCTCCCTCTTGCATCCATGTTTGTAGGGAGGGAGATTGCAATGTGGGGTTGTCCCACAGTGGCATAAGCTGATCTAAAAAAGGGGCTACCATGGGGTTCATCCTCCTCTCTAGCCACAGCTGTCCTGCCCTTGCATATCCAAGGCTGGCAGGGAGCCAGTGCAGGGAGTTGAGCTGCCTGAAAGCCAACACCATGGGGAAAAATGATGAGTCTTCAGACAAAGCATCTCCCTTAGTCACTGGGTGGCTGCATTGGTGCCAGTGCTGGTGCCAGGGATAGAGATGAGAAGGATGGTTGCAGCTCCAAATGATGTCAAATTGAGGTCCAGCAGAGTTGTGTCCTAGCTTGGAGGGCTCCTTGAGGGACATCTGGCTCATGGCCGACTTCTTCCTTCTCTGTCCATCCAATATGTAGTGTGCTGCTGAATGGGTGCTCTGTTCTCAAGGGCCACAGGTATGTTAATAAATCAAATGGCTGGGGCTTCTCCCTTTGTCCCAAGACCAAGTAGGGCTAAACTCTTCTCACCCATCTGGCCTCTTGGGGAATGGTCCCTGCATTGTCCATATCCCCCAAACTGGATGCACTGCAGTCTGGATCCAAAACCATGCCATGGAGTGCTCTAGTAGTGCTTGAATGGCACAGCAGTGTGATGCAATGGCTTCAAGGGTGGGTATCAGAGCAGGGGATGGCTCACATGCAAGGATCCAGCTGCCAAGGACCATCTGCAACACAACGTGGAGGTACAGGAGGAGGCCCACAGGGAGTCACCAGCTGCCACAGGGAACCTTAGGTGGTGTTCACACTAGGAGGTGTTCGGGGTCCTCAGAGATGCAAGGTGCTCTGTAAGTATAGACACCCCCCTGGCCCCAAAGCAAATATGTATCTGTAAAAATATATGCACTTCATCAGTGGCATTGTTGTAAGGAACTGTGCCTTTCAGTGTTGTGAAGTGTTTCTGTAGCCCAAAGAGGCCCAAGAGATGCTGCACAGCCCATTCTGTGAGGGGCTTTGGGGCAAGACCTTCAAATGTCCTGGCCTCTCCATGCTGATATTTAAAGATCAGTTGTATTCCAAAAGGTTACCTCGATGGGCACAGTGGAAATTTGTCTAATTAACTCACAGATTCATTCAGCTGACATCTGAAAATGCTCATTTCCAGATTTGCCAGTTCAGGGTGAGATTGATGCGAAAGGCAGAGTGGCTTTTTCTGGGTCTCCCACCCTCTGCAGCGAGGGCTGTGTTAGACGGGTGTTACAAGTCCACAAGTGGGGCTGGGATTGGGGCAGAAATGTGCTATCTCGGGTGAGGAAGTTCTGCAGACTCTGCAGGCACAAAATGTGGCAAATGCCCTGTTTTGGTGAGTGAGGTCCCTACATGTGCCTGGGAAGGGGTCGATTGGTTACAAAAAAGATCTATTTATCCACAATCACCATTTAAAGTAAAACTGCACTTTGAAGTTTTGAAGGCACTTTCGCAATAGACGGGTTTGCCCTGGTGTCCTTGGCCAAAAATAGTCACTTCTCTTATTTTTGTCCTGCTAACGTATGCCAGCTGGCTGCCACCCTCCATTCCTGATGCGGCTGCATTTCAGTTCTGTTGTTTATGTAAAGTTTGTGCAGTGTGATTTAGGGTCCTTTGGGATGAAATGTGCTGTGTAAACATTAGCTTTTCTTTCCAAAACCTTTCTGTACGCATTAAGGGCCTAATTCATCCCACAAAGCAGGGGTTCACACCAAGACTTGGACAAACAGATGTGGTTCCCAGCATCTTCTGGAACCTAGTGGGTTCAGGCTGTGGGAGAAGTTTCCTTGAACAACTTCTGGAAATACCACAGTGCTGCTCAGTGCCCCAGCTCTTGGTTTCAGTTTGGACCAGGATTTTGAACATCCAAGTGGAAGGGTTTTTTTCAATACAAGGGTGTTTATTTTGGTGTTTTACTACATAAATTTGTCGTTTGCAAACAGATTGGAATCTGGATTTGGATTTTTGTAGGTTAGAATCATGAAGGTATAACTTTGGAGAACCATAGAATAGAATTATATAATGTGTTAGGTTGGAACGGACCTTTAAAGGTCACCTAGTCCAACCCCTCTGCACTAAGCACATCTTCACAACTTCAGGTTGCTCAGAGCCCCATCAAGACTGACCTTGAATATCTCCAGGGATGGGGCCTCCACCACCTCTCTGGGCAACCTGTTTCAGTAATCTACCACACTCCTAGTGAAGAACTTTTTCCTAATATCCAACCTGAATCTACCCTTTTCTAGTTTAAAACCATCCCCCCTCATCCTATCACTATACGCCCTTGTGAACAGCTCTTCCCCAGCTTTCTCACAGGCACCTTTCAGGTACTGGAAGGCTGCTATAAGATCCCCCCAGAGCCTTCTCCAGGCTGAACAAGCCCAACTCTCCTCCAGACATTGGATCATTTTTGTGTCCCTCCTCTGGATAGACTCCAACAGGTCCATGTCCTTCTTGTGCTGAGGGCTCCAGAGCTGGACACAGTATTCCAGGTGAAGTCTCACCAGAGCAGAGTAGAAGGGCAGAATCACCTTTCTTCATCTGCTGTCCACGCTTCCTTTGATGCAGCCCAGGATGCAGTTGGCCTTCTGGGCTGCAGATGAAGTTCTTTCACATTAGGTTGTGGGATAGTTTGGATCCATCTGGTTAATTTACCAATACAGCTGAGCAGGCGATAAAGAACAGGGAGGGCTACAAACACCTAAGTGATTCTCTTTCAACCTCATTATAGATAAAGGCTGAGGTGGAATCTTAGCAATCATCATGACATCTCCTTCTTTTCTGGCTCTAGGTCAGATGTCCCTGTAATTTGGAATAATGTGCAAATTTACTGCTTTCACAAACAAATCCAGCCCTGCTGAGGAATTGGGAGAAGTAAATCTGGTCCAGTGTGATTTTATCTTTCCATGTATGACAAGTTGGGGCCTATCCCAGACTCTGCAACACAGATCCACAACTCATGCTACACAATACAAAATGCAACATTTGCAACATAGCAAAGCAAATGATCTACAAGATATAGCTGCCTATTTAAATTAGTGCCCCGAATATTTCTCCATAGGAATTCCTGTGTCCCGTCAGCTGTAGAGGGAGTGGATAAATGGGGACCTTCTAGTATGGCTGGAAAGGTCAAGAAAGCAGGGGAAAAAATGTTTGCAAATCCAGGCTGGTCAAGTCAAGGGTCTGGGATCAGACACACCTACAATATCCTTCCAGAGTTTTGTAATCAGCTACTACTGCCTGCTAACCGCAGCGGGAATGACATTGAACAACAAGACTTCCCATAGTTTTTAGAAACCACGAGCATAAAGCAGAGCTCATGTGCCTTAACAGCAGGTGAGGTTGAAATTTCACCCATGCCCAGCCAGCACCAGCTTCTTCCAGCCCAAGCTGAGCCTGTGACATGAAAGCCCATGCCCGTGTTTGTGAGTTGCTAAGCAGGGAAGTCTGCAGCCTTCCCACTACACCTCCCGCAGCCGATTCAACTCTGATGAATGTCTCTGACTCCAAGAGCAGCAGTGGGGGGCAAAAATGAAAGTGGGTATCTTTTTTCATGAATCTCACAGCTTTGCAGTGAGTCCAGATGTGCAGTAGCAACACTTACTGTCAGGCGGGGCCTTTCATGTGCACTTGGTACCAGCTCCGCAACCGCTGGAGCGGCAGGAAAGGGAAGCTGCCTCAAACAGACGCTGCTGAGGATGTCCTTGTCAAAACTCAAACATGAAAGGAGACTTGTGGGCATTTGTCCCCAGGCAAGAAAAATGAAGACCAGCGTGAACAGATTGACATCCATGCGATGCCCTAAAATCCCGGGGTTGCTAATAGGCGTAGGGAAGTCTGCTCTGGCAGTCCTCCTTGCTTCTGAGGAACAACTCCGCTGCTGAGCGAACGCCCTGGTCACCAGCAAAGCTCCTCATAAGCACTGGGGTGCCATTTTTGGAGATCACCAGATGCCTTTCTCAGGCTACTGGGACTTCACAGAGCAGATGGGAACACTGCACCAAGAATTAAAACCTGGAGCTGCTGAAATTGCAACAAGCAGCAGGACTAACCTGGACATTGAACATTAGATATAATCCACGTTTCCAGCCCAGAGCTGTAATCCTCCTTCTATTATGGGATAATGCATCTCTGCATCCCACTCCAGCAGAGCCTGTCATCCTCCTGGAGAACACACCCACCCCTCCTACCTGTGTGAAGACACTGGAGAGAAGTCTTGGCAGTTGAACAGGACACGACCCCAAGTGAGGGCTGGAGGCAACACAAGGCTGACACACTGGATTTACCTTAGAAAGCAGAGACTGCAAGGCATTATTTGGGATTAGGGTTATTTGGGATTAGGCACTATTAGCAGTAGGCATTTTGCTGACAGTGCGTGTGTGACACCAGCAGGTGAGTGTGGGGCAGGGACAGCGACCACAGGGCATGTCTCACTGAGCACCCCACAGCTTGTGAGTGGCCTGACTTTTCCCCACCAAGAAAATCTCCTGAAGCACATCAGTTTTGTCCTGGCTTCATTACATCTAGGTGAACACAGAATAGACCCTCTTTCCAGGACAGTTGGTGGGTTCATGAGAGGTGCCACTGCACCTGGGGTCCTCAGTCAAAGGTGCAAAGAAAAGCTCAGGGTCCCTCAAAGCAAAAGGAGGGGCGCTGCAAATCTCTTTGCAAGCCAAAGTATGTGAGCATAGGAGGATGTATTCTGCTCACCTCACCCTGTTTTTGCTTTCTACCCCATCACTAATATCTCTGTTTCCTAACCCCATCTTCCCACCACACATCCTAATTTCCCCATGCGTCATCCCAGATCCTCAGTTCCTATTATATTAATCATCTCCCCTAGGACATTTCTGTCCCAGATCCAGCTCCCTCATGTCCCTCAAACATGGACTGACCCCAAGCCTACCTCCATCTCCTCTTAAGTCCCACCAAAGCCCATACAATCTCATTTTGTGGCCTCCCTGGACTTATTTGGATTCCCACTAGTTTCCTGCAGCATGTGCTGGAAGGTGAGATCTGGTCCTTGTGTTACTCTCAACCAGGAGTAATTTCCTCTCATGAAAATTCGGGGAATGAGGACTATTTATTTACTTATTTATTTATCAATCAAATGTGGCCATGACTGTCTGAGAATACCTAATCCCAGGGAAGAAGATGGAAGTGTTCTGCACGCTTCCCCAGGTTCCTTTTTATCTCACTGCCCATTACATCTGCATCAACCTTACAGCACAGGAATTGGAAAGCAATTGCTGCAGAGGACCTTAGGAAACTTCTTTGGGTCCAAGCAGTGAATCTTGGAGCCAGTGAGAAGCAGGAACTGGCTGAATGATGATGTTCATAGACCTCCAGGACTGTGGTGCCTGTGGGCACCATACTGGTGCTTCTGCTCTAGTCGGGCAATGTGAAATGTTAACTTGGCAATAAAACAAAACAAAAGAAGTAAGTGTTAACAGAGCCCTGTCATATCCAGAGGAAGCTGAAAGACTGTGCTACTGTACTACATATCATGCCCTTGCTGCTACAGAGGTCGCTGCTTCAGTCATGGTGAGCACATCACCATCACTGAAATGTGGGACTGGTGCCAACATGACACATTTTTAGTGGAAGTGCATGAAAGGGAAATATCTCTTTTCAAACAAGCCTCTTCCTCTCCCAGGAGCTCTCCAATCTCATTTTCCTCTCCAGGATCCCAATGTTTTCAGCTTTGATTTTGCTTCCGATTTGGCAAAGGAAAGTTTGCTGCTGTTGTTATTCCTGACGCGAGTGTTAGGGCAGCAGAAGGTGCACCACCGGCTGGCAAAGGGGTCGTGGTGTGGAGCTTGCCTATCTCTGGCATCAGCTGGGTTTGGGATGAGTCAAGGGGTTGAGTTAGGGAACAAACAAGTGTGAGAGCGAATAGGCTATCTGGTGATGTGGTGAGGGTGCGTCTGCTACTGACTCAGAGACCTAATCAATGTCTTAGCGTTTCTCACACCTTCCAGCTCCAGCACCAAACCTCTAGGAGTTCTCATCAGGGGATGAATTCCTCCTCATCATCATCGTCAGCATGCACTTGAGCCCTCTGCATGGGAAACACCCGTGTCTTCTCCATGTAGCAGAAACACCCAGCCAGCTGTTACACCCAGTGGCTAATGGCTGTACACACGTACCCCGTCCGGTTGTGTCTGGGTATATCATGCAGATACATTACCCCTGGTTGCTAGCACTATCAGCAGCCTAAGCAACAATTAGACATATTTTATAATGGAATTACAAGATTGTAAAGGAAACGGAGCCTCAAAGGAAGTTCAGACATCCTGAAGAAAGCAAAGCAGAAGTGCATATAGGAAGGTGCCTATTATGCTAAAACATGAGTCCATCAGAGGCAGCTGAGTCTAGTGTCACAAAATTAAGCAATCTCTTGGTCATTCTGCTAGAGCTATGAGGCTTTATCTCAAGGTCCATTGTGAAGCCTGGAAATCAGGTTGTCAAAGGCATCCTCTCATCCTGAGAAGGAGACAGGATGAATGCTACCTCAGTGCCTTGCACGTGAACCTTTTTGTCTAGAAGGTTGCTGTACTGTAAGACTCCCTAGCACCAAGCTCAAGCTAGACCTCCCCTTTGGCTCCTTGGTGGGGCACACGAACAGCTTGAGGCTTTTGGTCTTGTCATCTTCTTTTTCTTCACCTGCACTCTGTGGCCCTTCACCCTGGACAGGGGAACTCTGGTTGTTAGTTGCTGATTATTTCAGACAGCCTTTCCCTCGCCAGGGCTCCCTACCTATCCTTGACCTGGATATAAATGATGCTCCTTCTTCCTGCCTTGCCCCAACTTCTGTTCTTTTTGTTGTCCCTCTCCTTCACTCTCCAAAGTGGTTGGTGTATGTATTTCATCTGCCTGGAGCAGGTTCCATGGGTATGCAATGAGCACAGAAGCTAATTAGTGACTGACGCCGCAGGGTTTTAATTTAAACCTTGTGGTGCAGCCATGCCTTGAATGTAAATAAGGCATATGCTTTTGGGTGAGCATGTGAGGTCCTCTGAGAGCTTTTCAGTGGCAACCAACCTGCTGCTCAACCCTAGGCAGGACCTCTGCAAACAATCTCTGAAATATGGTGGAAGATTTAATATGTGCTACTCACTAACTGTCTTGAAATTTACCCTCAGTGCTTGAACTCACAACAAATTCCATCGGGAACATTGGTGAGCTACTTGCAACTGCACACATGTGTGGAAATTGTGGAATTCACTATGAATCTTTAGAGAGGGAACAGTGGGTAAATTTGGAGGAGGTGGTCAAGCTTTCAGATGGCCAACTGGCATCCTTTTCTGACACCAGTCCCTATTTACTAAAAGAAATTGAGTTTAAACAAAGGGAGTAAAATCAAGGGAAAGATGCTCCTAAAGCCAAGTTATTACCATTACAAAGCAAACAAGACAACAAATCAAAATCAAATAAATGCAGCAAGATGATCTCAATAATCTCAACACAAAACCAGTTAATCCGTATAAATGTTAAGAACGTCTCTTCGGGAAGCAGCTGTGCCTTTGGTTATAAACATGCTAAAGTCAATTTAACATAGAAACTGGAGCTGCTTAAATAGTTTGGTTTTGAGATGTTACTATCTAATGTTCACATCACAGAGCCAGTTATAAAGCTCCCGTCTTAGATTTCCGTTCGTGCAGAGCAGGTAACCCTTTCCTTCCCTCATCAGACAGGCTAAATGGCAGATTTCAACAGAAAAACTCTAATAACTAGGATTTTGACATATCTTATTAACCAGAAACTCTCTGGGCAGCATTGAGGGCTCTAGATTACCTTTCTTATTTTTTAAAAAGCATAAAATACTTTATGAGCCAACATTTAATTCTAAAATGTTTTCTTCGTATTTCAGATTTTAGGGACGGACACGTGCGTGCATGCACACAGCAACACTGTCATGATGTAGCGCGAAGTCTAAGAAGGTCCAGACATTTCCTAGACAAACAGCAAAACTTGATAAAGAAGTCACTTCCCAGAGGACTGGGCCTGGAACCACAGTCACAGTGGCAGCAGATGTCCTCTTGGCTCAACGCTTCTCCTGAACAGACCTTGTCTGGATGCTGGCAGGGAGGCAGGAGGCAGAGTCTTGAATTCTCTTTAAAACGCCTGTGCTTGGAGTCCTCTCTCAACAGGATCTTTGACCTTAAAGGTGAGATATCCCAGACTAGTCCTCAAGGTTCATGAACTCTGCTTACTCTGCCTGGTGACATCTCCCCCCAGCCTGCAAGCAAATCCTTTGCAAGACCTGACTTGGAGCTACCCCAAATTTGAACTCAGCAAGTGGCAGGTTTGGAAGAAGTCCCATTTACATCCACAGAACAAAAAGTATTTGGTGCCTCACAGAGCAGACACTGTATGTCTGCACATTCCCCTGAGCCTTCATCCCCCACCCTCCTCCCATTTTTGTAAATAAAAAATTAAAAGCGCAAGATGTTTCCTGAAGATTTTGGCATGGTCTTATCTGGATAAAAGGTCTCATGACAACTCTGTTGCCAACTTATAGAAATTTCAACACAAAACTATCCTATAAAAATAGTTTCTTGCCAGGGTTTGTTTGTTTTCTTCCCAACTATCGCTCGACATTCACCCATCTGCAAACTCAAAAATAAATGTGTACAATTTATTACCACTGTCATTGTTCTTCTCCTAAAGAAGGCAACTTATAGTCAGTGTTCTATTTTGGAAATAAGCTAGAAGTAAAGCCGTTTGTCTCTTACACTCCTTTAAAGCAGAAAATGCTGTGGGTTCTTTCTTTGCTGACTTGGCAGTGCTGGGCAACGCTGCCTCATGCAGCCACGGCTGGTACCAAAACCCTCCTATACCCCACCAGAAACAGCATTTGCAGCATCCTTTGGAGAAGGAGTAGCTGTGGGGTTTCTGAGGGTCTGGGATGTTACTCTCCATCCCCGAGGAGACTGATCTGACAGCTGGGTGAGGGGACAAGGAGCCTGGGCTGAGCCCTGAGGGCTTTGCCCCAGGATGATGCCATCTTGGGCAGAGTGGCAGAGCCTTCACCTCCTGTTCTTGTGCACAACCCTGCTGACGGGCACCGAGCGGTGGTGGGGAAGTGTCACCCCATTCCCCTTTTGGGGGGACAAGGGAAAATGTGATGGGGAGAAAGAAACCCACCATGTTCATCCCTCTCCAGCTGTCTTTCCCTCCCACATTTTGGAGGAGCAGTGATGGTAGCACCACTCTGACACTGCCATCAGTTTATAGTAAATAATAATAAAAATACATGTTCTGTACTCTGGGCATATGTGTCCTTGGCATTGCCTGGCAGGGAGAAAGCTTTGCCCCTCATCCAGAGAGTTCAGAACCTGAGGGTGAGTGACTTGGTGGGACTGGGAAGACCCTCTTTTCTCTCCTCCATCACAGACTCATTCTGCAGCAAGGAAAAGATGTCCAGAGATACAGTTAAGTGACCAGTTGTCCCATCCTTTGAAAATCAGACCCTAAACCTTCTGTGCCTGGGCTCTCTGTCTCCAGCTGGCGATAAAAGCATTTCCCACATCCTACATGAGAAATGTATTAAAAACTGAGGAGCACTTAGAGATGGGGCAACCAAGATGATAACAGAGAGCAAGAGGCTGCAGGGGAAGCTGTCCCAGCATTGCTCTTGGTGGGACAGGGCCACCGTGCTGATGGAAATCGAGACACTACTGCCACATTGACTTTGGAGGGATGCAAGGAGACGAGGGATTTGGCTGGGCAAAGTGAGTGGCCGGAAAGGAGCGTTGCCCAGGGCTACAGCTCCAGCAGCTCCAGTGAAGAGGAGGTAGGCCCATCACTTCCTTACTCCAGGGAGTTGGAAAAAGACGAGATCCAAACCCAGTCTCTTGGTGTAAAGATTAAAGGGAATTTGCATGCCTGTATTTTTTCCCTCAGAGACAAATTATGCTGCTTTGGGTTGCCATGGTTGCTGGTCTCCTTGGTTACCCCTCGGTATGGGGAGGGGGATAAGGGAAGATGAGGGGAGGGAAGGAGGAGCCAAAAGAAAATGGGAGCCAATTGCAAAGATCCTGAACAAGACAGATGACTTTGGCAGTTTTTTTTTTCCGGGGAAAAAGAACAAAAAGGCAGAGTGGATGCCTCTTGGCTGTGTTTTGCACCCTTTGATGTTTTATAATTCAAAAGGGGGAGAAGACTGTGCTGCAAAATTGACAGTGAAAACCTACAGCCTAGTGTTTAAACTTGGAAACAAGCAGATCAGTGGGGTGAGACCCCTGATGTGAAAGAAGAAATCACAGGACAGGAGCACCCGGGGCCATGTGTGAGCTGTCAGGCGAGTCCACCCTGCCCATACCAGTTCCTACAGCGGACCGGCATGGCCAGGCAGAAGAGCATTCATGTGACTGCAGCTCCAGAGAGAACAGTTTGGCAGAGCTCTCCTCACCGACCCCATCCCACTGAGCTGCATGCAGACTGTCCCCTTCCAAAAATCAAGAGGACAATGCAGGACAAGGAGAGCTTGGCCAAGCCCCTGGTCCTTAGTGAAACCCTTATGTTGTTTTGAAGCAGTCAAGCTTTGAGTAAGGACTAAACCAAGCCCGCCTAAAAACGTATTTATACAACTGCATGTTTCAGGGGTTGGACAAGAAATCCAATCCGATCCCAGTGGCAGCGCGCCAATAATCCTCTCACCTTTCTCTTAATATCCTGTGACTCAGTGATATATGTCAGGCCATTTAAACCCCGGCAGTGGAGTTCAGGTGCTGTACCAATTATATTGAGTGGACGGGGAGACGTGCTAGTTGAACGGGAAATAGGTCAGAGGAACGATTTAACTAATAAATTATATTAATGAAAAGTTCTTTAGGGAGCTGTTGGGTTTATAGTTCTGCAGTGGAGAAGAGGGTCAGCAGGAGCCAGGAGGAAAAAGGAGAGAGTGGGTGGTGAGAGCACCTGGCAGTAGATCTGGGGAGAGCAAGTGGCTAAGAAGGTGGGAAACAAGATGAGCTGAGCACATCTGCTCTCTGTGGCACAGACCCGGCTGCACCGGCACTGAAATTGTCTTTGGATGGCACAGAGATGCTTGGGCTAGCTCACACTGGGATGAAAACCACTGCCTTGACAGCTCTCTGCCTTGGTCAAAGCAGGCAGTTTCTCCACATGGGTAATTAGCTGGGATACGGTGTGTCACCAGCACAAAAACACTGACCTCCAGCCCTGGCTGGATTCACTGGCTCACTTAGACCAGGCCTGGGCATCTTTACACAGGGTTGGATTCACCACATACAAATATCTACCGCCCTGTCCAAAATCCACTGACGTCAAGTCTTCCCGGCACTGGGCTTTGAATCAAATGAAAGTCTGGTGTCTAGAAATAGAGTTAGCAAAACTGAAACCACTGCCAGGAACACATAGTATCCTTGAGTTGCCTTCATTAACAGTGCAGTTTGAAACAATTCCTAAGGACTAATTTGCTAAGCTCTGATTGCTGGGGAAGTGCAGAGGCAAGGAGGGGGACCGGAGATCCTGCTCCTTTCTGCAGGGTCCTGTATGTGGCTGTATGTGTTGTACTTGCAGGTAAATAAAGACAAGGCACACTTGCAAATGGTCCTAATGGTAATTAATTACGTCCTTTGGGGAGTGCAGGGCATTACTGAGTGTTAGGTGAAAACTACAACAGTAAGTAAACAAGGTACCTTTGGAGTCTGGTCTCTGCCTGTAATAACAGAGAGATAATCTTCAAAGTTGTGTTGTCACCACTGTAAACAAAGATCTAGAGATTTGTGACATCTAATTTTAGCTGTTTTGAAGTTAGATGAATGTTATCAGCAGGGATTGTAGCTCCACTGGTGTTGAAGGGAGGAGAGCAGCTGGGACCATATGCCTCGGAGATGTCCCTCTTGGGCATCTCGTGTAGTATGGGATGAAACTTCTCCTGGTGATGTCTGTTTCTTTTCACCACTTTCAGACAAAGCCCAGCCCACTGATTTCAGTTACCTGATGTCTGAGTGGACCACACCAGGTGTACAAGCTCTACCTGTCCTGTCAGTGATGGCGGTTGTCCCCAGAGCTCTTGATGAATGTGCCTGGGCCTGAAAGCTCTCCTGGCAGGTAAGGACAAAACTTCTCCCGGTGAGAGATGGGTGCAGGATGAGGGGAGGCATTACGGCCTTCTTGTTTGTCTCTACTGTACAGCATTTGGTCCACAGAGTTTATTGCTGGTTGTGGGTGAATTTCATTTAGGGCCGACGCTGAGTGAACCACAGAAACAGAACCTTTATCTGGGCAAATTTATTTTTATAGTGAGATTTGAAGAAGTTTTACAGTACTAGCAGTTTGAAAAATAATCTTCAGCATTCATGAGATGTTATAAATTGGGGCTTTTATGTATTAGAGACAGGGCAATAAATGCCAAAGGGGATTTATTGGTTATTGCTGCTCTGATAAAAGGGTCATTAAGAGTTGTAAAAGTCTAAACGATAATGGGGAGATGTTGTAAATGCTGTAAGTGAACAGAATGAAAGAACATGATATACTCGTCAGCTGAGGTCACTTCCTAATAGTTTATAACCCTCTTCTAACCACTGAAGAGAAGTCTGGGTTTTCCCAGCCAGGCATCTGAAAATGCCCATCAGTCACTCCGGTTGGGGTACTGGGGCATCCTAACCAGCACCTTACTGATTAGCGTCCCGAGAAAGCCCAAGCCTATAGAATAAGCCTATACAACATGAGGGGACCGGTCTCCAAGAGAGCAAGTATGGAGCACAGATGTGCATCACATGTGGGACGGCAACAAGGTCCATTCTGAACAAGGCAGTAGAACGGTAATGTGGGAAAACAGACCTATGTGCCCTGGATCCACAGCTGTGATGGACACAAACCCCATCCTCTTAAATGCAAAGGGAGTTTGGGCTGAAATACTCCTGCAGGACTGTGGAGAACTTAGCAACACTTTTTGCTTTATCTGTGCTGGGCACAGAGTCTGACCAATGAGTCCCTTCAAAATTTAAATGTGAAAGCGATTTAAAATTGAACATCATCAATTCCCACATCTTATTATAAGTGGAGCTGCTGACAGCATCTGTTATTAAGGTCTCCAGTGTGTCCCATTAGGAGTCTTGTTTTCTGTTGCTTATGATTTCATCAAACTTGAACTGAAATTTTTCATTCCAAATCTCTGTCTCCTGCTGAATTACTGTGGAACATTTCAAACAGATCAGTGCAGCTGTGTCCAGCTGTGACGAGAGAGGAAAAACATCATTCTGCCTGTGTTAAAATAGACACTGGCAACTTTTTCCTCAAGGAAGCCTAATTTCTCTATACTCTATATAGGCATTGTAGTGTTACGTCTTTTCAGTGATCTGCTTTTGCAATTTCATAGGAAAATTAAAGAAATCTGCTAAATAATGTTATCTGGGAGAAAAATAGATTGGCACATACTTAGCTGAGATGCAGGTGCCTCACACCCCATTTACCGGGGTGCTCCAGCCCAAGGTGGCCATGACTTTTCCTGCAGTTACAGGTGGGAAGTGCTGCTGGTTCAGCAAGGGCTACATGCCAGAACTAAGGGGGAAGAGGGATTTTAGGTCCTCAACGTGACCTGGCCGTGCAGCCATGAGGAGGAATTCACCCAATTTGGGTGCAGGAAGTTTAGGGCCTGATTTATAGGATATGGAAAGAATAAATCACAGGAAGGAGGGAGAGGGAGAGGAGGAGCAAGGAATTGCAGATGGAGATGGAGTATCAGGATAGGAGGCTTTGAATTTCACTGTTAAGTAGGGTGGGCTTCCCTGAAATAGCCCCTATGAGGATCACCCATGGTTTGCTTTCCCCTCTCCCCTGCACGGGTGAAACCCCCACCCCCTTTCCCCCTCTGCTCTGTGGCACAGCAGCGTTACTGCCGCTGGTGGGTTAAACATCTGCAAATGGGAAATGCCAGGAACTCTGTGCACGTCTTCTTTTTTCTGAGCTATTCCAGAGATATGATCACATAAAACTCCTCATAAGAATAAATAGCTCTGTTTTCAGAGCAGGGTTGGAAGGGCATACAGTAAACACGGGCTGGACACACTCAACAGATTGAACAAACTGCTCATCTTGGGCACCAGAAAAGGGGAAGATACCAGTGGGCAATCGTGGGGCTAGTGATTGTATCATAAATCACTTGTCACTGGAGACAAATGTCAGTTAAGTAAGCATCCTTAATTCCAGCATTCCTTAACTTTTCCGTGTTTGCCTCTGCAACCTAATCGCGCTCTTGGCTGCTGTGATACATATGATATTGTGACACGCTGTGTATCAAGACACCGTAGACTCCTTCTGACCTAGGAAGGGAGGCACGTCGGATTTATTCCCTTAATGGGACTCGAGGAGGGACACTGCAGACCTGTTCTCTGCAGCAGATGAGCTAAGGAGCTCGGCATTTCACTGGGCCTTAACTCTCCCAGTTGCTGCAGACCAGCCAAGGCTCTTTGTGGAATCTGATGGCGTGTAGAAGCCCTATAGAGCCTGACCTGGTTAGAAACCTATTTCCTCTGGCAGGTACCACAGCACCTTGAAATACTGATTTCACACAAGCAAACTAATCTGAAGAGGATTAAAAGATTGGCTGGTGTTTGGGCAAGCAAGATGGATATTTTATTTTCCTAGTGGGATCTATGAGTCATCTTTTATTTGACTAGTCGGGCAACTTTCAGATATTAAAATACTTCTTGAAAATACTTTTTGAGAAAACTTCTTGAAAATGCTTCTGAATCTGTTACTTATTTTAATCAAAAATTGCTGCTGACTGCCCCTTGTTTTAAAAGCTTTTCATTTTCTGGTCAGTATAATGATGCATTTTACAGCTTAACTACAAACCAGAATGAATAAAGAATTCCTAAACATTGCATGAAATAAGAAGTTATTCTCTGAATTGTTTGCTGAACACTTGCAAATAAGGGATTTATGTAGAGAAAATAGGGATCACTGTGATTCTCAAAAGGGAAGAAGTTCATTAATGAAACAGTATAAGCAACTATAACTGTAAACAACATTTTAAAAACTAGGGACAACATCAGAGAAGGCTTCTCGGACAAATATCTTCAAAGAACCGACCAATTATGACATTACTCAGAAAAAAAATCAGCCAGGCCCCAGCCCCACAAATGCCTCTGCAAATTATCAGCATCCTCAGAGAGGATAACCTCATTTCTAGGGCACTATGGAGAAAGACAAGTTGGTTTTGTTTTCCATTCCATTTTTGTCTTCTTATAAATGGGGTGCTGTTGTTCTGGTTCCTGGTTCTTATGGTTAAGCTGCTTATGAACAATATGACTGTAACTTCACCCATGGAAATGGTGGTGGATTTATTTACAAGATATTCATTTGCACTTGGGTAATTGAACTGCATGTTCTTGCCCAGCATTCTTCCTGTTTGCTTGTTTTTAATTACTTCTAATATGCATACTAATGCTCTTAATAACTTTGCTCATGAAATCTACATCTGCAGCAGGCTTTTAATTTACAGCTTGAATGTTATTATTTTCATTTCCTTCTTTCCAGTAACAAAGCAGCTACTGATGCTTCAGGTGCGATCAGAGGATTTAAACATCTCTTTGGAGTGCAATGGGATGCTCACTGCTTAACCAGTACCTTTCTTTGGAGTGAGCCAGAAACACACACGGGAGAACCCCGTGCTTGCTCTGGTCAGTACATCCCCCTCTGACGGGCCCCAAGCATTCTTCTCCTCAAAGTGTAGGTGGGCCCTGAATTAGAGTTGCTAACTGGTGAAGCACACTTAAAAAAGGAAAATAAGGGGGTTTGTTCCAACCTATGTTGTCTTCATCAGTTCTGTTTCTTGACTTCTGCATCCTTCTTTCCCTTTTCCCCAGTTAAAACAACCTTGCAGCCTTCATAGAGAGCAACCTACCACATCTGTCCCAAATCCTGATTGTTATCATTGTTTCTTTGCTTATTCAGATGTCAGTATGAGTTTCATAAATTGCAGTGTATCATTGGAGTCTCCTATGCACTAACAAACCTCTCATCAGGAGATTGACTTAGAAGTCACGAGAGTAATATCACAAAATCAAGAATCATAGGAAGGTTTGGGTTGGAAGGGACCTTTAAAGGTCATCTAGACCACCCCCCTTGCCATGGGCAGGACCATGTTCAACTAGATTAGGTTGCTCAGAGTCCCCTCCAACCTGACCTTGAATGTTTCCAGAGATGAGGCATCTGCCATCACTCTGAGCAACCTGCTCCAAGGTTTGACCACACTCATTGTGAAAATTTTTTTCTTATGTCCAAGCTAAATCTACCCTTGTTTAGTTAAAAGCTGCGACCCCTTGTCCTATTACCACATGCCCTTGCAAACAGTCCCTCTCCAACTTTCCAGCTTTTCCAGAGGCTACAGCCTCTTCAGGTATTGGAAGGCCACTGTAAGATCTTCTTGGAGCCTTCTCCAGGCTGAACAAACCAAACTCTTTCAGCCTGTCTTTGTAGGAGAGGTTCTCCGGCCCTCTGATCATCCTTGTGGCCTCCTGTGGACTTGCTCCAGCAGCTCTGTGTCTTTCCTGAACCCCAGACCTGGATGCATACTCCAGGTGGTGTCTCACCAGTGCAGAGCAGAAAGGAAGAGTGATCTCCCTTGACCTGCTGTCCATACAGATATATTTGGGATACACTTGCCTTCACGGCTTTGAGTCTTTTCAAGTTTCCATCTAATAATGAAAGTTGGGAATTTGCTTTAAAAAAAACCCACAACCCAAAACAACAAAGCAAAACAGAAAGATAACAGAGATTCTTCCCCAGGCACATGACTTCTGGAATGTGAGTTAAAAGCAAAACATAAAACAAATATAAAGCTTTAGAAGTCACGAGAAGCAGAACCTCTTTAAGGTCACATAGCAAATAATGATTGTGACAGATGACCTACACACAACAACTGTAAAAAGTTCCAGGTTCGGTCCAGATTTGTAAATACAACCTAAATAACCTTCTCAGAAACTGTTTTTAATATATATGTGTTTTAAAAGCTCTAGCACTATGTGGAATAGACAAATAAAAACCAAACTCTGTATTTACATACAGCAAACGTGCAGAGTGATGTGTTCTGAAAAGGACGAGAGTTAATAATGCATGAAGGGTGCTGCAGGTGGAGGTAGAAGTATTGGTCTGCGGTTGCTGAAAACTTCTGGGATGCAAAGGGAGTCACACAGACCTAGCTGTTAGCTTTCCTGGGAGGTTGCTCTAGCCTTTTTTGACAAAGCTGTGATTAACCTTGGTTTTAGTTGAAAATACAGGAGTTTTTCTGGAAAAAAAATGAAAGAAGGGCTTTGGTTTTTATTAATGACATACTAGATGATCCACGATGTGAAAATCTCCTTTTTCTCTTGTGTTCATCCCGCATATCCGTTACCTTCAATCTGTGCTTCGCAATGTTGAGCCTTTTTCTCCCTTTCTAAGCCCTGCAGTTGTGCTGCTCGGCACAGTTCATCTCATGCACCCTCAGCTCTCAGCCCGGACTCCAGAGATGGGCACTTGCCCAGTGCGGTTCCTCACACCTCCCTCAGGACGGGGAGAATGATGTCTTGCTCTGTCCATTAGCTCAGCTGGAGCAGGGATGATGAACTGGAGTGGCATGCCAGGCATTCAAATGACTCAAGACAGGGGTGAGTAATCCCACCTCTTAACTCTCCTTTCCTGGTTTTCCCAGGATTACAAGTGTGCCCAGGAGGAAAAGGAGGAACCAGAACAACCAAAGAAGAAATCTGATTCTGCCAGGAGCTGCCAATTGAAAGCATTTAATCCAAGCTCTAAAAACGGGGCAGAAATAGTCATTTGAGTCTTAAGTAACCCACATTTATAAAGCACTATAAAAGCAAAGGGGTTTGCTGCCTTTCAGAGAGCAGTTTCCATGGAAAACACTTGTAGTGATCACTGCCAGGTGGCATTGGATCAGCTATGACAAGAGGCATTAAATCAGTAGAACCTTATGAAACTGGAGGCCAGTGCTGTTCAGAATAAAACGCAGGAATAGCACAAAACTGGCTGAATTCTGCACTGATCAACTTAATTCAAATTAGGTGGCAAATTAAGGGCTAATGAGGATTCAAAGAGGGCCAAAGTTTTCCCACAACAGTTGGCATCAGTTGGGGCAGGGTTCTTGCTAGGTGAGAAAGGCTCCCTGCCCTTCTCCCTGAACCTGTTTGTGGGTAAATACATGAATTCAAGTCCCAAATGACTTCAGTATTTCAGGCTACTACCCTGACCCTCAGCTCCATCTTTCTTGAAGCCTTATTTATCAGTGCTAACAACCTATTTCACGGGGCAAGTCTTTATCTTGGCTGATATACCGTGTTCCCAAAGGCTGATGTAACAAGGGTCGAAAATGTCTTGTGACAAATCTCTTCCATCCTCTCTAATTCCCATGTGAAATCAACTTGCATGTATCCTAGATTATATACTGCCGAGCAAGGAGACGGCGTCTTGGCACAAGCTCGTTTAAATCCCCCAGGTGCATGGAAGGAGAAACAAAGATTCATTACAGTAATAAAGTTTCAGCCTTCTAGGGATGAGGTCAAATGAGAGCAGCAGGGCGCTGGCAAACAAGGGAGCGGCATCTTATGGACGTGTCAGCTATAAATAAGCCTTGTGATGCATGTCTGTTCAAGTGGGACCCATTGAGAGAAAATATCTCAATATGTATATATTATATACCCCAGAGAAAATACCCCATCACTGAACATTTCACAGGGCAAAACCTGTTCATTGGCCAGTGTTGTAGATGCAAGAATTATTGTTTTTTCTATCTGAATTTGCTCTCTTGGCTTATTTACCTTTGAACCTGGCCAGCAAGTGAAGAGTCTTAACAACTTCTGAACATTTAAGCCAATGTAAAACCACTACGTGCTATCAGTGCACTTGATTTTGTGTTTACTCAGAATCCTTTCTTTGCAATGATGGAAACTCAG
Source organism: Heliornis fulica (assembly GCA_013399135.1). Taxonomy (NCBI): domain Eukaryota; kingdom Metazoa; phylum Chordata; class Aves; order Gruiformes; family Heliornithidae; genus Heliornis; species Heliornis fulica. Next base: position 204,229 of record VXBZ01005997.1, read on the forward strand.
CATTTGGGGTAGGAACTGTTCACGCAATCAAGTTGGGAACTGGCAAGGCTGCACACCAGAATGCTGCCCACTTCTTTTGAGTTACTGAAAATGCACATTCGTATTAATATGATTATAGTACCACGTATTAGTATGGTTTTGAAACAGAGTAAAAGCTACTGATCCAAATGACAAAGCAAACTGAAAAGTACAACTAATATCTACGTTGCAACATGTTGCCATAACATTTCTGAGAAACAGGAGCCTCCTGGGAGCGGTGTAGGTGGCATTTGCTCACCTCAGAGCCACAACGTCTCTATCAAATTGCATTTCCCCACCACTGCAAATTCCAGAGCCTGCCTTAATTTAGACTCTGCTCCCTTAAGACACCCAAGCTCCCTCCACTGCTCCCAGCTGTGGGCACAAATGGCAGCCAGAATCTCCCAAGACTGGTCCCATCAGCCTCTTGCCCCTCCATTCAGTTCAGCGGAATGACACGACACACGCGTTAGCTTGGATTCAGTTCGGTATTTCTCCAAATTCCAACTGCAAGAACAGGGGTGAGGAGGAGGAGGAGAGGAGAAAACTCCGTGAGCACATGTAATATGCTCAGGCTGATACATCCATTAACCTTTCTAAGGAAGGCAGGCACACTTGTTTTCTACTAGTCTACCTGTTTGCTCCCCATTTACATACGTTCACTTTACCCCGGCCATAAAGTGTCTAAAACCAAAATTTATTGCATGAGACTGGCTATTGATTTGCAACTCTGCACATCTGGAAGACATGAACAAAAAAAAAAAAAGTCAATTCTTTGAACTAATGAAAATTTAAGCTCTTGCCTAAGAAATTGTTTCAGGATAAAATTAACTGACTTTTTGAATGCTCACCATCTATGCTTGGTTTTAATTTATAGTCAAATCCCATTTACAAAATTCAACAGAGAAGTTTCAGTGATGTTTGTGGGACTATTTGAATTCAGTGAAGCCACATCAGGCCCTTACAGTGCTTAATTATAGCCTCATGAAGTATATTCCAGGGAAAGGTTACAGGATTTCTGCTTCTCAGTGTTCCTAATGTCACTGGGATGGATACTGCAGTCACTCTGGAGACCAGCCATAGTGTCTTCTGTGAATGAAACAAGCTAGTCCATGACGAAGCAATTCAAGTAAACTTTCCAGGAGGGAATCCAGATTTCTCCCCTCCATCTCTTTGTGTTTTGTTACTTCATATCTCTGCCAAAAATGACAAGTTCAAGGACTAAGCCTAAATTTCCTGTCAATTCCTGTCCAAGCCGTTGACATCTTGACTCACTGAAAAGGAACGTTATTATCTGCCTTTGTCAACAAACATAATTTGCTTTGCAATTCCTAGGGCAGGACCAAACTCTTCACCTGTAAGGTCAGAGTTATGTAAAGCTGGGAAGGATATTTAACAAATGACTGTAACATGATGTACACAGGAAAAAGTAGTGCAGCCAACTAAGCTCAACCACAAATCCGGCTTTCCCCAGATCCTCCCATCACAGAAACTATATAAACATTTGGCACTTTCACTAGCAATATGCACCAACATGTTGAATGTTTGCTCATCTGAACTGTCTATAAATTAGTCTCTTCATAAATTGCTCATTAATGATAGATCTCTAATCCACCTCCCATACAGGCTGTCTCTTTTACCTGTGCAGAAAGAACTTACATCATCAACTCAAAAACGTCCAGAAAGACTTACAAGGAAGCAAAAAATGTGCTTTGGGGATTTTTTTTTGTTTGTTTGTTTGTTTGTTTGTGGGTTTTGGGGTTTGTTTGGTTTTTTTTTTTTTGCTTGGTTGGGGTTTTTTTTTGAGCTGACTGTATTCAGATGAAATGTCAAGTTTGGCCACATTTTGCTTGAAGCAGACCTGTAAATTGCCTTCCTTCCTTCCTTCCTTCCTTCCTTCCTTCCTTCCTTCCTTCCTTCCTTCCTTCCTTCCCTCCACCTGGCAAGGTATATTTGCTTCTTGTGTAAGCATTGCAATAAGCCATTACAGTAACAGCCACTATAACATTGGTAATAATACCACTAGTAATAAATATCTTGCACTAATATAGCACCTTTTCTCTAGGTATACCTCTGTGCTATATATAAAATAAATCAATGTGAGCACCTCCTCTAGAGTTTCCATTTGAGTGGAATAAGCTGAGATCCCTGCCTCGCCAGCTCCGCTTCCCCATGGATTTGCTCCTTTTGCTCCTCTCCACATCTAGGCATACTCATTCAGGTTTCATCCAGGCCTAGCTGAATGAGCTACACAAGATATAGTGGGTACCAGAAAGTGGTACAATTACTTTCACTGGAAGCAGAACACAAATTTGAGCACGGCAAGCGCTGCAGCAGAGCAGCTGGGCTGCTTTCTGTGCCCAAGGTTTGACCAACTTGATGCATATTGGATAGTGGGGCTGTTCAACAAGAAATATGCAACGCAAAAACTAGTCCAAAGCAAGTGGAATAAATGGAAGAATGAGAAGACTTCAGATGGAGGAGGAACTAAAGGTCCAGCTCATAGCTGATATGCTTAGATTTGTAACCCCAGCTGATAGAAATGTTCCTGGTAGGAAGAGGAAGAATCAGTCTGCAAACAAGCTAGCAATATTTGAGTAACATCATGAGCTTTGACACGTGGGGTAAAACATTCCTCTTCTCCAGACAACACAGTTTTATCACTTCATCAATCTCTCATCTTCATTAATTACTGTTAAATCTGTAGGTAGCAATCAATTTAACGTAGAACAAGCAGGAAACAAAGTATTCAAGGTATGATGCATCAGTGCTTTAACTAGCCCAAACATGATAGGCAAAGCCTGCTGCTGTCACTGGTGATTCCCCAAGAAAGCATTTATGTAACTGTAGAGTTATAAGTAATTATACCGTGATGTGTGTTCTGCGTATGTGTTAGGTCTATTTGTTCCATGAGTTTTTCATAATGCCCCTGTCTCATAAAAGGAGAGATACAGACCTACGTAGGTGTCTGTAAAAGTAGTAATTTCAAATGCAGCAGTTTAATTCTGACAACCTCAAGCTTCGGGAGCATCAGTTCTGTGAATGAAGTCAAAGCCTGGCAATGCCAACTTCCTTCCTAGAGGAATCACACCCCTCCATAACAAACTGCCTAGCTTACTGCCTGGATTTGCCTTTGGTCCTCAGAAAATTGCAGCTGGGATTTTCAGAGCTGCCTGGGAGTCAATAATTTGCATCCCAAATGGAAGCTGCACCCTACCTTAAGAGTAGCTTATAATGCCATCCACTCCTTTTCCTGCTCTCTAGGAAATCTTAGCAGACAGCAAACAGTTTGGTAGCTCGGTAATAGCTAATCAGCCTGGCTGGAATGTGTTTTGCCCATGTTGAAGTCTGTTTCTACTCACTCCACTGAAAAACAGCACCAGCTGCAGAGAGCTGCTCGAGTCCAAGATGTTTTAATAACACAGGACACAGCTCTTGAGGAGGGATCTAGTGTCTGCTTAGTGTTAGGACTATGAGTTGTATTCCTGATTTATAATCTTCAAGCATCAGGCCAAGCTTTTCCTGCTTAAAGTTGGAAACCCATCAAAAGCTCTGATATTGCTTGTCCTTCTGCCAGAAGTAACATGGCTGGAGAAGAACATGGGGCTAAAGGTGGGAGTCGCTGAGCTGGAATGGGGAGATGTGCCCTACGTAAGGCATGAGTACATTGACAAGTGCACTGCACCACTTTCCCCAAAAAATATTTAAGTGAAAAACCAAGTGTCGTATTCCAAGAGTAATATCCTGGATGTGATCAGTCATTCCTGCTGATGTCAGCACCAGGGATGGAGCTTTGGTGACTTCCAGTCATGCTAGCCCTGCCCTGCAGAGACAACACACTGCCTGGGAAGTGACCTGGATTCTAGTGCTTGTTTTGCACCAGCTTAAGTGTTTGCTATGCTCTCATCATCATCATCTCTGACGTGCCACCAGCTGCACTGTCATTGCACAGGTGTCACAGGGAACACTGCTGGGAGCCAGGAGGCTGGGCGTCTCATGGCCAAGCAGCTGATTAACAGTGATGGTGCTGAACTGGGAGGCAAGGGGCCAGACTGTCTTTCTCTCTTGGCAGGGCAGGTTGTGGTGGGGAGCAGCATCTTCCTCAGAAAGGCAGCCCCAACACCTGGGCTCTGGAGACAAGAGAACCTCCAGGCTCCAGAATCTGCAAGGGATGATTAAAAACCCAAGGGCTATTAAACCCAAGGGGGAGGGAGAAAGAGGGAAATACAGCTTTGACAAACCATATGAAAACAAGTACAGGTCTGATTCAACAGAAGTGATGGTGAACACAGAGATGTGAGCTGCTAGGAATGTCGTCATAAGCAGTAAAAAAATGAACTCAGGTTTAGTAAGAGCTGACCAATGTCCTAGGTGGCAAAATGAGTCAAAGGAAGTGCCGAGCTGTGAGTCATCCACCTTAAAGGGCTTTATCTTTGGATAAAAGTCAAAAGAGAGCTCAGGGTGAAAAAAAAGTAGTGTAGGAAAGCACAGGGGCAATGCAGAGCACTGGACCTCCTCTCAGAGCAGAGGCCAAGCGAAAGGCAAGGCTGCTATCGGCCGGTTATGCTCGCTTACAGCTAATTCTGGCCCAGCACATAATATACTGTGTGTTTTACAAATACAAGGGTCAGGCTCCTGCCCTGGGGAATCTTTGTCTACAACACAAACAAGAACTAGAGCAAGAGTAGAAAGAAGGAAATGGTACAGTGAGTAAGCGACATCACTAAGGGTGTGTGTGGGTGTTCAAACAAACAAACAAACAAGCAAACAAATAATTAAATATCAAAGTTTTTCTTTGTCCTGTAGTCTTTTTACCATGACTTTATTATTGATATAATGCTCCGCAGGCACTTGGCTGGAGGAACAATACAGCAATTAGCCAGCTGACGTGTCTTGGCCTTACGAAGAAAGATGAAAGTGAGAAACAACTACAGAAAATTACAGGTCAGATAAAGGAAACTATGATAAGGATCACTGCATTTTTGGAGGGTGAAAACACAAAGAAGGGCGAGGAATTATTTAAGGTGGTACAAACAAGGATGGAGAAGATGATGGGATTGGTAAAGGGAAGTAGAAGAGAAAGCGGCAGGATGAGGGGCTGTACAGCATCACACAAACAGGCTGATTTATGAGTTAGTTCTAGATTACAGAGAACCATCAGGGGTGATGAGAAAAACAACACAAATGTGCAGGATCTCATGCTCCTTTAAGGACAATATTGATAAAAGCATCATGGAAATCGTAGTAGGAAGGAGGCAGGATAGGAGACAAAAGAGAAGAGGAAGGTGGACAAGGTAGTCATATCAATAGTGTCCACTGTTTCAGGGCGAGCTGCTAAAAGGGGCAAGAACAAAATTACCAAAGGGCCCATTAGAAACCAACTTGTACACTTACCCCCAGAGGATAGAAGCAAGGGGAGAACAGAGCCAAAGTACATTTCCGTGTCCCCAACTCAGTTTCAGTGTGTAAATCTATATCAGCTCCACCGATTTCATGGTACTAACCGAGTTTTACAATGGAGTGGGTGAAAACAGAACCTGACAGTCTTATATCCTGGGCAAGGAAGGAAAGCAATCAAACACAATCAAAGCTGTGCTGAGATAAAGTAGGGTGAGAAAAACAGATTTAAAAAAAATCCCGAAGGCTCTATATGGTTTGTATAGTTTAATTTTCTGACTTCTTAGGTCCAGTTTTAAGTAGTGCTTCCACATGGTCCTTGTCCCTCAACTCTCACCCACTTATTTCCTTGCACTCCCTATATCATTTGTGAGAGTACAGTGTAAAACTTTGGTCTCACAAACACTTACATAGGCAATATTTTTTACATCCTAGCAGAACACATGAAGCTTTGGGGTGGGAATGGTCTGAAATAATTAAAATAAGCAAAACCTTGGGATACTGATAATCCAGAACCACGAGCCAGAAAATTAACCCCTGAGAAGGCTGAAATCAGAAGAGGTGAAATATCTGCTGTTGTTACCTGGTTATTGAAACCAAACTAAAAATAATGAATATTTAGGCTTGGTATTTTTAACATAGAAAAAATATAATTTGATTTGTTTACAAAATAAACAAGGACACATTCTCCAGTGTTGAGTAATGACCAACACTCCCAGTACTATTGCTTTATCCCGAGGTACTAATGTACATCTGTGCCTGTTTGCCTCCTGACATCTCTGAAAGAGAGAAAGGAAGATTGTTAAACCAAAACCCATCAATATTGCAGACTTGTAAACAAAAAAGTAAGTTATGTCTGTAGGGCTTACAAATAATATGTAAACAGAGGATGGATGCCATTGTGCAGACACATGATGCATGTTTGTGCAGAGAAAGCTTGGAGAAAGAACACAACAACCCCATATTTACTCACTGTATTCTATTACAGCATGATGTTTAGGGCACATAATAAACCACCAAATGAAATAGCTTCCATATATTATTAGCTACAGAAAGCATTTTGGAGGATTGAGGTGCAACAGTAATCACACTTTCAGTGTTTCTCTGAAAGTTGTTTCAGTGTATTCATTCTGGGAGAAAGAAACTTGCAAGAAAGATGACTTCTGGTTCTCCCACTCTCCAATGTGCAATTTTTCCACAGAAGACCTTGGGAAAAAATGAAAACTGACTAAGCAGATTGGATTTTTCACTTCTCTGCTATCTGTACTGTTGTGCATGCAAATATCTTGATGTGCATTTATAGTTCTACTGAAATCAAGGTGTGGAATGATTCACATGCTGGAGTGGTAGTAGAAAATTGAGTTGCAGAAGAAATCTAACAAGGGTCAGTATGAAACAGCAGTTACAAAGAAGGCTTAAGAAAAACAAAATTTAGAGCATAACTTTGCAGTCATTTGTTTTATTCCCATCCATGTAATGATGGTCTAAGTACAGATATTTAAAATTATTATTGTTGTTTTGATCACAATGATTATTCCAGTAACTTACAACAGAATCAAGTTATGAAAAAATAAGCCAGATCAAAACCAATTACATTTTAAATGCAATGCATAATTTATGGATCATTAAAAACATAAGCAACTCTTTTAACTATCCAATAAATCAACAATTGCAGAAGTATTTTAGATTTTATTAAAAAATCCAGGAAACTTATAAATCTCATTTTATGCTCCAATAGGACACACAAATTGTTTTAGTTTTTCCTTGCAGCTGCTAGACAAGTAACCAAATCAGTTCCCAGCAGTTGATCAACCACTGGCCTGACTGCACTGCAAAGACATGTCAGAAGATACGAGGTCCCCAAGGGGCGATTCCCACAACAGTCTTTGACAGCTCCTCCAACAGTTTACTTACAAGAGGTTTAAGTAAGCCCAGCCGCTCTGCTCAGCGATGTACTCCTGCAGTGGCCAGAACTCCCAACCCAAAATTGAGCCCAGGCAGCACAGGTCTCGGCAGACTGTGGCTGGGGAACTCCCTCCAGACACATGGGCATGATGAGATGCAGCCAGCACAGATCCTGGCCACCTCTGTTATTTCACTCTGGTTATTTCTAAACCATTTCTCAGCAAATGTCCAGGTGTCTTCAGCAATCTTTTGATATTTGGTTAATACCATCTGCTTGCAGGATGGTATTAACCAAATATCAAATCTTGCCCCAGTCCTCCAACATTTGCTAGACTATATCTGGCAAGACAACAGACCTATAAACTCTGGACAGGGCCTTATATTCCACCTATTAAACGACCAGATTACAATCCTGAGCTGACAGTTCAAGTCCAAGGCAAGACTCACTCATGGGTGGCAGAATTCAGTCCAGAGCACTTACATAAGGAAAGATATCTGCGCCCTGGTAGTGAACCTCAGTGCATCTCCAGACACACACCCCGGATTATTAGAGAGAGATCCCAAACCTTTGATGCTACAGGTCTGAACTAAGATAAAAATCTAAACTGATTTAGGTAAGCATCAAATCTTGCCCCAGTCCTCCAACATTTGCTAGACTATATCTGGCAAGACAACAGACCTATAAACTCTGGACAGGGCCTTATATTCCACCTATTAAACGACTCACCTTGCCCATGATGATGTGTGGAGGTAAATCCCACATAAAAGACTAGCCTGTAGTACAGATGTGGTCTATGGAGCGGCTGCCTGACAACCCAGGCCCATACCTGTGCTTAGTCTATCCCCTTGAGCTGTAGCAAGACACTGGGACGGAGACAACATGGTGTGCTTTGGAAGATGTGCTGCTTGGAAGCAACCTTCCCCCTGGGCTGGGTCCTGCAGCAGCCACCTCGATCTTCACCCTGCACAGCACGTTTTGGCAAGGCTTGGAGGTTCGCCTTATGGCTGTGGCCAACCACCAAAACACAAATTCCTTCTGTGGTCCAAGAAGCCCACTCAACCCTGAGCCCTCAGCTAGCCACAGAGATCCGCAAGTCGATTTGGGGCATGACAGGGTGAGAACTTATGTCCTTCACAACCCAAGAATCAAGTGGTTGGACATCTGTGGTGGCAAATGCAATCAGTATCAACAAGAGACCTTCTTAGTGGGGCCTCCTGAGGTCAGGGGATGCAGCATAGAAGTAGCTTATATTGCCATATGTTGAAAAATCGGGAGATTGTCACATTGCAGCAAACCCAAGCACACATACACAATCACCTCGTCTTATTGTCAGGGCCAGAACTCAGGACTTTCATTACCAAAAATTGAAGTATCTAGTTTCTCCAGGTGAAATATACTCTTTCTCACAGCACCCCTACTGGTGGATTGGTGCAACCGAACCCTGTATTTCACAGACTTCCCAAAAAGACAAGGTCTTGACTGAGGGAGCATGTAAGGGTTCCTACAATGGACAGTGCAGACAGATGAGTGCTGTTATAGCCACTTCATCCCATTCTTTGTATCTTTTCCTTGGACCTGTATCTATTGTGATTTGAAGGATGAAGTACATAGCTACACTTCATCACCAGTACTGTCCTCCTAACTTAGCTACTATTTCTGATTGCATCTATCAGTGAACACACTGGCTTCCCCAGCTCTTCTATTAAGTTACAGAAATCACTTTTCCATGCTATCCTTTACTCTGAAGGCAGACCCAGGGCACATTCCCAAAATCACCCCTCCCTACATGTTGTTGTTGGAGTGCTGACAATAACCACATTAATCATTAGGTGGCTGGTATGCCAAGATGCCCACCAATTCCACTGCTTAAGGATGTTTCATCTCTTATCATGGAATTGCTGGTTTGAAAAAGACCATTAAGATCATCAAGCCCAACCATATCTGTCCTCTCCTAAACCATGTCCCTCAGCATCTCATCTACCCGTCTGTTAAATACACCCAGGGACGGTGACTCAACCACCTCCCTGTTCCACATCCTGACAACTCTTTCAGTGAAGAATTTATTCCCAAAATCTAATCTGAACCTGCCCGGGTGCAGCTTAAGGCCATTTTCCCTTGTCCTATCACCTGTCACTTGGCAGAAGAGATCATCACCCACTTCTCTGTAACCTCCTTTTAGGTAACTGTAGGCAGTGATAAGGTCTCCCCTCAGTCTCCTCTTCTCCAGACTAAACATCCCCAGCACCCTCAGCAGCTCCCTCAGTAGCTCTTTTGGTGGCCTCCCTTTACCCAAACACAGCTCATTTTCCTAAAAGCAGACTGTAACTTTGTTGTGGGTGGTGACACCCCTTTGTCCCACGTTTGTACAAGCCTCAGTGACAACTCCGGTAGTTCCTCATGATGCAAACAGGAGCGCAAAGCTAGTGTGCATCAAGGCTCAACCACTCACCAGGCCCCGCTGGTAGTCGAGTTTTGTGTGTAACCAGCGAGCCCGGGCTCTCCGGATAACGCCGTGCTGCTCAGGCAGGCAGGGTCGCAGCAGGCACACACGGTGAAGCTGTGGTGCTACAGCCCCAGAGGGGTGCCCAAGAGGATCATCTCCCTCCCGGGGAAGAAGGCACCTTGAAGACGGGGCGCCGAACCCGCAGAACCCAGAGAGGAGGCTCGCACCGGGGCCGGCAGGCGGAAGAGGCAGGGAGCTGCACTTCATCGCCCTTGTGGTGTTAACTCGGAGGCTTCGAGACGGGGCAAACTGACATGAGACCGGAGCTTCGCGCCTCCCGAGCTGTCCGGGCAGGCTGCAGCAGGACACCACTCTCGCCCGCCCCGCCGGAAGCGCGGGCCAGGCGGCCCCAGTACGCCGCGGCTGCGCTCCGGCCTGCCCCCTCGCTCTGCCACCACAGTTCCGCCGAAGACGCCCGACGGCGGGAGCAGCGGCGGGAAGCGAGGGACTACTCTGCTCCGCCCCGCTCGCCGTGTTATGCGAGAGCGCTCCCGCTCTCGCCCCCGGGGCCGACGAGAAGCGGGCGACGGCGGCAGGAGCGAGGGCGGGGCGGTGTCCCCCCGGAGGCAACGGCGGGGGGTCCTGGTGGTGGGCGGCGGCCGCAGGCTGGCGATGGAGGAAGGTGAGGTGGAGGGGGGGCACGGCAGCGTGTGTGTCACCCGTA
>VXBZ01005997.1:215360-229472 GCA_013399135.1 Heliornis fulica
CCCCCGCCCAGTCTTTTTTCTCCGAGTGACTTGTGTAGTCTCACCTCTGTGGGAACCAGGAGACTGCGTTCCTTTTCCTTAGGGAAGTCGGCAGAACCGTGACTGTAAGTAGGCACCCAGAGAAATGCAAGAGCAAAACAAGCGTGTGCCATACGGTCTCAAGGCATATTCCAGCCCCCCCCCACCGCCCAACTGTTCTCAGCTGGGGTACTGTGTGATTCCTGTGTGTTTAGTAGTGCTTGGTGGTGTTTGCAGAACATTCTTTGGGTAGGAGTGGTCTACAGGAAGGTGATGTGCAATGAGATGGTACCCTTTAGCCTGACTCACTGGGTTTGTTTGATAACTTTTTGTTCCAGTATTAGAAAAGAAGTTGAATCACTACTTTCTATTCAGCCTGTTTATGCACTTCACTAGCTTGTAGGCCTCCGGCATGTTCGTCATCATCTTTTCCAGACTGAGGCATCCTCAACTTGCTTCCTTGTTCTTTGTATGGGAGCCATTGCATACATTTGATCGTCCTCGTAGCCCTTCTCAGAGCGCGCCCCAGCTCTATCTTTAGGTGAGAGGACAAGAGCTGCAGACAGTGCTCAGTTTGCAGGAGAAAAAGGGATCAGTGTAGTGTCAGAAGCAATGAGTTACGCTTTTCTGCAGTTGACACATGAAAATAAGTGGAATGCATGTTGCCTGAACAGGAGTCTAAAAAATATACAGGGGAACTTATAGGGAACTAGAAACCAGTCTTGGATGAAAAACTGCATGCTGGATAGAGAGGTACTAGAGGCTGTGTCATCACTTCAAAATCCTAGATTACTTTTAGTTGTCACCTTGTCTGACTTTCATTTCACCCCATTTAATGGATTTGTAGAAGTGGAAACATTTTTTTTTCCTGTTTGAGGCAGCTGCATGTGAAACACAAGTTTAGTTGGTTCTTTGTTACTGCTTTGAGAGGAGAAATCATCAAAACAGATGAGAAGATCTTTTAATGACTGAGATGTAGTTGTTTCAGAATTAGAATTTTAAATTGTTCTTTCTTTGGGAGTTTTCTACTACTGCTGCTAACTGTAGACCTTCCAAGTGTGTTACACTTCAAATATGGCTCAATTAGTTGCAGAAAAGCAAAAGAAATACCTTTTCCTCCAGTTTTTGTGCTGCCGATGCCTTGGTCATAACTAGAGTGACAAAGGCAATCTTTTCAAGTACATATCTGCCCATTCTAGTGATCTAAGTTTTTTTTCTACCTAATCTCTCCTCTCCATTTTATTTCATATGGTACAAGTGATTTTTTATTGCAGTGCTCTTGGTGTTTGTGCTGCTGGTTAACCTCATATACATGACATAGAGTGATACTAGTACATATTTCATTTCGGATTGACGTAATGGTAAATTTAGTAATGAACACTCTAAACCTTATTTCATATCTTTCAAGTTCTTGTTTAAGAAGGTAGACGTTTTCTGTTCATTCAGTGATAAATGTTATCATTGAGATCTGGGCTTGCTCAGAATAACTTATGAATTGCTTTGAAAATCCTTTAAAATACAAATACAGGTGCCCAGATACAGACAGATGCAAATTTAACAGTTTATTTATGTTCTTATCTCTGTAGTTTCTAACTTTTAAATCTAACAGTTGGGAGTTGAAAGTAAACTGCTTTAGACATGACTCAATATACAATCAGAGTAATTAAGAACTTTGTTGTGGGGTGTGGAGATGTGTGCTTCAAGTTTGAAGTTGAGTGGCTTTATGAAAGATCAATTTTCAGGCTAGAGGATATCAGCAGCTACAAAATTTCAAGCAATTTTTGGACAGGAGAGCTAAAATTTCTTCAGTGTAAGTTACAATTAAACTTTATCACACTAAATGACTTAAATGTGGGATGTAATCTTTAATATAGTAATTATAACAGACTTTTTGCAGTGAGTCTTCTTGTGTGGAGACTATGAATTAGCCTTGTTGCCTTTCCAGCTGTAAAATAAATGGACCAGGGTTTAGAACTGCTGTTAGAAAAAAAAAATAAAATTAACAGGTATACTGAAGAAGCCCTTAAGTGATCTATGTGGCCTAGCAGCCTGGGGTTTTTAATTATGTGTTAGACTAAGAATTTATAAACCTGCTTAGTTCAAGTAGATATGGCAGGAAGAAAAAGTGATACTTACTTTATAAAAGCTTTCACCATAAGAATAACAGGCAGCTTAATTAAAAATAATGGGCTAGCCCAATTTTTACATTAAGCTACAATAGTATGCTAGGCACACTACTGTACTGTAACAGCATAAAGCCAGGAGAATGAAATTGGCACCAATGTCTCCCTGTGCCTGTATCAGTGAATCTAAACTACCATGTTCTTTCATTTCTATTATACGTTTACCATGGAATAAATCAGTTAGCTTCCAGTTTGGGCTCTGGGTTATCCCAGAGTGTGGCCTCAGGAGAAGTCCGTTGGATTTTCTAAGTAATAAGGTGGGAATTTGTTTCTGTATTGTTATATTGTTACTTTAGTTATGCATCTGACTTACTTAAATTGAGTCTTTTTGTCAGGTGTATTTGCTGTAGGGTTGAATTGGTAGCAATAACTGGCTGTTACCTGCTGCTGTGGATTTCTCAGTGTGATTTTAGTTATTATGTCGCAATAACTTAAAAAAAAAAATGTCTTCAGGGGCAGCAGACCTGCGACAGAGAAAGAAGCAAAACTGCACAGAATCTGACAAAATGGCTTCAGAGGAGAGAAACAAAGAAAACTCAAAGCTGGGAAGATCGCCAAAGTGTAAGCTACAGAATTTTTAGCCAACTTCTGAATTTTTTTCATTATTCTTTTATATTTTATGGGAAGATATTTGTAGTGCAGTAATTTATAACAGACTTGTTTTGAATTAGGTTTTTGAATGTTTCAAGAAAAAAAACACATTAGAATTCTTTGATAATGACTTTTTATGTATTGTATTTATTGTATGTATGTAAAATGTTAGTCCTGGATTGTTTCAGGTTGGGGGGTGGAGGGGGGGGAGAGGCAGTAGTTTAGAATTCTTAGTGTTGTTACTATTTGAGTACAAAAAAATACTTTAATTGCGCCTGGAATGTTTTTTCATTGAGAAGCTGAAGGCATGTATTAATGGTACTGAAACAAGAGCAGACAAAAAGTCCTGCAGCTTTTCAAGACACAGAACTAAAACCAGGTGTAAGTTTAGGCAAGTGCTCACCAAGCTACCAAAAACTTCTATGTTAAAAGTACATACTAACTTGAGGGAGCTGCAGGTGAAGCACCAAACTCTTTCAGTGGGTGTCTAAAATTCAGATTACTTCTTTCCTATATTTAATAACAGAATGGAGAGCAGAATGTCTCAGTATCAATGTTAGATGTGATATTGCCACCTCTTCTGGTAATGTCTCTAAGAAGTTTGTGGTGTTGTGACTAAAATCTAGTTTGCACTGCTTATTTGGAAGACACTTTGCCTTCTTGGAATTCATTTGATAACCAAGTGTACTAGAATGGAGATAAATTTTCAGTGTGGTGTGTAAATATTTTATCTGAAAGCTCATTGAAGCTGTGGTAACAGCTGGGAAAGAAAAATGCAGGAATAACAAACCAGTTCTTGATGTATTTGTACTGATAATGCAGTGATTCTGATGCCAGTAAGTTTACTTGATGTTTAGAAACGAGTCTTATTTGGGGCAGACTGTTTCTAAGTCCTCTGGACTATTTTAGCTTTTTTACTGTCCCTTTTCAGATATGTTAATCCAGCGTTTTGCAAAACTTTTCTTTGGTTGTCTCGCGGCAGTCACTAGTGGAATGATGTATGCTGTGTACCTCTCAACATACCATGAACGGAAATTCTGGTTTTCCACCAGGCAGGTAAAGAAAAAAGTGAAACTATTGAAACAAAAGCCAAATTGTGTCCTGGAAATCAAAGCTGATCCATGTCAGGTTGGAACTACTTGTTTGCAGAATCCCATGATCCCTACTCAGGCCTCTGTCTTTGATATAGTCTCCTTTTTCTTTTCCTCCAAGTGTTTCTTCGAGTAACAGTAGTCTTGTCTTGTCATGCTTTTGTATGTTTTTCCATGCCATCCACAAGTTGGAGCACAGGAAATTCTGCACCAGTGTGGGAAAGAACTTCCTCACAGTGAGGGTGACAGAACACTGGAACAGGCTGCTCAGGGGGGTTGTTGAGTCTCCTTCTCTGGAGATGTTCAAGACCAATCTAGACACCTACCTCTGCGACCTGCTCTAGGGAACCTGCTTTGGTAGGGGGGTTGGACTCGATGATCTCTTGAGGTCCTTTCCAACCCCTACAATCTGTGATTTAAATACCTTTTTAAAATTTTTAGGGGAAAAAATGAAGCATAGTGGGATTGCATAAGCTACACAACAGGAATGCATGGGTGTTTTGGTTTGTTTTTTTTTTTAAAGAATTATATTGTTTAGTGTAGTACAGAAAGTTGAATACAATTCAGGTTTGTGAATATGAAGGGATCCTGTGGATCTTGTGCTGACATATGACAGGGATTTTTGTTGCTCTGATTCCAAGCATGTTTGATAAGTTATAGAGAACATGATATGCCTAACAGAGGTACTGTGAAGATTAATGTTTTGTGGAATACTTGGAAGATGTACTGTGGAGTCATAACCATGTGCTGTAATTACAAAGCCAGTCTATCTGAAATATATAGTCATCAATGGGAAGAGATTGCAGGAGGTGAATATTTTTTTAAATGTATTTTTTTTTCCTAGGAACTTGAACGAGAAATTACATTTCAGGGTGACAGCGCCATTTATTACTCATTCTATAAAGAACTGCTAAAGGCTCCTTCCTTTGAAAGAGGTACAGGACCCGCTTGTTTTATTTACCTTGAAAAGTCCCATTCCTTTTGGAGATAGTAAATAAACTCCTGCAGACCAGGGAGCCTGATTTTTTTTTAACTCTTATATAGGTATATCAGTCAGATTAATTAAAAACCATGTGCTGTCCTGACTTTTCAGTGCCTTTGAAAGCCTCAGTGTTTAACTATCCTGTATTCCAGCAGATTGCCTTTAATGGGTACGCTAGGATAGGATAAATGTTACTCTCCTATTGCCCCCTATGGAAGTTGTCACTTGGTTTGCTGATGCCACATAGAGAATTTCCTGCATGTAAGCATAGTTGATGTTTACTTTGGGAAAGGGGGATGGAAATAACCGGCTTCCATCCTCTGACAGGAGATGGGACAAATTCTGTCAAGAGTTGATCTGCTCAATCCTGCCTGCCATAGGTTTCTATTCCTGTCAGCTATGCTGAATAGATGTTGATGAGCACTGAGTGATGGGGACAGAAACCAAAAGGAAAATTGAGTGGCAATGATCTCTCTCCTCCCTTTGTGCTTCTGTTCTTTATCCTGCACTGGAGCTCACTGACCTAGGTTTGTAAACCAGCAGAAAACTAAAGCAGTGAGAAGGTGAAGTATTTTTGTGCCAGTTTAGTAAGTTCAGAAGGGCACCTGGGCTAGCATGGGGAAAAGGCAAGAACTCCAGAAGAAAAGAGGGAGTAAATAGCCCTGTCTGGCAGTGAGCAGCCATTGAATTAGTTTCACCCTCTCATGAGACCTCATCTGAAGCCAGTTACATCTTCTAGGTATAGTTTTACAGGTTAAATAGTTTCCCTGCTGTGTAGTATGTCAGCCATATATAACAGGTCTTTGGTACAGTCAGTTCTGTGTTATCTCTAGGGAGATTACCCACACTGTGGATACATGGACTGCCTCATTCAGGCATGCTACCTCTGGAAACAGGTCTACTAGGTATTATGGTGGCACCCAGTTTTCCAACATGTGTCATAGGTGTGCTGAATGCAGTTACAATTCCTGCAAGTTACGGTTTGGCCTGCAGAGAACCAGCTGCAGACCATAGACCAAGATACACAACAAAATGCTGGAAATTTTGTTTGGCTGTTGCATTGTTAGGGGTTTTGTTATTTTTGTTCTTTTTTGTTTCTTTTTCCCCCTCCAGTTTTGAATCCTCCCTCTGTTTTCCTGAGTAATGACAAATCCTTAAATATATCTCAGAACGATGTATCCTTGAAGTATGCCAGCTTCAATTAAATCTGAGTTCCATACAAAGAAAGTGTTAAGTGATTCTTAGAAGTCTCAGAAAGACAAGGCTGAAAAGGGTGATGAGGCCATCATATCTGACCTCTTTATGGACACAGGTTTAATACATCCTGCTCATCCCTGTTAGGTCTTTGTCTCACCTCTTAAGAAGTTTGTGTGAAGGTGATCTATAGGTAGCTGGTTCCAGGGCTTGATCAGTATGTTTCTGAAAAGTCTGTGCTTAAGTGTTTAGTTTGGGGCCTTCTGTTTAAAGACTAGATCAAAAATTGCTAGTAACTTAGTTGTAAAATCAGGAAAGTGGAATGGCATCTGGCACAGAAATTTCTCCTTCCTTTAAAATTAGGGATGGGCAGTCAGTCAGTAGCTGTAATGATCCCATCTCTCTACCTTTGAGTAGACTTTCACCTCTTTAAGAACAGCAATAGATTCCAAGAATAACTTTTTTTTTTCTGTCTGTAGGTGTTTATGAATTGACACACAACAATAAGACAATATCACTGAAGACGATAAATGCAGTCCAGCAAATGACTTTGTACCCAGAGTTGATTGCCAGTGTTTTGTATCAGGCATCTGGTAGCGAAGTATGTGCATTTCTCCTACTTTTGGTGCTTTTGTAACAGTTGTGTGTGTGTGTGTGTGTGTGTGTGTGTGTGTGTGTGTGTGTGAGACTTTCTATGCTGTATCCAGTAATATACCTGCAGTTTTTGTGGAATGAGTTGAGCCAAATCTATTACTAGGTCCAGGTCCCGCTCAATCCTGATCAGTCTGACACAGGATTTGGGGATTTGTGTGCACTAAACTTTTCTGTCCGTTCTTCTTTACTTCTACAAATGGCTTAGAAATGTGGAGAGTACCTCTGCTAGTCATTAAAAACAGGAAAGTTAGCTCCTTCGGAGAGTAGAAGTCTGCTGTGGTGGTATCTGACTCTACCTTTCCCTTACAGATAAACAGGAAAAACACTTCTGTAGATAAACCTTTTGTCTCTTCTCTGTTCAGACTTTGTTCTGCTTATAGTGCCTACTTGTGTTTTCTCTCATTATATTTCTATTTTTTTAAAAAATATTTACTTTATATATTCTTCTCTGTGTTTGGAACCATTTTTCTGCTACTCATTTATTTCTCCAAGTTCCTTCCCTACTTAGCTTCTTCCGATACTCCTGTGATCTTTTTATCTTGCTGCAGTATAGATTTAGTAAATCTGACGCATACAATGTTCATGCTAAAGCAAATACAAAAATGAAGCACTAACAAGCTGAGTCCTGAAGTGTGCTCTTATTTCACACTGCTTTGTTCTCCCTGAGCCCAAAATAAAAGCATGCTCAATACTTTTCTTGGACAGGGCTGTCTCTTACCTGTTTGTAAAGCACCTAGCATGCTGTTAGCAACATGCAAATAGTAAATAGTAATAATTTCCAGCTTCAGCTCAGATGCTGCTATGTCTCTTCGTTTTTATTTGTAATTTCAGGAAGTTATTGAACCAGTGTATTTCTACATTGGTATAGTTTTTGGACTGCAGGGAATTTATGTGACTGCATTGTTTGTAACCAGTTGGGTTATGAGTGGGACTTGGCTGGCAGGAATGCTGACTGTAGCATGGTTCATTATTAACAGGTAAGAAAAACATCTTTCTACAATCTAGTTTGTCAATAAGGCATTTTAAAATACTAAAGTGGATTGAAGTGCTTTCTATTAAACTTTGTGCTCTCACTGTGAGAGCAAGCTCTTAGCTGAATACAAAACATCTCCCAGAGATGCACTGATTCTCATGATGCTTTTATTAATTAAAAGGCCTCGTGTTGTCCAAACCATCTATGCAAGTAGAACTGATTTTATGTATGTGTGTGAATACAGGAGTACTTTTTTGCAAAAACATTCCTCAGGTTTTGGTTTTGCACTGGTGAAGAATGAAAACAAGCTTCTGAAGTTGCTGTAAAACAGAATTGCTTTGTGGCCAGCTCCAAATGTTGTTCTGTTGCTTGGAAGGAAATGACTACGTACATTTTTCTTGCTAAGAATCTTTGATTTTTTTTTTCTTTTTTTTAATAATTTGCTTTTTGTAATGGGTTTTTTTCAAAGTGGATTTTTTTTTCCTCAAGAAAATGTCCATTGTCTTTATGAAATTCGACAATAGCATGGAGTCTAATTTGAGCAATAAGAATTTTTGCTCAGATTCATGGTGATTCCTTAGATGGCACCACGTAGCTCTGGGGCTTTCTGTGAACTTGAGAGCACTTGAAAGAGAAAAGCTGTGGAGGAGCAAAATATTAGAAAAGTACCTTTAAAGTTGAACTGTTGGGAAGAATCTTTTGGGAGTGTGAAGTCATCACGACCAAATACATGATTAGTAGCTAAAAATACTGTTCGTTAAGCTGATCTGAACAGTGGAAAGTAGGAAAATGGTGACTAAACTTTTTTTTCCTATTTTTTTTTTTCCAAGAGCAAAGAAGATTAATCAGTGTTAACAAATTGAAATGTCCAGTAGTTAAAAAACCTCCAAATACACCTCTGTAAGAGACCTCAGAGATAAAAATGAAAGGTGGCGCTTTCAAATATCTAAATGATAAAGGAGCTTGAGGCTCCTTTTAAAAAGCATAGTAGACACAAAGAGGACTGTACCTCTGAAACTGACGCCTTTGATCACATTTGAAAGTGTGACTTGTGCTTCTAAGTCACTTTAGCACTTTTTAAAACTTTCTCCTACAGCTGTAATTGTGCAGATACTGTCAAGTCATTCCATGAGAAGACCCTGCTGCTGTTTCGGCCCATGCTCTCCATCTGTCTTTAATCTCTTGTTTTGCTGGGCAGAATTTTCCCTGTAGACAGAGTATCTGCTGGTGCTGCTGCTGTGAGGGAGCACAGCTTTGGATTCGAAGTATGTTGTGCTCAACCGCCTAAATCGCTTATTTAAAACACATTGTGTGGGATCTGAAAGGAGTCTTCTCTTGCAGCTGTGAGCTGATTTTCATTGTAATGTGAAAAGCTGCTGTTGCAGCAGTGGTCCCCTGTCTGTGGACATAAGACCATTTAGCACTGCTCGTGGCCAAAGAAAGCTCTGTTGTCACAGTCCAGGGTGGCAGAAGTGTCCGACTCAGGGTGTTGTGCTGGGTTAGAAAAGGTTGGAGGCAGATGCTTTTTTGGCTTCAGTCCTGTAAATGCCACCTAGTAAGGAGACCTTCTGAATAAATGAGTAAAGATTAGACCTTCTGTGCTAATATTAATTTTGTGGCCTGTCTCAGCAGTGAAACTGTATCACTGTTTACACCGAATACAGGAATAGTTTGCTTGCAAGGCCACACTGATGACTAGAAGTGACATTTAGGCTTTCCTTGATAATTTTATTCCATAAATATTTTAATAATTTTTGTTTGTCTGTACTTTATTCTAGGACAGATACAACAAGAATTGATTACTCCATACCATCAAGGGAAAATTGGGCTTTGCCATATTTTGCATGTCAAGTAGCAGCTCTCACAGGCTATTTAAAAAAAAACCTAAATTGTTCTGCTGAGGTAAAGCAAAATTAATTTCTTAATAAAGAGTTGCTGGTAGAACTGTGCTCTGGAGAAGTCACCTCTGTTGCTATTTCCCACTAGGCAGAAAACAGTAGATGTTTTGTTTGTTCTTTTCAAAACAGCCCCTTGGATTTCACCTAGGCATGTGCAGTTTTTGCTAAGCGACTGGTGCCCTGCCCTGTTATGCCCCCGTGAGGGTTCAGAGAGAACATTGTTGTAATGAGCTGTGTGCTACTGTCTTTTTAAAATAAATCAATGCAGAATTTTTCTCCCTATGTAAACTGTTTTGCTACTCGTCCTGCTGCTTGGAGAAGGTGGTGGTAACTTCCTTTCCCTGTCTCTCTGTCAGTGATGTTTCTTCTGATCGGCTTTAAGTGTTTTTGAATGTTTCAGTAATTACTCTCTTCTGTCTGAGGACACATTAAATATGTCTGAAGTCAGTATTTTTAATTATTTCCTAAAATAATAATGTCCATAGTTTCTGGTTTAATGTCCTCTTGGTTTCTTAATGACAGTAATGCTTAGGTATGAAATTAATGTACTTTTTCATTTTTTTTTCTTTTTTTCTCTAGAAGTTTTGTTACCTTTTGGTGAATGCTTCAACATACACCTTCATGATGATGTGGGAATACAGTCATTATCTCCTGTTTGTCCAGGCTGTTTCTCTTTTTCTGCTAGACAGCTTTGCCCTGGCACAGACAGAGAAGGTATTAGAACTCTTCAACTTACCGATAGTTGAGGACTTAAATACAGCCTCAGAGGTGCCTGCCACATATACTGCTCAGGAGATCCAAGGGGTGCAGTTTGAGCGATGACTTGAGCGAGTGTCTTGCAGCCTTGGTCCAGCTCAAGTGCATGTCATGTCCATCAGAAGACTAAAATGGCTTTACACTCGCTCTTGTTTGGACTACTGGTTGGGACAGGTTTCTTAACAAAAGGGTCAGAAGCCTCTGAGATCGGAAACATCCTTGGAGAGCCGAAAGAATGATGAATGATATTCAGTCCTGCATCTTTTTAGGCCTAGCTACCTCTTCTTTTCCTTTCCCTATTCATAGTAGGGTGAGGCTGACCAAAAAAATGCTCTGTTGGCTCTGTGTGGCCAAGGGGCTCATTTTCACCCCGAATGGCCCACCCTGTATGGATTTAGCTAACTGGCTAGGCTGATGGGAAGGAAGGCCAGTTGTTTTTTCAGTACAGTAAAGTATTTGAATTCTTTCTGCAAAAGGTTTCTTAGGAATCTTGCAACAAGGAGGCATTTTTACTCTGCTTGTTGCAACCTTATGTATGCTGCTTTGTACACATGTGCCTTCTAGTTTTATCAGACATAACTTCAGTTTCAAACTTCACCTGATACTAATTCATCACCTCGTCTTCCAGTTGTTTTTCTGTTCCTCAACAATGGGAAATGTTTGTTCTGTTTTAGTTCAGAGCAAGGTCATCCTTAAGTATATGGGAGAAGATGGGTGTTTTGGTAACAGGGTTTATAGGGTCTGCTTATCGAGCAGTAAATTACAGAAAGTATCAGTAACTGTGTATTCCTGACAAGTTGAATAAGCAAGTTATTGTGAGGGCAAGGAAGTCACATATTAACAGTGGTCAGCTCTGTCACACGCTTTGCATGTTTTCATACTGTCGCATCATGGTTACTGCTTAATGCAGGATCACGGTGAGGTGTTAGAGAATGGGGAGACCTTGTAAAATATTCCTACCTCTGGCATTTTTACAAAATCCTTGCGAAGTAATCGTGCACTAGTTACTGAAGCTGATCAGGATGATTTTTAGAGCTAAATACTTTTCAGAGCCAAATGGTAACCCGATGGATTCATGAGTTGGAATATAGAGATCCATTAATCCCCTGATTGCCAGAGGGATGGAGTGAGCTCCCTCCTGCTCAAAAAAGTAAGCCTTATATATACTGTCATTTTATTTTATTGTCTTTTATTTTATTCTGTTTCTTCAACAGGTACATGAAGTTTACAAAATCTACTTGTTTTCTCTTTTCTTGGGGTACCTTTTGCAGTTTGAAAACTCAGCCTTACTAGTTTCACCATTACTGAGTCTCGTAGCAGCTTTAATGTTCTATAAATGCCTTCAGGTAACTAGATTCTCCTCTAACTCAAAGTGTAGTTTTTGCTATTTAAACTGAACTCCAAATGATATGGCATTCTTAAAATATTTTTTAGATGAACTTGAAAAAAGGTACATTTATGTCAAGATTGCTGAAAATAATGTACATTTATTTGGTACTTACAATAACAGTGACACTGAACTTCTTATTAAAGGTAAGAGCCCTCTGTAAAAAGTGATTTGAATTGTCTAAATAAACATGAAAGGTGCAGATGGATCTTGGAAAAATCTTTTCAAGTGTTGCTTACCTTATCGATGTGAAAGTTCATAGCATACTTAATAGCAAATTGGAGTACTAAAAATTGCATTATTTTTGTATCTATATAAAAAGTCAACAGCTCAATCAGCTGGGTTTTGTTGGGGTGTTATAATTTTATTTGAGGTTAAAACATCATATATGAATACTCTTGAAATCACACTTTAGCTATTTCAACATCATAGGTTTTGTTATAACTTGGATGGCATCAGCAAACTGATCTGAATGTTAACACAATATTCTTGTGCGTGGAGAGGACCTTGTAGCCAGGAACAGGTGTGAGTAGTCTCAGGGTAGATGTTAATTTTCAATTCTAGTTTTAACTAGAACATGGGAACAGAGACTTTCACATAGTGTAGGAGTCAGCTAGGAGCTGAGATTACACAAAGGGGTTTTAGTCTGGTTTTTTATTTCGATTAGCAGCTCCCTCATGCTGGCTCTAGCCTTTTACGTGACTTACTGAGCTTTTCCTCTGTGTGTCAAACTCACTCTGGTTGTGTTAATTAACAGTGTTTACTTAAAAATAAAGAAACTAGTGAACCCTAAAAAGTTGGAGAGAGTGCTCAGAACTTATTGCTTTCTTGTGCCATTCAGATTGGCTTAGCCTTGCTGTATCTCCAGGAAAATAAAACCTAACCTTGAAAAAAATGACTTAAATTGCACAGACAGCACACAGAACTTTTGGCTGCTCAGACAATTTATGTGAAGATTACAAATGCTCGTAACTTTTGCTAGGCTGCAGTCCTATTGTTTAGCGGAGCCAAATGCAGTGTTCTTTGGCTTGCTTGGGGGTAAGTTTTGTCCATTTTTCATGATCCCTTTCACACCCCTTGGTAGTCTTAACAACTTGTTAACAGCTTTTCACTTGCCTTCCATGTGGGTACATGAATGAAATTAAGGGAATGATGTTCTTAAGGAGACACAAAAGATAGATTCATTTAAGTGAGGATTTATAATGCTATACATGTACCTTAATCAACACAATCCAATTTGTTAGTTTTAACTAAATCTTGAAAAGTTGATTGTTCCCTGCCATTTTGTAATCTAAATGAAGTGACTATATAAAAGTACTTCCAGCACTTGATAAGGTTTTTCTCTGCTAAATTAATTTTCAGATGTTTGTTCCTCATAAGGAAAATGAGCATTTGCTGAAGTTCATTGAAGTAAAACTTGGCTTAAACACAACTAAGTAAGTAACTCTTACACCTTCTAAGATATCCAAGCTTATGAAACTGCCCTGAGAAGTATAATATTACAGTGGCTTGTGAGAATTTTATAGAAGAGTTAGGAAAACAGCTTCTATTGGTCACCTAGTTTTAAGATTGAATTTTAAAAAGATGCATTTACAGAATTTACTTAAGATTTTGAGGTTGCTGAGGCACCTCAATATTTTTCATGCCTTGACATGAAAGCATTTCATAGATTTCTGTTTTCTTTTGATGTTGAAAACCTAAAACTTTCTGTACTTTGTCTAGTGTTTCTAACAAGACTTGAAAGCAAAGATAATAGGGTAAAGGTGGTGGTACTAACTTTTTATAGCCTGGAAAAGAAAAGGCTCTGAAGAGAGTCATAAAATATCGATACTATCTCAAGATAGAGTTGGGGTGTGGGATTTTATTTTTAGTTTTGCAAGAATAACACACCCCATTAAAAAAAAAAACCAACCCTGTATGTTTTGGAAGAAATTAGGACACAGCACAACTTAAAAGTCAGAGGGATTTATTCTGATTCTAAGGAAAACTTTGCATCTGTATGAGAGCTGAATGTTTGTCTACAAAAAGACATCATGGCTACAGATTTTCTGGAGCACTTCAGATGATCACTACTATCGATAAGGCCTGAGACACCTCCTGGACCCAAGCCAGCACTTGTAGTTCTATGCAGGAATTGGGACTCTCCTGGGGACCACACCTCTCTTACAAAGCTACTTCACAGCCTTTTGGGGAAGAAGTAGAAAATGGCATCACACATAATTAAATTGTTGGGAAATTTTTGGAAGACATCTAGTGACATTAAGATGCGTTGTTTAACATTCATACGTGCATGTTCTGAAGTGTTTTGCAAGACAAGACTGCTGCTGGTCAGGATTTCAGTTTATTCAGCTTCCAGATATTATGGATTGTCTTTTTTTTTTTTTT
>VXBZ01005997.1:236703-255861 GCA_013399135.1 Heliornis fulica
CCTCTCCAGCCTGTCAAGGTCCCTCTGGATGGCATCCCTCCCCTCCAGCGTGTCGACAGCACCACACAGTTTGGTGTCATCGTCGAACTTGCTGAGGGTGCACTCCATCCCACTGTCCTTGTCACCGACAAAGATGTTGAATAGGGCTGGGCCCAACACGGACCTCTTAGGGACACCACTCGTGACCGCTTTCCATTTGGACATTGAGCCACTGACCACCACTCTCTGAGTGCGGCCATTCAGCCAGTTCCTTATCCACCGAGTGGTCCATCCGTCAAACCCATGCCTCTCTAGTTTAGAGAGAAGAATGTCGTGCGGGACAGTGTCAAAGGCTTTGCACAAGATATTATATATATCATATAATAGAAATTTTGGTTGCAAAGTAATCTCGTTACAGAGCAATAAATACAGTCCTGAAAAAAAAAACAAACCTACAGTTGCTTAAAAGAGTTATGAAATCTGTTACAACAGAGGAAACTAGCGTAGTTGAACAAATAATTCTTTTTCAGATTATGTTTTAATAAAAGCATTGTAGGGGTTTGAGCTCTAGAGGGCCTCATCCTTTGCAGATCCAGCTTTTGTTTTTAAGCAGTGAACAGTTTGCACTCCAGGTTCACAACTCATCCCTGAGCTTGGAAACTTTGATTGATAGTAACGGGACAGTGCAAATGCCTTGAGGCTCTTAATCTGTTACCGAGGCTATAAACAGCTGAGTGTCCAGCTCAGAAGGCTTGGCTGCCTTCTGACTCGGTCTGGCACAGTCCCTCATCTAACTAGATTTTTCTAAGGGCTCTGATGGATAAGTGAAGCTGGTTCTCCTTGAGGTGGCAGTAGCGGTTCCTCTTTCTGACGTCTTCTGTTCCAGGGACACTTCAGGCATATGTGTAACAACATTGCTACAGCCTTCAGCCCTGAAGCGAACAGATGGCAGCTGTTCTTGTGCTACCCTAACATGTCTGGTTGTAGACTGCTGTCACTTGACAGCTGAATTGTTCAGGTAATGGGGGTAGAAACTCCTCAGTTAAAAGCAGGCTCCCACTTCCAACTGTTTCTCAACTATGGCTGTCTGGAAGTAAGTTGTCCCTTTAGTCTACATATCCTGTAAATATTTTCCGTTAGAAAAACAGAGCTGGCATCCAGTAGCTTTCATTTAGCATTTACAACAGTGGGAACATGATCCAGCTCCTCAAGTCTAGCCAGCTTCTAGTCATGCCTTCTTCAGATAAAAGCTCAAAATGGCTCTAGGACTTAAAAATGCCTGGATATGGGCCAGCAGTGTGCCCAGGTGGCCAAGAAGGGCAACAGCATCCTGACTTGTATCAGAAATCATGTGGCCAGCACGACTTGGGCAGTGATTGTCACCCTGTACTCTGCACTGGTGAGGCAACACCTCAAGTACTGTGTTCAGTTTTGGGCCTCTCACTACAAGAAGGACACTGGGGTGCTGGAGTGTATCCAGAGAAGGGCAATGAAGCTGGTGAAGGGTCTGGAGCACCAGTCTTAGGAGGAGTGTCTGAGGGGACTGGGGTTGTTTAGTCTGGAGAAAGGAGGCTGTTGGGAGACCTTATCACTCCCTACAGATACCTAAAAGGAGGTTGTAGCCAGGGGCATGTTGATCTCTCTCCTAAGTGATGGAACAAGAGAAAATGGCCTCAAGTTCACCAGGGGAGGTTGCAGTGGATTGTTGTCTTCACCAAAAGCCTTATCAATCACTGGAACAGGCTGCCCAGGGAGGTGGTGGAATCACCATTCCTGGAAATATTTAAAAGCTGTGTAGGTGTGGTGCTTAGGGACGTGGTTTAGTAGTTGGACTTGGCAGTGCTAAGGTAATGGTGGAACCCTCGGATCTTAGGGGTCTTTTCCAACCTAAATGATTCTGTGATTCTAGGGTTGCCTTTCTTAATAAAGGATCTCTTTCACCTTCACTCCCAAACCTGACAGGATAGGGAAACTGTGGTGCAGGCTTGCAGTCTGGGAGGGTCTCAAGGAGTTTGCATTCTTGCCTGACTACTCAGAATCCCTCCTGTTCCCAAATGTTTTTCAAGAACATAAACTTAGCTATCCTACTTCATACGGTATAATATACTTTCTTCAGTGCAGTGATTGAAGTAAAAGTTGGAGTGAAGCCCAGAGCAAATTACCCACGTCCAGGAAATCTCTCCTTTCCCACTTGCACAACACCTTTACATCCATTCACAATGGTCCAGACCCTCTGCTCAAGCGGATTAACCATGAGACACTTGTCAACTTCTTGGTTCAGTGGCCATATTTATATGCATTTTCATGTGAAAACCTGAACTACGATTTTGAGACATTTAAGGCCAGTTAAAGTTGATGAATATTGTTGACACATAGTTAGGGATTTTTTTCCTCATTTTAAAAATTATTAAGTATTGTAATAAAATAGAGATGACAAGTTATGTTTAATGAACTTATTTTGGAAAAGTCTCCTCGGGTCAGGTAAGTATAAACTGTGTTTTGCAAATTATTCAGTATGCAAACAAAAATACCAATCAGGAAAAAAAACTCAGATGAAACCCATTCTGTTGTATTATTTAAGGCCTTAATATAATGAGATGCTCTATAGGCTATGTTTTTTTAACCAAAAATGTATTTCCATCAGTTTTTCCCTAGGATAATGACAGAGCTTTCAGAACTACAAGAATTTTATGATCCAGATACAGTAGAACTCATGACATGGATAAAGTAAGTATGAAGCCCTGCATTTCTATTTCACTTCTTTATGTCAGGATATTTTTATCTCAGCGTTTTGTGGAGCTACCTCTATGAATCTGAGCTTTCCCTTGCTAAATCATTATGTGATGCAGGTGGAGATGGTAGAAGAAATGTGTATTTAAATTTTGGTGGTATTCCCATGGAAAGAAGCAAGTTCTAGGCTCCCCAGTACAAAAAAGACAGGGATCTTCTGGAGAAAGTCCAGCGGAGGGACACAAAGATAATTAAGGGCCTGGAGCATCTCTCCTACAAGGAAAGGCTGAGTGAGCTGGGGCTGTTCAGCCTTGAGAAGACTTAGAGGGGATCTCATCAGTGTTTCTAAATATCTGAAGTGTGAGAGACAAAGAGAGATGGCCAACCTCTTCTCAGTGGCCTGTGGGGACAGAAAAAGGGGCAATGGTCACAAGTTGGACCACAGGAGGTTCTGCATCGATGTGAGAAAGAACTTCTTCACGGTGAGGGTGACAGAGCACTGGAACAGGCTGTCCAGAGGAATTGTGGAGTCTCCTTCTCTGGAGATATTCAAGACCCCTCTGGATGCCTACCTGTGTTACCTGCTCTAGGGAACCTGCTTTGGCAGGGAGGTTGGACTCGATGATCTCTCAAGATCCCTTCCAACCCCTACAATTCTGTGATTCTGTACTTTATCATTTACAAGAGGGGAAGATCCCACAGCAAACAAGCAAATCCTGTTTAATATTATTACTAGAGCTAACTCACAAATATAAGTGGACATTTTAGCACTTCACACACTAACTTCTCAGTAGATTAGAGGATTCATGTTGATTCTAATCGCACATGGGACAGAAACACAGACATTTTTCTGTGTGTGAGCCTGTAAAACGAAATGCCTGAGTGGGAGGTTTTAGACTTCAGTCAAGAAACATGCAGAGTAACATGTATGATTCAAATTCCCCC
This sequence comes from Heliornis fulica, assembly GCA_013399135.1. Lineage (NCBI taxonomy): Eukaryota > Metazoa > Chordata > Aves > Gruiformes > Heliornithidae > Heliornis > Heliornis fulica. The sequence continues at coordinate 240,358 of VXBZ01005997.1, forward strand.
TTTGACCAGAAGTCTGCAAAGGTGTTTCTTTGGCTAGGCAGGAGATAGCAAATACTGACCTATGCTGTATAGTTCATACTGAGCCATATACATAGCTAACACTGGGTCGGGTTATTTTCACAGATGTACTATTCTCACTGAAAGTTTCAGCACTGGGTTATTGCCTCACTCGATCTAACTTCTCTGAAAGTTAGACCCTGTGTGTTCAGATAACTTCCTTACCTTTAACTGTATTTTTTTAGGATATTATTTTCTGTATTTATATAGTCTTTAGTGTCAGCCTGTTCATCTTCAGAAAATACAGGGCTGGTAATTATGGGGTTCCAGCCAATTTCTTCTTTCTGGTAATAGTACTGTATGTTTTTTGCCAGGTCTGTAGCTCTTCAAGGCAGCAAGTAGGGTAACGCCAAGTACCAAATGGCTTTTACATTACTCTGCATATATTACACTTCAAGTATGTAATTACTCATGGTGAATTGCATTGAGATTCACTCAACTAAGAGCAATTTGATTGCCCTTATTTGTAGCAGCTGTTCATATTTTTAATGAAAATAAGGATTTTTTTTTTCCTTAAGGATATACATAGATATCCAGATTGGAATTTTAATTGAATGTCATTATTATAGAGTATTTTCTTAAGATTTTCTCTCTGATAAAATTAATTTGTTTTGAATTTTCTCTGCAGGAAAAGTCACCCAAAGTCTGTAATAAAGTGTGACAGTGATTGTTTTCTTTCACTAATGCAGGAATATGAATAGTCAAAAAATGAAACCAAAACCAGAAACACAATTACTGTAGATGTTACTCTGTGTCATGACCCTAATTACTCATAGATGATTAAATACATGGCCACAGAGATCAAACAAAAGTAATCACAAATCTTTTCTTTACAAGATAACACAATGTTCTTTCTCCTACCTACCCTCCCTCCCAGGCTTGTTTTGTCACAAAACAGCAGCCACTCAGAAAAGCAATACTTCGATCCGTTCCAGAACCAATCTGAATGATGCTCTATGGATTGCAAGGAGGGGAGAATGCTTGTCAGTCCTTGCCTCAGGAGAAGACCTTCCTTGCAAATTCCTGTTTGCTCTAGGTCTGAGCTTTTCCTGGCAGGGAAACTACTGCTGCTGCAGCATTATCACCATTTGCAATTAACCTCCAAATGATATCTTTATGCACTCTAATTTATGCCATAGAAGCACCTTAAAAGACTCAGTCGGTGTTTAAACACCTTGTTTTGAGAAGCGCATCCTGTACTCAGATGTGTCCATTGATGCTTTTGCAGACGACAGGCTCCTGTAGCTGCTGTGTTTGCAGGCAGCCCACAGCTAATGGGTGTGATTAAGCTCTGTACTGGATGGATGGTGTCAAGCTTGCCTTTATATAATGACGATGATCTTCTAAAAAGAAATGAGAATGTGAGTATTCGATTCCATAAATGTGTGTGTGCTATCAGTGATTTATAGACTGTTCCTTCACGTAAACCTCAAGTGCCTGATTGAGATGTGTTTGGCAGCACTGTAAACATCAGTGCTCCAGAGAGGGTGACCATGTAACCTTCCTCTTGATGCTCACATTTACTTTACGTGGCACCCAGGCCACCTGCCAATGCAAATCATTTGTTTAGTGCCACTCCCACTACATATAAGCCACATTCCAAATGCCACAACCACCACGTATTTAATTTATCACTAATTTTTGTGTTGCATTACATGAACCTCTTTTCTTAATTTATAGATTTATCAGATCTATTCAAAGAGATCAGCAGAGGATATTTATAAGATACTCACATCTTACAAAGCCAATTTTCTGATTATTGAAGATTCAATTTGCAATGAAGTGGGACCTGTAAGAGGATGTAGAGTTAAAGATCTATTGGATATTGCTAATGGTCATGTAAGTAACAGTAAGAAAACAAATGAATGTTTTAATGCTGTACTGTGTCCATCTCGGGGGTCTCAGGTACAAGTAGGATGTGGAGCTGTTGGAGCAAGTCCTGAGAAGGGCCAAAAGGTGATCAAAGAAGAGCACCTCTCCTGTGCAGACAGGCTGAGAGAATTAGGCTTGTTCATGCTGTAGAATGAGAAGGCTCCAGGGAGACCTGATTGCAGCCTTCCAGTACCTGAAGGGGCCTACAGAAAAGCTGGAGAGGGACTGTTTGCAAGGGCATGGAGTGATAAGACAAGGGGTCGTGGCTTTAAACTAAAAGAGAGTAGATTTAGATTAGATTAAGGAAAAAATCTCTTTGAGAGTGTTGAGGCCCTGGCACAGGTCACCCAGGGAAGCTGTGGATGGGACAGTGTCCAAGGCCAGGTTGGATGGGGCTTTGGGCAGCCTGTTGTAGTGGAGCCCGTGGCATGGAGTGGGAACTAGATGGTCTTTGAGGTGACTTCCAACACAAATCATTCTGGGATTCTATGAATGCATAAATAATTCGTTTAAAAAGAAATATTCTTACAGTGCTGATCTTATTTTTCTGATTGTATAATTGGAATGTAGACAGACACATAAATTTTAGAAGTTTTCTCGTGCCTGTTTCTTAAACTCGTGTAAACTTGCCCATACTGTTCTTTAGCTGTCCTAATCCTTCCTACTACATTAGTATCTGGCTACACTGCTTTTCTGCCAATCATGAAATATCATTTAACTGTCTATAAGTGTTTAAGACTCTTAACACCTGGAGAGGAGTAAAGCCCTGCCTCAGAGGGTATTCTTTACAGGTTTTAAAGATAAAATTTTAAAATGAGTTTAAACTCAGTTCGTCTAAAACTCTGCCTAGGATGAGGACCAGCCTCCTATTCAATTCAGGACAGCCTGTTTGCTACTGATGAGGTTCTGGGTTACTCGGTTCAGCCTTGCAGATGGGTTAGTACTCCAGTATTTTAAGTCACCACCAGTAGAAAGATAGATTGAATAAGTTAGAGTTAAGAAGATACCAATGAAAGCTAATTCAGTCCTTGTCACTCTGTTTTGAATGCTGCTGACTGATTCCTTCTTGCTGCCAAAGCATGGAATGGGATGAGATTTGCAATGTGATCTCATTACAACATGTTCATCTGCTTCATTTGCTTTACAAAGTTTTGACTTTGTAAAGGCAGGAGTGACTGTGAGCTCACTTAGGGTTTGGTTCCTTATTCTCAGGTCAACAGGGGAGGAGGAGTCACCAGTTACCTCTAAGGAGTCACAGGTTAGCTTAATTTAGTTGGTTTCCTGACTAAGAAAAAGAACTTTGGTATTTCAGCCTCTTGTGTTATTGACTACAAGTCAATCCTCAGTTTGAGTGTGGGGCTTGGTTTTTGGTTTGTTTTTTTTTTAATTCTTTTTTAATGGGAAAGATACATATGTTTCTTTTATATAGAATTACATTCCATTCTTGTGGAGAAATCTAAGCTTTTCATCTGTGTTAGGTATTTTTTAAGCTCTATTTTTTATGATACACATTTGAAAAGAACCTGTAATGTAAGTATTTAATTTCTGTGTTTGCTTGCATTTGAGGAAGTAATTTTAGGAGTGATAATGTTTTAAGGGGTTACTCTTTAATTTTGGAAGGAGTCTGCCACTTGCGTTAGTTTCACATGTAGGTCTCCTGGTCAGTTTATCCATGGAGAATATTGTCTTTTTCTTTTCACTTCTTTGCCATTGCTGAAATCTACCATTTCTTTGCCTGGTTGCTAAAATCATGTACACCATCATTATTCCATGTTATAACCAATACACTGTATTGTAACAGAGTGTGTGAATAACCTCTGTTATTGATAACCAGCACATGTGATCTTTCAATTTCTTCTCAGATCTGTTTTTGCCTGAATAAATTCCTGTTCCCGCTTCACACTTAACAAAGTCAGCTGGAGCAATTAACCAGTTTCAGGATTTCATTCCTTCATACTCCTGCATCTCGCATCTCCATGTTTCCTGCATGCTTGTTTCTCACACATAATCCTGATGTCATCCTAATTTCAGCAGCACAAGTTTTACTGTCAGGTTTTTAAATTTTAGTTTGATTTACAAATTTTGTTTGATTCCAGAATAAGTTTCTTCCTCCTTTAATTCTGCAACACCCAGTTATTAAGCATTTCTTCCTAAGGAACACTTCCCAGTACTTTTCAGAATGACTTTTGCTTGCAATGATAATTTCAATCAAAGGAGAAAAATGCCCGTTGAAAGACAGTATCCAGTGCATGGAACCTGTCTTTGATAGATGCCAGATACTGTCAGTACACAAAACCAGTCTTTAATTATTTTTGTATAATTAGGATTGTCAGAGTGATAAGGGTTATCCTAGTGGAGAGATTATGGAGGGGAGAAGAAGGCTTATTATGAGAGTTTCAGTTCAAGTCTGTTCTGAATGTCTGTAATCTAAAAATATATAGACAACTGACTCTTCAGTATTTTTAGTAGAGTGGTTTGGCTAGTAATAAACAAAGCTTACGCTTCCTGTCTGTGGCTGAGTCCGCAGTCAGTTGGATGCTGGAAGCGCTACTTGTAGAAAAAAATACAGGAATGGCCAACAGGAATAAAGTTGAGTATTTTTCAGAAGGTTGATATAGTTTGTTCCTGAAAATTTATATAGTATGTAGTCTCAGGAAGCTTTGAAACAAAACTCAGTTTTCTTGCTAACAAAACTTGTTCAAGTCATGTTAAAAAATTATCAAGACTTTCCAAACTAGTGGAAGTTAATGTAGCTGGAGGCTGCAGCATTTACCTGTCCCTAAAGTAAGTGAAGCAGTGGACAGGCTGTTATGCTGTTGACAGGTCAGTGGATGTGTTTTCCAAATTGCTGTGCTTTGGAAGGTAAGTGCTACTTTATGTCTTGAACTATGTCCAAGATGTTCTGGTCTGTTACATTGTTTCTGACAGTTTCTGAGAACATATGATTATTGATAGGGGAAGACAGAGATGTTTTCATCAGTCTGTTGCTGAAGGACTGGATCTCAGGGGAAATACCTCAAATATCTTTGTGTTTGATAGCCACTGATTTATTTTTTTCCCCTACATGAATTTGCCCTACACCTTTTTTTTAAACCCATATGAATTTGTGCCATCAGAAAATGTAGTAAAGGGATTCCTTCAAGACTAGCAGGTAGTAGATGCTAAAATGCACAAGCAATTTGCTTCCAAGTCAATTGGTTGAAATTTCTAGGGCAATACATGTGTCTTCAGTGTTTATTAGGTATAACAAACTTACTTGGCCACAGGTGCTATGCTATGTGCAGGTCAAGTTTAAAGTACTGGGTACACAGGGCATGTGAATAACTTCCACTGCCATTTTTCTTACTGTTTGAATAAAGTACATTGGTTTTAGTGTCTGCTATCCTGACAAAGGTATTAATTCCCCAAAGTTTAAACAAATTCTAGGAGAATTATATTTTCAGGTTATTGGAATCATACAGTATGGAAATTAAATGTCTGTCATAAATGAAATTTACAGAATACAGACATAAGTTTAATGTACATTATTATGTTCTGTTATCACACATCTTTTAGTATTTTAATGGGATCATCTTCTTTTCTGACAGGTGGTTTGTGAGGAAGGTGACAGTTATGCCTCAAAATATGGACGATTTTGCCATGAAATCAAAATGAACTATTCTCCATATGTGAATTATTTTACTCGAGTATACTGGAATAGATCCTACTTTGTATATAGAATCAACACTGTGATATCCTTCCAGTCATGAAGAAGCATGCAAGCTGCTTTCTAAGGATTGATTGTGAATGAAATTCAGTTGGAAAAGTTCCTTTTGATTGAGAAAGTTACTTTTGCAGATATCTGTGCACACATACACTATACTGACAGTTGTATTTTACCAAACTGGAATTCTTGAGCTACAGATCAACAGACACAGACACCACCCTTGAAGAAAATGGGATGATTTTGCAGTCTCTACAAAGCGTGACAGTCTTCCACAGTTTTGCATTTTCCTTCCCATCCTAAATCATCTTAACTCTCATGTAAATGAGATTTCTAACTTTAGTGATAGACAGTTGATATGGGCAGACTTCAGTAATGCAACAAAAAAAATAATTTAAAGAGCTCATTTAAGTGATACAGCTCTTATTGTCTGTCAAGAAGGCAGTCGGTATCCCAAGTCTTTTCAAGTAAGTGTTTGGGTTTTGGGTTTTTTTTTGTTGTTTTAATTCTCCCTGTCTTCCACTGTAAACATTTCTGTGTTTATCAAACACACATTCATACATCTTAAGTGTAGCTGTAGTGTTTGTATAAATCAAATAAGGAAGGTGTTATTTAAACGACACTTCCGTAGGTGAAGGCACTGATCCCTACATTGGTAGAGACAAGTTGATGGAAGTGCTTGGACTTAGACCTAGCATCAAGGAGTCAGGAGACAAGGTCAGATCTCCAGTTGGGGAAGAACTTGTCTTCAGAATTTTTCCATGCTTAAATGTATATGTGTTTACATATGTGTGTCCTAGCAGCCATTAGAAAGGGCCAGTATACGACAGTATGCCATACTTGTTTTTAGACAAGTGTAGGACAAGTAGGTTTTCTACTGAGACTTCTGCTCTTCTGTTTTACCCCCTCTGTGCGCATGTTGGGGTGTGGGTGTGTGGGTGGGTGTGTGTGTGTGTGTGTGCATACCCGGAAGGATGGGTGGTATTAATTTCATTGGACTTACATGATAGCTATGTTAAGGTAATGCCATACCTGTATTTTAAAACACTACAATCATCACCATTAATAAATAACGGTACAGTTGTTCATAGATATTTTTATATCAATTATGCAACCACATGGAGATCATTGAAAATTTGGGAAAGTCTCTGCAACATTGCTTCCCTCTAACATTTGTCTTCCTTGTAGAAGCAAAGGATGTCATGTAACTATTTTTCTTAACAAATTATCTGTTCATCTCTTTTGTTGCTGGCTGGTAGACTTTCAACAGAATGAATGATGCTTTCATTCCAACTCTGGGCCTAATCCTGATGTTGTGAATGCACAGTCCAATAGAAGGTAACAGTACCTTTGCTTACGTAGATCTAGCTGGACAAAAAGCAAGGGCGTAGTTTTTGGAAGAGGTTATTCACCTGTCAGGAGTTACCTGCAGATATGGATTCTTGTAACACGTGGCCCAGAGAGCAGCCTATCGGGCACATGGGAATGACTCTTTGGAGCCCAGATGTCTTTAATGAAGGATCTGGCACAATAAGATGAACCTTCAGCTGAAAAATCAGAAAGCCATTCCGCAAACAAAAGTGGCAAAATGATCCTTACTGTACTTGTTGATAAATGCAAATTCAGGGAAGGTTAACTCTGATATTAAGAGCTGCAGCATGTCTGTGTATGTGCATGATTCCTGTCTGCTCTGTGCAGATGCGTTTGCTTGCTTTACACTGACAGGTGGTGCTGAGGATTTTTTCAAACCCTATTATCACTATTGGAGCGATTTAAAAGAAAAAATCTGTATTGTTGTATAAAGTCAACATATCTGTAATCCTTTTTTGTACTTTCAGTTATATTTTTAGACCTGTGAGTCTCGAGAAGACGTTAAAGTATGCATTTTACTTGAAACCGGTGTTGAGATAAATCCATTGAGTAGACCGGATGCGATCATGGCGAGAGACATTTACCAGTATGACTGAGTTACAAGTGACAGACAAGTAAATATCCTTTCTGGGGCAGCTCATTGTGTTGAGAGTAGCACGTATGTGTGTCTGGCCAAATGCAGTCTGCATTTATTTGCTTTGGCACAGGCGTGTCTGCACCACTGCACCGGACTGTTTCGGAGGTCCCAATTACATGCAGCAAGAGAAGGTAGTGTATTAACTTGAGCTATGGCAGGCCCACGGGAACCTTCTCCGGATGCGCTAGCGTGGGCGTAGGTGTAACGTTTGGAAGTAAGTTTAGAGTTCCTCATACAATATCAGTTCTCTTGAATCGCTGTCAAGGAATTACGTGTCTGTGTGTCAGTCATCTACTTGCCTGAAGTTAATCATTCACAGGTACCATTTCATAACAGCAATAAGGCATTCCAGGTAGCAAACTTCAGGGTTACAACTGCTCTTGGGTGGATGAAGTCGCATAGCTTATGGCTTCATGCCTTAGACTGCCATGCCAAGATGCGATATTTAACTGTTCTTGACTGCCTGTTGTGTTTCACCGCGATGCTGGATGTGTTACTGCATAGAATGTAGTTTCAGTACTTACTTGTAGAGCACATATGTTTAAAAAAACTCAAAGGAGGCCATCCATTCATCTGAAGAAAACTATCTTGTAGCACGTTGGCCTTTATACATGTTTAAACAAACATGCTGAACTTTATTTGAACTGCAACATAGTTGTTACTATTAGTTTTGTCATAGTTTTTAAGATGTATTCTTGATACTTCGATTGATTATGCTTTCAGAGAAGCTTTTAAGATTTTTACCTTGCTTTTTGTATCAGAGATAATTGTATTGCAGCACCGTTGGCGCAGCAGCCTTAAGTAACAGAAAGAGCCTTTTATGTGGGAGAGACTTTAGTGTTGCTCCAGTAAAAAGGCATCATTTTTTAAAACGAGTGACTGTAAGAATCGTCTTACAAAGCAAATAAGCTTGAAGTTCTTTTCCGGCTACAGATTAGCAAAAATATTACTGTCTATCCTAATCTTCACTTCTGTGAAAAAGAAACAGAAAGTTTCATGCTATCCCTCAGAAGGACAGAAACAGGGCATAATTTTCACAGAACCCTAGCTTGGTTTTCAACCAGGTCACAGGTTTAACTCCCGGAAAGGACTGTGGTAACAGTTTGCGAATTTTGATCTGTTTTGCTGTAGATGTTGCAATTCAGTTGAAACATGTGCCTTGCGAGCTTTTATTAAACAAACAAAAACCTCAGCTTGTGTTTCTTTTTTGAATCTTATATATATATGTATATTTTTTTTTAATTCCTGTACCTCTGATTTCTAGAGCTTGTGTTGTGTCTTAACAGCCCTGCCTCTGAGGATGCTCGTGTAGTGTAGGTGGTGCAGCTAGGATGTGTGCCAGCCACCTAGCAGCTTTTCACTTGGGAAGAACGAGATTTTGTGTTGTGATTTTGTGTTGCTGTTTTACTGGCTTGTTTCCTCCTTCACATTTCCAATTTCTGATATGCTGGATCTTAGTAAATGCCAAAATACTACATTGCAAGAATAAATTGAGTACAGGACTTCCAGGCACTCACCTGTTAGCATTAGACTTGTGGATTAAAGTTGAATCAAGCCACAGCTAAACTGACATGTACAGTTTTGTATTAACCTTAAAAAAGGCACTCGTTCACTTCCTGATGTTCCACATACTTGAACTCAGTTGATAGATTTGCCAGGAGACATTTGAGACTGAATAAGTAAAGGCATTTCAGAACATGAGGTTCTGTTTATACCATTTTTAAAAGCACTGATTTTATTTCTTCCAAAGTAAGTGGAACTTAATACAATACAATCTTCGGTACAGTTTCCATTTTGAAGTTAAAAGGAGGAGATATGCAAATAGAAGAAAGAGGGCCAAAAGGTTTAACGGGCACTGAAAGTTCTTTGAACTGTTAACTCTGGGGAATTACTCGTTATTGAAAGGTAGAAGTTTAGGGACCAAATCTTGTTCTTACCACCTTACTTTTAACAAGTCATCTGCAGACATCCAGAGCTTGAGACTCTGTCGACTTTCCCATGTGGTTCACATGAATAGGAGCTGTGAGATCAGGTCATAGGGGTCGTAAGCTGTCCTTGAAACCCTCCTTAATGAGTGCCGTTAGCTACGTATGGCCTGTCCTCTAACCAAAACTGATGGCAGAAAGCGTAGGCTGTTCTGTTCGTGGAATGTGTGGGCACGCATGCTGTGTTTGCGTTGAGAGATGTCTGGTTTGCCTCTGTGATTTGGAGATGTGATGAGTAGCTTCCATTATTGCTGGTGGTGGTCAAATGTATAAATCCCCTATATATTGCTGGGCAGGTGGATTCTAGAGTACTATAGTATTAGAGTGGAAAGAAAAGCTGAGTTTGTTCCAACACAAGCAATATTTAATGTGAAATAATACCTCAACCTATATCTGTGTGATCATGCCTTTAGTAATCTTTTTTAAAATTTAACTTTAGGGGTAAAAAGAGTGAAAATTATAATACATGCAGTGTGTGTCGCTTCTGTTCCATCAGTAGGTCTAGAGATGCCTAAAGGTATTCTGAATTGTTTGGGAACCTCAACTATATGATTAAATGGGTAATTAATCTGACATGGGTTTGCTTTCAATGCAGTTCAGTGTATGTAATTCTGCCTTTTCACGTGATGTTTAAGGTTACCTATTTATTTGGTGGAAAAGAGGTGGGTGTTTAATGCCTTTGCAAGTTTCTGACTTTGTTACTGCAGTGACATGGAAGAATTATTGTTGGTGCTGTACATGTTACCAGTGGCATTTAGCAGTAGTGTACGTGGCATATGGATGTATCTACGTGCAGTTATTTAATAACAAATCTAAGGAATCCAATTCCTTTTATCCTTTTTGTTGTCTTGGACAGTTTTTTATCAGAACAATATATACATAGTAAATATTTTTCTCTTGTGACAAACTTATTCTATGGAAAAAAAATTGTAATAAAAGCCAAGTATGGGTTGTTTGGGACACAAACCACTTGATGCTTTCTTTTGAGAAGTCTTGATACCCTTTCACAAAAAAACACATCATGAAGTAACCTCCTTTCTCTGTTGTAGTAATAAAATGGGGGTTTTTTGGTATTCTGTTGTATTATTTGTGTATGCGATTTTCAGTTAAATGAAAACTGTACAGCATAGCTCAAATGTCTGTCTTTAACGGGGCAACAAAAATACTCTTACAGCTCTTGAGGACTCGCAGCCTTTTCACACTGGGTCCGTGTGCCATGCTGCAGAGACATGCTGGTGTGAGGATGAGTGGCAAAATACAAGCTGCTTCGTGTGGAATTATTGAACTCGGACTTTCTCCCTAAAGATCAACCTGCAGCAGTGTCTTGGGTTTGCATGACAAGATTTGGTAGGGGTGGGGGCTGCAAGGGCAGCCACTGTGAGAAACTGCTAGAAGCTTCCCCTGTGTGCAACAGAGCCCATACCAGCTGATTCCAAGATGGACCTGCTGCTGTCCAAGGCCAAGCTCATCAGCAGTGGTGGTAGCACCTCTGGGGTAAGAGTTAAGAAGGGAAAAAACACAGCACCAAGAGCAGCCAGAGTGAGATGTGGGAGGAGCAACATTGCAGACAACGATGAAGGAGAGGGAGGAGACACTGCAGGCATCTGAGAGATTGCACTGTAGCCCGTGGAGAAGACCATGGTGAAGCAGGCTGTCACCCTGCAGCCCATGAAGGATGATGGGGAGGAGAGAACCCACCTGCAGTCCTTGGAGGACCCCAAACTGGAGCAGGTAGGTGCATGTAAAGGAGGCTATGACCTGGTGGGAAGCCGTCACTGGAGCAAGTTCACCATCATACCAATGTATGATGGTGAACTGACCTCAACTCTCATTCCCCATCCTCCTGTGCCAGTTGGAGGGATAGAATACGGGAGTAAGGTTGAGCCTGGGAAGAAGGGAAGCGGGGAGTGGAGGGAAATGCTTTAAGATTTGGGTTTATTTCTCATTGCCTAACTCTGATTTGATTGGTAATAAATTAAACTAATTTCCCCACGTCCAGTCTGTTTTGTCTGTGACTGTTATTGCTGAACAATCTCTCCCTGTCCTTATCTCAATCCATGAGCCTTTTGTTGTGTCTTGTCTCCCCTGTCCAGCTGAGGATGGGCAGTGACAAAGCAGCTTTGGGGGGCACCTGGCCTCCAGCCAAGTGAACCCACCACAAGAAAGCATGTCACCTGGAAATAAATTGCTATGCAAGGTCAAATGCTTGCTGATCTGGTTTGGTTTGGTTTAGCTTTTTAAAATCAATTAATGTATTGTCCATGTTGAATATGTAAAGATTCTGATTTACATATATTGGAGCCTTCTAGCACGTTACAAGGTATTACTAGTAGGAGTGAAATCTTTAAGGGTGGGCAACTTTGTAATAATTCAACTATGAAATTATATGAAAACCTTGAGATTATTTTACTTAAATTCTAAAGATGATAGAAATATCTAGTGGAGAGCTTCTAGAAAAAAAAAAAAAAGATTGTACAGCACATAAAAATATGTATTTCCATCTTTAATTCTTAGTGGTTCTGAGTAGGAACCACATCACACTCCTGCCTTTTAAACCAGTCAGGAAAGAAGCTTAATCTTTTTAAAATATGAAATGCGCTGATGTTGGAGTATTCAAGTTTATCCATGAATTCTTTGAGCGACCAGGTTCTGTGACTGTTAAGCTGAAAAAGGAATGGAGCTTCCTGGCACTGCAAACTACATGGTGTTTGTATATTCTCCATGTGTTTATTTGAAACTGAGACTGTGGATATCAGCTGTGAAATACAGAATATTCGTGTATATATAATAGAATTTATATTTATAGGTGTATATATGGTTTATGTGTTTGTCTATATAAAATGTATATTCTGAATTTAAGCAGTGTTTGAGAGGTATTAGGTACAATTACTGTTGTCTTGGGGTTATTTTTTCCCTAAAAGGCAGGTCTGTAATGTGTTTCTAGGATTTACTTTCCCAGATTTCCCCTTTTTCTTGCTGTGACCCAGACTAGCATACTTCAATTCTTGTGTGCTCTCAGATTAAGTAACAAGAAGTTTTTAATGGTAACAAGACAAGATGCCTCTCATGATGAAATAAATTGCATACATAGAACATACAAGTGTAAAGGAAAACAGGGTGTTACAGAGCTGCTCAGTAGGTGATAGCACGCGAGCAGTGCCAATGTTTACCTGCCGAATTTCAAGTAGCTACACTCACTGGTTGTAGACAGGTGAAAAACACGTTAGACTGCTTTTCTAGTTTTGGGGGTTTTTTTTGTATGCTGTTGCAATAAATACCAGCAGGCTCTATAAGATGAGGAGGAATATAAAATGATTCCGTAAGCTATTCTCCCCTCTGAAGAAAGTTGAGGCAGCTGCATTTTTCCATATCCTTTATCTTCTTCACTGCCTCGTGTTACACTGTCTGCGAGACCCTGAGTGCAACAGCCGTGATCTCCCTGGAGTAATTTTTGGATGCTGGAAAGAGCACGTGAGGATCCCTTGATCTTTGACTCAGGACAGTCACACAGAATCAACGCTGCAGAAGTGATTGACCTGTTGATGTCGTCTTTTTGAAAGGTACATTAAAAACAAGTCTCATTTTAATTTAATTTTGAAAACTTACTTATGAAACACATACTAGCATTGTGATATGTATCCATTTCTATGTTAATATCTGAATAAATGCTGCTTCTTCCCTTCACCCACCTTTCCCCCTTAGCCCAATTCCTCCCGATATAGGCCACTTTATGGTGGTCTGAACTGCTTGCCCTGTTCTAGGGACTTGTCCTAGCTGCAGGAGATGGCCCAAGGAAGGCTTTTGGGCTTGCTGATGGCTAGGCATCTGAACATCAATTTTCAGATTTAGTGGCTGCTGTTCACAGGCCTCAATTCACCAGATTGGCTGAATTCATCAAGTTTGGCTGAAGAAGAGTCCTGAAAGTAAATTCCACTAGGATCCTTTCACAATAGTGAAAGCCAACAGTGTCCCGAAGATAGCTGGGGAGTTCATTGAATTGTTTTCTATTTATTTCTTCTTTATGTTGTTTCCTATCACAACCATCCCCACTGTCCTTGGATTAATGCTTTGCCAGTCCCTGTGGTTTCTGCCTCTTAAACAAGAACAGTTGAGTTCCTTTGGAAAAGAATTATACAGGTTTTATGTAGGGCCCAAGGACTAAAGATAACAGAGCTTGCTGCAGCACATGAACCACAGGTGGAGGTTGATGGTTACTTTCCTGTTGTTCCTGTAAACCATTCCTTAAAAATACTTGGCTTTACCTACTGCCTTCCCAGTCTGAGATCTCGCATCCTGCCGATTTCTAGAAACAACCACCCTTCTCCTTCCTAGCGTAAATACAAAGGCTGAGAGCTTGTAATAACACGGTGTGATCACCTCTTTGCAAGACTGGTCATTCCCCAGGTGGCAGAGGCGTCAATTTAGCAGTTGGTTGTCACCTTCGACTGTTGCCCATAATATTTGACTGAAGCTGATTGAAACAGCTTCCGGCTTTCTTGAGCAAAGCTTCACTTCCAGCCCAGACACGGTTTCACCGCAGTTTGACTGGGCTCAGCAAGAGGCCGCTGTAAAGGTGTTGCGATGGTCACTGTGTGGAAACAGCTGCTGTTGTTCATGTTTGTTTGCAGGGGTTGGAGATGCTGCTGGGACTTGGGCTTGGTTTGACGAGTACTGGGGTGTGACTGGCACTGGAGTGGTCTGGTTCGGATTCATGCTTCCGCTGATGATGGAGTGGAACATCTTCCTTATGAGGACAGGCTGAGGGAGCTGGGTCTCTTCAGCTTGGAGAATAGGAGACTGAGGGGTGACCTCATTAATGTTTGTAAATATATAAAGGGTGAGTGTTAGGAGGATGGAGCCAGGCTCTTCTCAGTGATGGCCAGTGATAGGACAAGGGGCAATAGTTCCAAACCGGAACATAGAAAGTTCCATGTGAATATCAGGAGGAACCTTTTCACTGGGAGGATGACAGATCACTGGAACAGGCTGCCCAGAGAGGTTGTGGAGTCTCCTTCTCTGAAGACATTCAAGACCAATCTGGACATGTTCCTATGTGATCTTCCAGCTCCTAATATTCTGTGATTCTGTTGTGTGGTTCCCAGGTGTAACCGTTTTTACATGTGTTCAGCAGGACTGGTGAAGTTGTTTGCCTCGCTCGGGATGACCATGTCAGCGTTGCTCTCAAGAGCAGCACCCGCTGTTCTTTTCCCCAAAAATACCCTACCCAAAGACAGATTTTAAATGCAATCATCTGCGCTACTGCAATAATACGTAATATGCTGCAGTTTGTTTTGCTCCTCCCGGAGCCCACATTTTCCCTGAAGGAGCAGCAACTCCCCGAGAGAGGTCACACTCTCAGAGAGATGTGTCCCCTCGGTCACAACCGTTTTTCGGCGCTCCCGCCTGTACACAAGAGCGGGGTTCGCTCTTACTTGTGGTTTGGGTTGTTACTGGTTGCTCTTTCAGCTTGGCTGGAGCTTGCCGCACACGCTAAGGGATGCAGGGATGCGGGAGGCTGCCCATTTCCCTGGAGTCAGCGTCCCTACCCCGCCCGGGGGCGCGTCCGCTCCGCTGGCGGAGGGGCGGGAGGGACACGCAAGCGGCGGCGGGGCCGGGAAGGCCAGGTCCGGCCGCGGGGCGAAGGAGCAACGTCCCCGGCGCCGCTTTGCCTCGGAGGCGGCTCCGCCTCCACCCACCCGGGAGCTGGGTGTCCCCGTCCCCGCCCACGGCTCTGAGTGGCCGCGGCGCCGGGGGCGGGACGGGACGCACGTGGCGTTGGTGTGCGCGGGGTGATCGCGGCAGTGGGGTGCTCCGTGACCGTCCTGACCCGTCCCGCTTCGCTCCGCCGGATGGATCGGTGCTGGCGGAGCGGCGGCGGG
>VXBZ01005998.1:0-31005 GCA_013399135.1 Heliornis fulica
AAGACAAGTGTTTCACAACTTGAACTTTCTAACCAGATACAGTGACTTTCTCAGAACAACCCCATATTGGTGTGTGCTATCAAGGAGGTATCTGGAAAACACCCAACCCCCACGCAGAGGTGCCACAACACTACCATGGATATCCCGAGAGCAGCTCCTCCCGTCGCAGGGCAGCACCGGGCAGCAGCCTGAACCAGACACCGTGTCACAGGAATTCCACAACACACCCACACCCCAGGCTGCCAATACACACCATAAAACTTCAAATTAAAGGACTGGGGTTCTCCACTGACTTCATCCCACAAGTAGAATCCGGTTTATTGGTGTTTAGCAGAGCAAAGTTTCCCTCTCAGAGTGCTATTCCCCTACTCACGCTTGGAGGTGTCGCACAGGCGGCTCCCCCCGCACCGACAGGAGATACCCAGAGCAATCCACCACGAACAGAGGGCAGGGGGGTCCCCCAGAGTATTGTATTTCACAGTTTCTCATACATACCAAGGAGAGCATAGCTGATGCACTGCAGGAAACCCAGGTGCTGAATTCATCTAACAAGCTGCTTAAAACTCCAAACAGATGTTCCTGTGTCTTTCCTGCTTCTTGAGCAGCCTGTGTGGAAGCACCGGCAGATTTACAACAGAGCAGATGCATGAACCGTACATGCTTTAATATCGAGGCCTGAGTCACTGGAAAATGGTTTATGACTACTGTGTGTGCATGTAATTTGAGCAATGTGCCACAGGGATATAAGATCAGCCCTGTCCATAATGGAAATGTAGATTGACTGGGCCAGGGCCGGAGTGGAGGTAGCAAAACCCCCAGCACAACTGAGAATTATTCCTGTCCCGGTACGTGTCCTGCTCCAGCAATGACTCGTGGAGATGCCGGTGGGGGAATTAGGCTGGATCTCATCTGGTGCCCAGAGAGGTGTACAAAGCAACTCATCCATTTCAGTGTGTGTTTTATCAGGGACCTTAACTTTCCAAAGCTTAGGGAAGGGTCACAGATAGACCAGCAAACACACTGCGAGCTGTTAGACCCTCAAAAGGCTAATTCTCATGTACACTACTGCTTCTTCTATGCTCCAGAGCGATGAAAATGTGCCTCAGTGTCCACAATTTCTGCCTCCAGTATCACCAAGCCCCACAGCCTTGAAACTGGTTTGAAAAGCAGATGCTGTTTAAATAAACATTCCCAGAATTACTGCGTTTTCCCGGAGTTTTTTGAACCTTTAGGATTTACTACTTGCAACTTCTTTTGTGCAAACTACTCCTTTCAGAGGAAAAAGTGAAATCATATATTCCCATGTGCTCAGATAACTTCAGGGAGTGAGCTTTAATGAGAAACACCAGTATCAGACTTCCAGGCTAGAGGAGGTGAATCCTAGGTTAGAGGACATGAATGACAACAGTCCCAGTAGTTGCACCATGGTGCTGGGGTAGGATACACACATGGGGTCCCCAGTGAATTGTCCTTAGCATGATGCCTTTCTTGGCTTCCTTCTTTGTGAAGCTGGACCTCCTGAACAGTTATGATTATCCAGATGCTTTAACAGTGGTTTTTAAGGCAACCAAGACACAACTGAAGCCAACCACAAGCCCACAGCTCTAATGAGGGCTTGGAAAAGTGTGCATTTAAAAACTGAATTTCTGTCCATGGATCATGGCATGCAATATGGATGAGTCTTTACAAGATCATCCTGAAGGAAACTGGAGGTGAAGGTTGAAGTCCCAAAGACTCAAAGCTGCTGAAGGTGTGGAGCACCTGAGTGTGTGGTCTTCTAGGTGGGTATGTCCCAAATTACCACCTCTGCTGGAAGAAACCATACGGAGCATGTGTGGTCAGCATCAGAGAATTCTCAGAGAGGTTCACAAGCATCAAGCTTCATTAATGCCCAGGAACCACTTGCTTAATACACACAAGACAGACTTATTTTCTCTGGTAATGCATGATAATAGCCAGTTATTAATCCTTTCAATGGTAAATTGGATTTTCTAGGTACCATAAACATTGCTGACAGGGAAGTCACTGTAGCCTGGCATTACAGACTGTAGGAGAAATAGTGCTCACATGGCACTGCAGGACAACTCTGTCCCTGTAGCTCCTGGGGATGTGGCATCACCTCTCCACAGAAGCTGCAGAGATTTCTACCAACTGGCCATCTCAGGTTTACATTCAGATCGCAGGGCATTTATAAATTTAGGCAGAGATTCATAGCAAGCAGTGGAGACCTCTGCTTCAGTTAAGTGCTTATTTATACCCACTGCATTTCACATGTTGCATTTCCTGATGAAATGTGTTCCATTATTTCTGAAATATTAAACATGAAAAGCAGAGCTATAATGTATGAATTATGCAGTGTTGCAAAAGCTATCATCGTGTCCAGTTTTTTTGGCATTTCAGTGTATAAATATTATACCAAAGAGCTTTTATACTAATGGATAATTGCCTGCAGTGCACAATTAACCTTTATCCACTTCAGTTGACTTGGTAGTGCTACCTACGTACATCAAACATCAATTTGTCCAAATTGGCAACACAGGAAAGGCATGTGGCCAAATTCCTTCTCGGCTGCAAAGCTCAGCTCTACAGGATTTGAATAGTGATGCAGAGGAGAACCCGTGCCACTTTGACTAATTGGGCTAGATCCTCAGTTAGCCCATTCTACTTACACAGGGGAGGTATCCTGCATTTGGGTTAACAGTTTATCAGACACCATAAAAGCCAGTTATCAGACTCAGGCAGCTTCCAATTAGCTGCCAGTAAACAACCTTCACCTGAAGTAACACACTTTCACTCTATCAAACTTAAAGATTCTTGGGGAAAAAAACCCAAATCAAAACTCCTCTATGTGTAGAAAAACCTTCCAGGGAAAGGTATGTCCCTTAAACTTTCAGAGAAAGGAAAGATGGCAGGCTGCTAGGGGCAGTTATTTGCTCCACTCCAACTCTTACACATGTCCTCCACAAGAAAGGAGACATTGAAGTTCCTCTCTGCTCTGGCAGTACACACATGTGAGATGTGGCCAAGCAGGAGACTGGGCCAAACAGACCCTGCTGACCCCTGCTAACTCTTTGCAACTTTCACCATGTTGTCCCTGCCTTCCCACAGGAAATCTGATTTCAGTTAAATTCCCTTGTTTACACTTTTACTCCTGACCTGGATGAAACTCACCCCCTCCTCACCTGGACAATAAACAGGATGCCACCCCTTAGACTAGCTGCAGCATCACACAAGCGGGTCCACTGAAGACTCAAGAGCTCGAGTACCACGGTAACAGGAACAGATGCTGAAGCAAAAGTGATTCATCTCAGACAGGGACAGAATAAGTCTGTATAACTCTTTGAAAGTGGTCCTGGGAACAGGTCCTTAAAAAGGGCTTGCAGACTGTTCACATGAAGTGGGGAGGGCAGCTGCCTGTCTGGTTTGCTGCTGTAGAGCTAGTCCAAGTGCACCCAACAACTCCATCACCAAGCTTGGCATACACTAAGGCCAAATCCATCTCACCACTGGGAGTTACTGATGTGGCAGTGAGCTGCCTCGACTCCCTTTGGTCAGTGGAGCCCACAGAAGACACACAGGACACTTCCACCCATATTAGGGTCACCAGGCAAACAGAACCCTGCAGGGGCCTGTTTTTCTCCATCCATTATAAAGGACATGAAATGGGTCCTGACGTGTGACATAGGCAAGTCATTAGGTAAGTCCTCCAGCTATGCAGACAGCTTCACACAGGCAGCAAACATTGCTCTGCAGCCAGTCTAGAGACCCCCCAAAGTGTCACACAGACACACTGGAGAAAACAGGAGCTGAGAGAAAGCAAAGACAACTGTCCACTATTGGTACAGCAGCATCAGAGGCCTTTTTGCAGAGACTCTCAGCACTGAGAAGCCACCACAGATACCAGCCAGCCAGACGCTCCTCCTGCTTCAGGACAGCAGCTGGCATTTGCAAGAAGATAAAAAGCTCACGCTCTGCCTCTCACCTCAAGAGCTCAGAGCTTCCAACCAACCCCAGGCCAGCTCAGGCTGGCTCACCTAGGACATCTGAGGGGCTGAGGAAGGTGACAGATAAGCCCAGAACTCTCCCTGTGCCCCACACCAGGCTGCATGCTTACCATCATGTCTGGAGATGTTCCACCATCCAAACCTTGCATGCAGAATCACTTGGGTCTCTTCCCTGCTCCTGCACTCAGCAGGAACCCATCTTCTTCATTCAGAAGGCTGGGTCACCTGGTGCTGCTAAAGGTGATGCAGCAGAGCTCACCCTTCTTCTGTGCCAGAGCAGCATGGTGACTTCCTCAGCAGGACCATCAGAGCCATGACTGCCAAGCACCTGGCTCCTCTGGGCAGGCACCATAGCGTGCTCCAGGAGGGCCCAGGGCACACAGAGCACACACTCCCAGCTCCTGGTGGAGATCTACATCCCAGTGTTATCTTTGCACTCTCATGAAGTGCAATTACCTCCTCATTTTGCAGCTCTTTGTGCTCGTTTAATCTCTCCCATTTTGTTTCTGACATCTCCAATAATCCAGCCCTGACACTCCTTACAGATACAGCAATTACAATGCCGAGCAGCTCTTGACAGGGTGAGTTGTATTTTGCTGCTTTCCTGTAGCTCTCAAGCCACCAGGCAGGGCCACATGAAACAGCAAAAGAAACCATCACTGATGATTTATATGGGTCCCCAGCAGCAAGTGACAGTGTGATATATCTGTCTTAGCCAATTAACTGTCTGGAGGTGACCCAGGATAGGCCAGCTGTACAATTTACATGTGTTTCCGTTTTCAGCAATAAGTCAGCTGTGATTTGCCCTTTTTTTTCCTTATATTTAGGTCAGAGGCTTTGCCTTTGCCACTCTCCTGCCTTCCCACTCCATGTAATACACTCTGCAACTGGGGGAACTAGTCCTGGGTTTTGACCAGTCCATGATGGGGGGAGAACTCCCCCATGATGGGGAGCAGAACAGTTCCCCAGACAGCATTGACAAATGGACTTTTTGCTTCAGCCACCAGAGAAATGGACTGAGGAATCAGCAAAGCCTTCTGATTAATCCCAAGGATAATTAATTAGCTGGCAGAAATCACCTCCACACAATGCAAGGCAACATTGGATATTCTTCACTACTCTCCTAGCTCCTGGTATCTGATGGCACCTGTCATGTTAGGAAGAAATTTGTCATTAAAAGAGTTGTTAGGCAATGAAACAGGCTGCCCAGGGAGGTGGTGGAGTCCCCATCCCTGGGTATATTTAAAAGATGGGTAGACGAGGTGCTCAGGGAGATGGTTTAGGAGAGGACAGGGATGGCTGGACTTGATGATCTTAATGGCCTTTTCCAACCTTGGCCAAGGAACTACAACCTCCAGTTCTCCAGCAGAATCCAAAGGGAACATTGGCCAAGTATAAGAGCTGAATTGGCCCCATGGTAACCCTGACAGCTAATGCATTAAGGACTTGTATCTTATTTGTACCATCTGCAGCAAAAACTAAGCCCATCAAGTATGTACACAGACTCAAATACAGTGGGTTTCCTGATCCCCAGGGTCAGCTAATCCCTCGCTAAGGTGAGATCTCAGAAATAATTGAATCCTTCCAAAACAGGTTTGATTTGTAAGAGGGCTAAAGGATTTAGGCTTCCACTGCCACTGAGTTTGTTTACACCTTATTTATGTAACATTAATCCCACATTTTGGGACCTCTGGATCCAGGAGGGATTATTTTCCCCTGCTGCTGCACAACTTGCGTTTTCAGCTGCCTCCTCATTTTCTCTCTCCTCCAAAGCAGTCACATTTAAACTCATCCTCAAACCTGGAGTAAGGCAAGACTTGTTCCTACCTAAGTGTAGGATTTGAAGGCAGAGATTTGTCCTGCTACAACACTACCACTCCCTGCAGAGCACCCTGCAGGAGCTGGCCCTGGCCTGGGTGCTTGCCTGGAACCAAAGGGACTCTCTAAGTCCGTAAGGGACATCACAACCCACCTTGCCTGCAAAGGTGCTACATGCACCAGCCAGTCCTCCCTGTACCAGGGAGCTGCAGACTTGGTTAAAGGCACCTTTATGGAGGGTTTCATGGAAGGATTTTTGTCCTGCAGCTCAGAAGAGTTGTGGAGATGTGTGGCTGATGAGGAGCTGGGAGAAGAGGCAGAGCCTAACATCTGTTTCTCAGCCAAGTGTCATGCTCTCTTCAGGTGACCTTGAACATCAACAGCACACTTGGAAAATCCACTCTGCAGAGAGGATAATTAAACCAACCCACCTGGCAGGTGTTGGGGAGGCTACTCCTCCACAGTGATTTGTGACTGTCACAGCACAGCGTACGTGCAACGAGGGAGTAGGATTTGTGTAAGAGGAGCTCAGCTGAGATTAGCACCTCCAGGGCCCCATCCAAGTGAAGGGTAAGGAACCATGCCTCCTGTTGGGAACATCTAATCCAAGGTGACAGGGATCCTAATAAAGAGGAAAAAATAAAATGATTACCCTCCCTGTATCTTAACAGAAGGTATCTTAGCAGACACAGTGATATTAGGATGATCTCTTTTCCCTTTGTAGTGGTAAATGTAGCAGTGTACTCGTCCATTTTCCTTAAAATCGTGTTAAGCATAAATTTAAGGAGCTGATGAGGAGACACTGCACATACTGAAGATGCAAAGAACATATAGAACTAATGGGTACTAAGGAAACCTCACAGGATCATACTAATCCTCAGAGGGATGTATGCATACTAGATGTATTTGTTGCCTCTATTAAAACTGGACTAGTTACACCAGTGTGAAGTTTGCTCTTTTCTCATCCTCATTATAGTTCAACAAACTAATCCCTTTACTGACAATATAATGTGCATCCCTGTGCTAACAAATTATTTGCTGTGTGCAATTGATTTCTGCTGCTGTAATCACTACACACAAATATCTTCTGTATCATTGCTCTGTAGAAAAAAAATAGGCTTTCCAGCAAGATTATATAGAGTAATAGTGTGATTATTCAGCTTCTATGAAGTTATTTCTCTGCTTAACCTTTGTGCAGCCTTTACAGCAGGTTTATACAGATAGGCTTCAGGAATATATCCACCTACACTTTGTAAAACACCTTGTTAAACCACCTTCCATCTCAGCCTGAGGATGAACTTCCAAGTACTTCACAGAGATGGCTGTGTCTAAGAGTAATTGCTTAATTTAGGAGAGCCAGCCAGTTTCCCTTTTTAATGATATTACTCTTCCAAAGCAAATTTCACACAGGTAAAAGTCTCAAATTAGCAGCTCTTCAGACTGGACTCCTCACCTGAGCACAAGCCTGGTAAAAGGAGCAGCACCAGTTTACTCCATGATTGAAACCTAAGGTCAACTGAAGGTCATTTGGCCCTTACACCCACTCAGATCTTAAGTTTTATACTGGGAGAATAAGTTAAAGAGCCACTGCATCTACAGGCTCTTGTCCATAAGGCCCATACCAGTGTTCCCAAATGAGCTCCACAGACCTTTCAGGTGCTTTGGACACAAAGGTGGGTGATCCCAGGCTGCTGGGCTGTGTTTGGTCCACGGGAAGGACCACACTTGGGTTTAAAGCAATGGAAACCAATCACCAACATCACCCCTTTGCACGGTGTCCAAGCTCACCTGCTTTCCCTGCTCTGCAACAGTTCTGGAAAAGGAAGGTTTGCTGGTAGGAAGCTCCCAGGTGTAGAGGTGGATGGTATCACCCTCCCAACCACGCTGGAAGCCCAGCTCTCAGCTCCACTACAGCCCCAAAGCAGAGACAGCAGCTCCTGCCTGACACTTCTATAGATCTCCGAGGATCAGCACCTCAACTGGCAGCCTCAGAGCAGACAGGATGGTTTAGTAGAGCTGAGGATCCAGCCCCTGCTGTTTATCCTCCTCTATAAAGCTGTCTTGTAAAGGTCGTTATTTGCCCCGATCGAGTTTCTCACGAGGCCGTTTCGCGGCGGCGTTCTCGGATGTGACTGACAAGCACTCGTGCCTGAGATGTTTCGGATTCACAGCCCCTGGATATTCCCAGGTAGAACAGTTACACACCAATCAAAAGCAAATTCCTTTCAATCACAGTGAGAGAAATGTTTCTGCTGCATTATGCACAATTACCTGCTCAACTGTTACCAACAGCTCTGAAGCTCCTGCTCCGACTGCTGCAGCCGTGTGTGCCGCTCGTCAGCCGCTCTCTGCTCTCATCTCAGGATGGGAAGTGCTGCAGAACGAGCTTCTCCCTTCACCACTGCAGAAACAGCACCTGTAAAATCAGCTACAGCCAACAGGATGGTCTGGACCCTATATAAACATAAAATATAAACCATCAATTCACCTCCAAGGTGAATCTGAGCCAGGATCATACAGACCCAGCAAGTCCCACCGTTCAAAATGTACCTAAAAATCTACAGAACACAAGCTGTCTACTCATTGCAACAGTCTCTGAGAAATCTCCCCTTTTCCTGACCCAAAGCTGTCTGCCACTGGTACCTCTACAACTCACAGTGCCTGGGATGCTCTGCTACAACAGCCACGAGCACCTTCTCAGCCACCAAGGGAGCAGCATCTCCTTTGTGCTGATAATCATCCCACAGCTCAGCACCAAACTAGAGACCAACGAGAAATTGGTCCAGAGTCAGCAAGCAAAGCAAAAGTAACCAAAAATACTCTATCCATCTGCAGGTTTTCAATTGACTCACCTCAATATGAGTGCACTGAGTAGGGGACGGATGGCACTGAGCACCAACAGATCAGAGCAGGTGGTTACAGCCACCAAGGAGAGCAATGAGTGGGAGGCAAGGTTTGGTCCAGGAGGCTCTTGACACCTCATGTTCTAGCTCCAGCATTGTGAGGTGAATGCAGCCACTTGGGTCCGATGGAGCAAAGCCCTCCAGCATGTTTCAGCTCATCCTTACTCACCACATGTGCTCCACCATGCACTTATCTCTGTGTTCACCCCTGAGCCCTCAGGACCATCACAAAACAAGGACTGAACACACAATGTCCTTCCTGCTCAGCCCTTTCAACAGGAATAAGAGCAATCCACACTGGGAGGTTAAAAATAATCAGGCCATTTTCCTTTTTTATACATGAGGATGAGGAGTTGGTACAATCAACTCTGCCTTGAAAAATAGGGTTTGCAGTGAGAAATGTTGTTTTGCTTCTAATTTTAAGATGCTCAACGATGCATTTAGGACAGTGGTATGTACCTTGTGAGTGGTACACACATGCCCCATACTCTGTCTGACAACAGAAACCATCAATAATTGCTGAGCCTGCGAGTACGAATTGTCTCTTAAAAGGAACTAAGAGACCTTGAGAGCACTAAGGAAAATAAAACTCAACTGAGAAAGACAGCAACCTGACAGTTTTCCCATCCAAAGATGTCTCTCAGACTTTTAATTGCACAGATAGCTTCTGATTACATCAGGTAGCACCAGAAGTAGGTTACTCTGCAGAAAGAGGTGACAAAATAAGCAGAATTCCAACTATGGTATCTTTGATCTAGACTCTGGTTCACCAAGACTCTCATTTCTGACAAAAACAGAAAAATTTGCATCATCACATGGCAACACCACCATCAACGTGACTGCTTCATCCACATTTGGCCCTACTATAAATCCTGGCTGTTCCTCTTGGGCACTACAGCAATGACCAATCTGGAAAGATGTTTCAAAGACTGAAAAACTAGTGTACAAAACTTTGAAAAAAAGAATACTGGAACAGGGGGAGCTGTAGGGCTGGTCAATCCTTTGAGGGGTGGCTGGAGAACACAACAGAGATCAAACCAACATCATAAACTAAGTCATGTGAAAGAACCTGGTCTTCCTACACCTTCAGACTCAAAACAAAAGCAGTCAGCAAGGCTGGAATTATTTAGGTAAGAGGCAGGTGCTTACCTGGGATAAGTGCAGATGGAGATCTTACCACCTTCCTGCAGTATAGGCAAGCAGGATGGGTTCTTTCACATGATTTAGTATGGAAAACAGTGCCACAAACTCATAGCCAAAGAGTACCTTGACTCGTGTCTTGGCATGTCAGGTGCTGGAGTGTACCTGCCTCTTCTGGACACGAGTCTTATGAGCATCTCAGAGACAGAAATGGACCCAAAGTCTGAAAAGCCAGAGGTGTGCACAACCTCCTGGCACTACCACAGCCAACAGTCTATTTGACTGTTGAACATAGAATCATAGAATGATTAGAGTTGGAAGGGACTCCCAGAGGTCATCCAGTCCAACCCCCCTGCAAGAAGCCGGGACACCCCCAACTACATCAGGTTGCTCAGGGCCTCATCCAACCTGGCCTTGAACTTCTCCAGGGATGGGGCATCCACCCCCTCCCTGGGCAACCTGTTCCAGTGCTCCACCACTCTCACAGCAAAGAACTTTTTTCTAATATCCAATCTAAATCTCCCTCCCTCTATTTTGAAACCATCACCCCTTGTCCTGTCACAACAGGCCCTACTGAACAGCCTCTCCCCATCTTTCTTGTAGGCCCCCTTGAGGTACTGGCAGAGCGCTAGAAGGTCTCCCCGGAGCCTCCTCTTCTCCAGGCTGAACAGCCCCAACTCTCTCAGTCAACATAAGCTCAAGGGTTTCATAAATGGATGCCCTCATTGGGGCATGCTTGAGAAAGCTGATTTTCACACAGCACCTTGGGAAATGGAGAGAATTCGGATAAGGTTCTTCTTTTTTCCTTTTCTCCTTCTCTTTGTTGTGGTTTTTATTTTTTTTTTCATCCTGTTTCTGAAGTGTCTGCAATTTCTAAGAACAGTGACAAAGGCTTCAAACACCCTCTCAGGGCCAAGCACATCTGCCCTGCACTCCCATGCAGCAGGCTGGGGATGGCATCTCTAGACACTTGGCTGACATACCTTGTACAATTAACACTGAAGGAAGGGGTGGGTTCAAATAAAAGTTCAAGGATGTTGTCAGCTCCTTTTTTTTTTTGTTTTAATTCTGTACTAGGCCTACCAAAACACTCAGAATAAGCCTCAGACACTGCTTCCCTGGCACACAGAGCTCACCCTGCACCTCTTCCAGTGACTAAATCCCACAAGGAGAGATTTTTTTCTTTTCCCCTCCTCCCCACCCAGAGACAAGGTAGAACAAATCCATATGAGCAACCCCAAAGAGAGGGGAAAAAAAGCAAACTGAAGAAGCACCAAAAGCACCAAAAGGCCAGGAAGGTTTGGTGAATATCAGCCTCATTTTTTGAAGTGCCACATTTAAATTCCTCTTGGTATTCAGATGTGGATGGGAGTTTCTGAGGAAGTACCACTAGAAAGTGGCTTATGAACAGGGGAAAATTCATGGGGTCGGACAAAATCCATCCACATGCACACATGGAAGGGTAAGGGGGCTGCCTGGGATACTGGAGGAAATTAAACCCGTGGAATATGAAACCCTATCCAGTGTCCTGCACAATTCCAGGGCTGCCGCATTAAAAGCAATGAATAAACAAGAGAAATTCAAACCCAAGCAAATCTCTAGGATGAGACAAAATTCATTCCAGGGTGTTAGAGCAGATTTGAGGAAGGAAATGTGTGTGCCAACAGCAATTACTATGGAGAACTCGCTGAGCACAAGTCTAGAAGACTGGAAAATTGGAAAATAACAAACCAAATGTGGTATCAATATGCAAAAAATGAGAGCGAGCCCAGCACAGGAAATTACAGGGCTATCAGCTTAATATTCATTACATATAGGAAAATGCAAGGTCCCCATTGTATACAAGAGTGTAATTAAATCAAGGGGTTCTGCTGAAATCAACTGCTTGTGATGTTTATGAATTAGCAGCAGATTCAAAATGCAGCCGTAGCCTCAGCGTTCAGCCAGGGCCTGCTATTATTTGTTACAATCTACAAACCAGGCCTGGTGAGAAGTTTTCTCCTAGATAGTGTAAATTTAAAACCACTTGCTCAGAGGTTTTTGGGGTTTTCCTCTGCATGATGTGTGATTGAGTGCTGGGGGGGATTAGCACAAGCGGGCCGTGTGAGGACAGCGTCTGGGGGAAAATGTTATGGGCTGATTGTACTGATTAGGGTTTATTTGTTTGCTGTTTAGAGCAATGGCAGTGAAGCATTTCTCATATTCCTCCTGCTTTTTGCCCCCACAGCAGTAACACTGCAGTTATCCCTGCCTTCCCTCCCGGTGCTGGGAAGCAGTGCCAAGCATTTACTACCTTTCAAAGGGGCTTTGCCCACGCAAACATCCCCCCCACACACCCACACACACTCCTGCTGCTTGCCCACTGCACAGCTTGTAAAGTCACATGGGTTTTGATGTTCAACTGCACTGCCAAGCACTGCAAGAGAGGTGAGGGTCACACTCCCCATCCCAGGCCCATCCCCTGAACCAGCCAGGGTCCCACCAGATGCCAGAGCCATGAGAATTTTTGGGAGGCCTCCACTGCTGAGCAAGTGGCTTCAGTGAACTCTGAATCAGGATCCCTAGGAAATGCCACGGATGCAGCTCAGCCTTCAGATGAGCTAGAAGTGCTCAGATGCCCCAAGTGATGTACATTAATCTCCACCTGCTTCTCTTCTGCAACGAACACGGAGAAATGTTAATAAATATTTCAAAAAGCTCCTACAGTGCACCCAGCTTTCAGAAATGCATTCCTCAATAGTTTATTACCCTTAATAACCTCCAAGAAAAATTATGAATGAACACAAAGAGCTTATTTTAAGCAGGCAGTTGCAGATACCAAACTCAGCAAGCAGTTCCAGAGAGAAAGTACAAGTGTCTTCCCTTTCATCGTGAGTTTCTAACATCAAGAAAACATATGGGGAAATTATGCAGAACCTTACTGTGTTTTTAAACTCAAAGCAAGATCTTTGAGGAAATACCCTCTTTGAATCTCTGTATTTACACCACCAGCACTGGATTAAAAACTTGCCATGAATTTATGATGAGTTAGAATTAAAACTTCACTACAGCCCAAACCTGGAAAGGATTTAAAATAATGATCCTGAGTCTAAGCTCCATTTTGACATTTAATCCCAAACTCTTACTTTTCCCCTAAAACTCATCAATACTGAGAAAAAAGGAAATCTAAGGGGTGAAACAGCCACCTCTGTAATTGCTGGCTCTCTTATGGCGAGAGAAGTTGGGTTTTTTAAACTTGAGGTTTTAAAAACTTGAGTCCTTTTTTTTTTTTTTTTTTGACTTGGCTTTTAAAGAAAAAATCTCCCAAGGAAGATTCAGGATGGAGGGGACATGTTCCCTTTTCCACAGGTACACTTTGCTCTGCTCTGGTGAGACTTCACCTGGAATACTGTGTCCAGCTCTGGAACCCTCAACATGAGGACATGAACCTGTTGGAGCATGTCCAGAGGAGGCCACAGAAATGATCCAAGGGCTGGAGCACCTCTCCTATGAGGATAAGCTGAGAGAGCTGGGCTTGTTCAGCCTGGAGAAGTCTCTGGGGGGACCTTATAGCAGCCTTCCAGTCCCCAAGAGGTGCCTGTAAGAAAGCTGGGGAAGAGCTGTTCCTGAAGGCATGGAGCAATAGGACAAGGGGTGATAGTTTTAAACTTGAAAATGGGAGGTTTTAGTTAGATATTAGGAAGAAATTCTTCACTCTGAGGGGGGGGGATCACTGGCACAGATTGCCCAGAGAGGTGGTGGAGTCCTCATCCCTGGAGACATTCAAGGTCAGGCTTGATGGGGCTCTGAGCAACCTGATCTAGTGAAGATGTCCCTGCTCACTGTAGGGAGGGTGGACTAGATGGCCTTTAAAGGTCCCTACCAACTTAACACATTCTATGATTCTATGATTTTGAACCCCACAGCTGATTTCAGAGACACCTGACAGAAGAATGAAGGACCTGCAGAAATGTGTGTGTGTGTATTGAAGAGAGGGATGAATCTAAAAGAGATTTACTGTCTAGTATTTTGTAAAAATTAACATTGTATTATGCAGCAACTAACCCAATAAAGAGTTACTGTCTAGACTTCTGTAGATAACAGTAATGTGTTTTGTAGCAACGTTGTTGTGGAATGTGTGTCCCAGACCATTGTAAGCTTTTTAGCATGAGTAGCTCCAAGAACAAGAAGAGTCAAGGCTACAAGGGGCCCCAAGACCAGACATGAAGCTGTGGTAAACAAGAAGAGGAAGAGAAGGGCTATAGTTCATGGCAAAAACACAGCAATGAAGATCAGTGGATGAAGTAAACGACCACCAGGGTCCTTGAAGACCATCTAAAGACTGTAGTATACATAGGGGAAAGGGTAGAAACCTATGGTAATGAGTTCCCAGAAAAGTAATGAATATGTTAATCACTTCTCAGAAAGGTTATGAATATGTGTGTATAACCTGGCTATAAGCTGTGCAACCGATTGGTCTCAGGAGCGATCCTCTGTGTGCTCAGCGCTGCAATAAAGAATTCCTGACTAACAGTCACCAAGGCTATTGAGTTTTGAGCTGGCCTTTCCACAGCATCCATATAAACATGCAAAATTCATGAAGCAAGCAGGTGGGCAGTCAAACTGCCTAGGGAAGGGTACTGCTCCATCGGGCATCAGCACCCAGGGGGTACCTGAAGTCACGGCTGCTCCACCTGTGGCTCTGGGACTCGTGGGTGTGTGTTGGTTTGCGTGCCCTTCCCTGAGCTGGTAACACAACAGGCTCCAGGGAGGAAGCAGCAGGGGAGGGTAGGAGCTTTAGAGTAAACATGCTCAGGTGGGAGGCAGGAGATGGTGCTTTTCTAACCAAAGAACTGAGATTCAAGCTCAGTCTGTCTGTCCCGCTCACCTGCACCAGTACAGACAGGTCAGACACCCCCTGCAGAGAGCCAGCCAGTCTTTTGGGGCCTGACATGACTCTTAATGATTATTAGATAGTCCCAAGTGTCTGGCACGGGAGGTGGGGTAAGAGCTGAGCCACACTGTACTACACATGTGTGTTGAACAGGAGCTGAGAGAAAGCATCTGCAACATGTCCTGGCCACAGAGGTTGGCACAGAAGGCTCCAAGAGAGGCCAACAAGTGAAGACAGGACCACTGCTCAGGGTCACTTTTGAGTACCAAGGGGCTCTGGGGGGCTCTGCCCCTTTCCAACTCCCCTC
The DNA here is from genome assembly GCA_013399135.1 of Heliornis fulica. Taxonomy (NCBI): domain Eukaryota; kingdom Metazoa; phylum Chordata; class Aves; order Gruiformes; family Heliornithidae; genus Heliornis; species Heliornis fulica. The sequence continues at coordinate 15,046 of VXBZ01005998.1, forward strand.
CTCCCTACAAAGACCCAGGCTGAGGCACCAGGATCAGTTTTGGCAGTGGCTCAGGTACTGGGCATGGAACACAGTTTAGTTAACGTTCACCTGACAGGGAGGAAATGAAAATCCTAAAAGCCGCAAATTAAAAATTGTGACTTGATAGAACAACAATTTATAAATAGAAAGAACTATTTCCTGCAAAAATCCTGTGGACTGAGTATTGGAAACTAATTAGTAGACTGAATCACCAGAAAAAAATAAAAAAAGCTGTCTTCCTGTTACTCATGAGAAGATATTACTTTTCTGGCACTTTTCCTGTGGCACTGGTGATCAACATAACCCTGTGGGCACTCTACAGCCCCTCATTCGTTGCATTTCCTTCCTATTCCAATAAAACACAGTAATGTAAAGGACAGAATTAATCATTAGGAATCCCTGTTATAGCACCAGCAGCTGCACGTTGCCTTTTTCCTCCAGATTACCCCACCATGGAGCAGGAAGATGGCAGCGCCCCTAAAATGCTGTGCTAAAAACACCAGCTCGGCTTCGAAGCAGAGACTTTCTCACTGAATTCACTACGAAGGTAAACAAGCAAAATAAAATAATAGCACCCAGCCCAGCAGACTTTTCACTGCCCCACGTGGAGATGGGAACCTCAGGGTTCACAGCCTGGACACAGAGAGCGGGAGCGAGCCCCGTGCAGCCAACACAAGCCTGGCCATTGCCTGTGTCATCTGGAGTGCTCTAGTGGGACCTCCCTGTGTGACATCCTGGCTTCACCACCAGTACCAGTACCATAGCAACACAGCACATTAAAGAAGCAAAAAATGGTAACAAAATAAAGTTCTTGGTGCATTTAAGGCCCAGATTTCTGGAGTGCAGAGCCCCTTCTCCAAGGCCTACACACACACTACAAGAGAACACAGCAAAAACACATTGCTCCTTCCTGCTTCTGAATGACAGCCACGTTCTTACATGGTGGTGACATGGAAGGATCTTTCTGGGGTGACCTAGCTGGAGTGTCCAGCTATCAGCTCTGAGGACAGGATGAAACATGGCCATGGTAGACCCACACTGCAGCCTTCCCCAAGCACTGGTGGGAACAGCCATAGGACCACTCACAGAGCAAGTGGGAACCAGAAAGAACTTCAGCGAAAGGGAGGAGGCTGCCAAGCTCTTCTGAGGAGACAGGTTGCAATGGACTATGAGGCTGGTCTCAATCCTGAGGTCTTTTTGGGCATCCTCATCTAGCTGTGACCTCAGGCTGTCCCCAGAGGCCATCACACCAGTGCTGAGATACAATGCAGTCCTATGCAACGCCCCAGTTGCACACAGCTGTTCAGAGAAGGAAGCGCTCTTTTATTACCAAATTAACTTTAAAAAACCCCACATCCATTTCACTTTCCACATCAAAGATCATCATCTCCATGTAAAAGAGAGGGCTGATGAAAAAAAGAGGCACTTAGAAAACACGTTTTAAAATTTAAAATAGTACTAGCACAGATTCTTCTTGCTTGTAAAGAACTCTGGCTTTTTGTCTTATAAAGCACTTCAGGATCTCATTTGTGAAGTACCACTGCCAGCTACTCTGGCTTTTGCTGGCTGCTCACTTATTCTTTGGGGATTTCATATTCTTCTAAATTTTGTAAATGGCCACTAAAGTGGAGATGAACATTATAAAATACATTTCAATCACCCTCACAATTTAGACTAATTCATTGGCAACCGTACAAAATGCTATTTACAAGGTACTTCCATCAGCTGGTATCTGGCATTAAGTATTTTGAATCAATCTACCATCATTTTCATCTCTTATTTTTCATACAAGGGAAATTATTGATCGAAGCTTTTCAGCCTCATTTAATATACTGGAATAGGCTTTAAATTTTCCCATGTAAACCTCAGTGGAGATTAGCAACTCTCCCTTGCTTAATGCAACACAAATCAGTCTCCCTGATGAGACCACAATATTGTACATGACATCATGACCACTTTACTAGCTGACAGGCCCTGAGACAGACACCTGCTTGAAACACCCCAGGGACTCAGCACTTGAGTTTAGGTTGAGTTACTAGGCAAGGTTGGTCCCTTAAAAGAGAAAAACGGTGCCTTCACCCTTCAGAAAAGGCCATTACAGAATTATGCAGCGATACCCGGGATGGATCTGGGGGAAGGCAGAGTTTTTTCATTGCTCCCATCGAGTTTGCATTCAGTTTTTGAATCCCATTCAATTCTGCATGCAGTTGCTATTGCCATGGGTGTGTTCAAAACACTAGATTAGATTTGTGTGTGTTGAGGACAGGGAGCTTGGCTGAATTTTGATGAACTCGCTCTCGAGTAGATAAGCAAAACATCACCGAGTGAGATCCTCAGCCAGCCTCGATGAATACATATGGTAGCAAAACAGCCAGCTAGACAAACAGAATCCATCACACTGGAACGAGCACTGATGACTCTGTAATGGCCCTGGCAGCTTTCAGCATATTAAGATACTACTGTAAAAAACAACACGCAGACGTCGGAGTTCGGTTCACGGTGAAAAACAAGTTCCACTCCCGTTAGCGAAGCAGCAGTCAGTAAGAGGGCACAGGAGTCACTGCCCCTCACCCCCTTACTGAATTCAGCCTAGAGCTGACTGGGGAGTGATGCCACAGGAGTGCTGCTGGAGGCACCCTGCACAGGCAGCGCTGCCCCAGGCTGCAGGACTTCCAGACCGCAGAGGGATCTCTGCAGAGAGGAGCTTATCCAATGAGGACATCAGGACTGAGTGGGACGAGAAAAGTGTTTTCTTGGGAGGAAACACAAGACTGCAAATGCTATTACAACCAAAGCAATGCAAGATAAAAGTGCTTTGAGCTGCTGTGGCATCCACGATATTGCTTTTGATGCAAAACAAGAGAGGATGAATGTATTCAGGGGCTGCACTTCCAGTGGTCCATTTCATGGACTAATTTGTGTGCAGGGCTGATACTTTCAGTATGTTTCTGTACTAACAGAGAATAATTGTAGGAGAAGTAGAGCAAGGTAAGTACATATGCTGCCATTGTTTTCTTGCAGCATAATAGCATCATCAATGAAGCCTGAATGCAGCCCAATTAGCATACAGTAATTAGAATCACTGCTGCTTTTTCATTTACTTTTGCACACCAGGATGAGGTGTTGGTTGCAGTATGCAGGGCTGCAACCCTATAGATAATGCCCATTGTGCAAAGCACTGTATCCTATTCTCCTGTCCAAAGAAACAAGAGAGACATTAAACTGCCTGAAGCTGCAAAAATTTCCATTTTGGCCTGATTGGGGAAAGTCTCCAGCTTTCCCTGAGACTCTCTAGGCACAGGCTGTACTCCCAAGGGATAAGTACACCTGTAGTACACCTCTCCTCTAAAGGCAAATGGAAGCTTTAATGAAAAACCTGATTTCCTAAAAGACATTATCTTTCAGCCTGCAGTTTTTAACATCTTGCTGACTGCTGTTTCGAGCTTAGTAACTGGGGTGAAGGAACCCTGTGCATTCATCTCACTCTGTTCCAGGGCTGCCCTTGGAAAGAACAGATGGCAGATGTTTGAAGAGGGCTCTCTCCGAGCATTTGTTCAAGTGTGGTTGGGTTGAGGACTATTTATAATGAAGAGTCTCTTAATGCTTCTTCAGACTTACACATCTAACTTTTACAGCCCATTTCAACAAAGCAGTCAAACATGTTCCAGAACTGGTCTCTATATGTAAATAAAGGCAGTTGTACTTGGCTGGTACCCAGCCTCTCCATCTCCACCTCCCTGTGCTGGCAAGCTGCTCCTGGGGCAGCAGAGCTGGGGTGCAGCACCCCTGACAGAGCTCTGCATAAGGCCCATGTAACAGCCCACAACCCCCACCCCTCCTTTCCCTTGCAAACCCATCCTACAGCACCTGAAACTCCTGGGCAGCACTGCAGCCAGGCTGGCCAGAGACCATCTCCAGTGCAACTTCACCTGTGGCCTGTCCCCTGTCACTCCCTGGGCTCACAGTGCACACCAAGAGTCACACCAACCAAACACACTTTGATCAGGATTTATACTGAGGCTGGAAAGTTGGTGGATTGATCTGGAGTGGAAAGGGTCCAGAGGAGGCCACAAAGATGATAAAGGGGCTGGAGCACCTTTCCTACGAGGACAGGCTGAGAGAGTTGGGGCTGTTCAGCCTGGAGAAGAGGAGGCTCCGGGGAGACCTTCTAGCGCTCTGCCAGGACCTCAAGGGGGCCTACAAGAAAGATGGGGAGAGGCTGTTCAGTAGGGCCTGTTGTGACAGGACAAGGGGTGATGGTTTCAAAATAGAGGGAGGNTTCTTGCAGGGGGGTTGGACTAGATGACATCTGGGAGTCCCTTCTAACCCTAATCATTCTATGATACTATGATTCTAAAAACCAACAGGTTTTTAATGGGCTTTGTCCACATAACCCATGGAAGAAGGTAACCATGTAAGCCAGGGTGGAAGACACTAAACTTTCTGTGAGTGGAGATAATGATACAGCAAGAAAGGGCATATAAGGAAAAGTATTACATAACATGTAGGTTTTACAAGCTTTATAAAGACTCTCTTAGCACTTGTTAGTAGCAGGAACCTCCCGTGCACCAACCTGTCTGGATTGGGAAGGGCAGAAAAGTGCTTTCCATTTAAAGAAATGGGCTGTGAATGTGCTGTCAATGTCTGTGATTCCTTTTATTGATTTACAGTGTGTAAGCCATAAATCATTCCACCTTTTACTGAGCCTATAACTATGCATCACTCTGTCAGGGAAACTCCTCAAATTTTAAGGTGGACGTGCAAGAAAACAGACTTCTCTTTCATTGACTTGGCCAGATGAGCTGCAACGACCAAGGATAGATTTAACACATGGTGGGGTGGATACACATAGACAAAACACTTAATTTGAACAGCTGCCCATACCCACTGCTCTTTATCTCTTCCAGGATTAATCTTTGGCTACAAGGAGCCAGATATAGACATACTGGCTGGAGCAGAAGCAGCATTTGTCCTTGTGCTGGTTTGAGCTGGGGTGGGTTTAGTTCTTTTCACAGTATCTGGTAGGGGGCTGTGCTCTGGGTCTGTGCTGGAACAGGGTCGATAACCCAGGGAGGGTTTTGTTCCTGCTGAGCAGTGCTTACACAGAGCTGAGGCCTCTTCTGCTCCTCACCCCTCCCCACAGCGAGTAGCTGGGGGTGCACAAGGGGATGGAGGGGACACAGCCTGGCCAGCTGCTCCCAGTGACCAAAGGGATGTTCCAGACCATGTGGTGTCAGGCTGAGCACACAGAGCTGGGGGAGGAGGAGAAGGGGGATGCTCAGAGTTTGTCCTCCCAGTCCCTGTTGTGTGGTGGAGCCGTGCTGTGCTGGGGATGGCCGAGCACCTGCAGCCGTGGGGAGTGGGGAAGGAGTCCTGGGTCTGCTTTGCTGGTGCATGGGGTTTTGCTTTACCTAGTGCACTATCTCAGCCCTTTTTTTTTTTATTTTTTTTCCACATCCTTCTGATCCTTTCCCCATCCTGCCAGGGCTGGGGCTGAGCAGCACTGTCATGATCTAACCCCAGCCTGCAGGAGCGAGACCTGCCCATTGCAGCAACACTGTCCACTCTGCGAGAACATTGAAGTAACAAAACATCCCACCTGTCAATCCTGTTTACAACAGATTTCAGGAGAAAAATGTGTGTGTAATGAATATTTAGACAAATTTCCAGCTGACTCCATTTTGAACAAAGAGCCCACCTACTCTTTCCAGCTCTTGAGAAGTTGTAGAAAATTAAACAGCTCATCTCAGGTTTTGCTCATCCACAGCATCCAGCGGTTACAATTTTGCTACAGAAATCTTACCTGAAAGGCCAAGACTCAGCTAAAGACTCCTGCAAGATCCAACTGCTTTCTGTGGAACTCCTCCAGTGTCTGCATCTGGCCAAGCCACAAAGATCTCTGCAACGGGAACAGCACTAAGCCAGGACTTTGGGGTGCTGCATGAAACTGGGATCAGCATCCTGCCATCCTTGGGTTGTTTTATGTTTCAAATAACCTTTCAAACAACCTTGCTGATCTGCCTCTTATGGCATTTCATTCTTTCTTTGCTCATTTAAACCCAAACACACAAAAAACCCGACTCTCCTTCAGCTAAAGATGCACACTCCACCTTGAATCCAGCCCAGTACTGAGAGTCTTGCATAGGTGTAAAGTTAAGGGTGTGATTTAGTGCTTTGCTGAGGAAGGACTGCGTGCTGCAGGAGCACAGGGCTTGCTGCAGGAGCACAGGGCTTGCTGGATTGGGACCTCACTGCTTTAAGGTTGTCTGATTAAACATACCCACCGGATTACGCTGTGGGAGGCTCCAAAGAGCATTTCTCTGCCAGAGTGAAGCAACTGGGATAATTCAGCTCTTTTGCTTGCTCAGGGCTGATCACTGAAGGGGCAGAAATTAATTTCCTATAAACACAGGCATATTTTTTTCACTACCTTGGCAAATGCAGTTGTAAAGAAGCCATTACAGGAGCTGATCTTTATGACGCGTGACTTGGGCTTGTCCCAATGGGGGATACTTTATGAGGCATTTACATAAACATATACAAATCAAACCAGCCAGCTGTGCTCCTCCTCTACCTTCAACATATAGAAGATACTCCAGCTAAGTCAGGGCTAACACAGTTGGCCACAATCAGATCAGGTTGAGTGTGTGGGATGGACAAACTGAAGCCAGATCTGATCCCAAGAGTTCCCAAACCCAGTCCCAAGACCACGAGACTTTGCACAGCTGTCTCCACGCACAGCCAGGCAGGACGAGGCACTCAGACTCTCGTACTCCCTACAATGCCTGTGTGGGGGATGATGCTGTTCATCAAGACCCCCCTACAGTCCCTCTAGATGACATTAGTTAAAAGGGTTGGCCTAGGATTTACCAAAGTGGAGGGTGTTATAGTCTGTCCCATATTTTGGGCACTGCTGGGTGGAAGCTCAGTCAGGAGGTGTCTCCTTTCCACTCCTCTGCTAACACACGTGGGAAGCCAGGCTTCTTGTTGGGTGAAAGGGAAAACTGATGATTCAGCTGAATGCTGGAGCCAGGGGAAGGAAGGGGTCTCCCAAGGCAGGTTGTCAGGCCAGCTTAGCAGCTGATTGAGCTGAATTAAGTTCTCTGCCTCCTGTTTATTTCTGTAAATGACAGAGGGCCCTTTCGTACTTCCCGGTCAGCTTGTTAAGCTTGTGTCTGGCCATTTGTATTGATTTGACAGGCACCTCACGCTCCCAGATCTACTCTGGCCACTGAGAGTTGTTTAATTACAGTGAAGAGACAAAGAATGTCTGGGAACCAAAAAGATCCATCTCAAAGGATCCACATAAGAACACCGAAAGCCGGAGCAGTTCTACAAAGTTATACCAAAACTTCTTAACTGATGAAACAGTTACTCTGGAGAGTGGCAGATCCTACAGAAAACACCCTTCCACCAGATAACTGTATAGAGATGCTCCTTTCCACCTCAAGCAATGAGAAACACACTGTACCTGATGCCTCACACATGGGCCTTCCTAGGGAGATAATTTTCTACTAGGGAATTAACATCCTGGCTCTTCGAGCTCCTGCTGTCCCACCTCACGGGCAAACCCTCACACCTCTCACACAGTACTCCAGGGTGGTCCCCAGGCTTGAGCAGCACAGAGTCAGAGTGAAGAAGACAAGAAGGCTGGTGTTCCCCCACAGCACCTTCTAGCCCCTTCTCTCTCCTCCCAGCTATGCCAGAGCCACCACTCATCCTGGTTGATCCCTGATATAAAATCTCAGACCAGCTGCTCCCTGAGCAGTCAGGGAACAACTGCTAAAGTCTATTCAAGAAACTACATTCAATGGATGGGGAGAGAAAAACCACACTGCTTTGAAAGCATGGCCTGATTTCCTCCATACTCCATCAAAAGGAGTTTTCCAAATTCTTCTACTATGTCTTATTCTGAGAGCTGGTGAAAATCTCCTTGATTAAGCTGGTTTGATTTCAGCAGGCTACACACCCTCATCAATACAACTGTCCCTCCTCTCCACCCTCCCTGGTCAGTTCTCATCTGCTTGAAAATGCATCTGGACCTTATCTCTTTCTTCATCACCTGGAAGGGATGAAGTATCACCAAGGTCCACTGCTTCCCTGTGCCTGCTGCTCCAAAGAAAGCTCAGGCCAGCTTGGACTGGCTTTATCTGCTGCAGTAAGGTTGGTAACTGGCTATGTGATCTTTTGAGTTTGGTTTAAGGATGGTAATTGGCTCCCCAAAAGGTCTTGGTACCCCAAAAGTGCAGAAATCTGAGCTAAGGTTGGGAAGAGCTTGCTTTGCTATGGGTCAGTGCAGCTCTCACACTCCTTCAGAGGCTTTCAGAGCCCAGCCCACAGTGCTTGGAGCAAGGCAGGACCAGCCAGTTCTGGTTCAGGACCAGATCTGGCCACCGAAGAGCACAAGATGGGACAGGACAGCAGGTATCTAGGGGAAGACTGCCAAGGCTGGCATTTACAAGCCAGAGAGGAGGTTCCTGCTCTGTAAAAACAGCCTATTATTCATGCAGCACTACAGCAGGAGGCTTCCCCATGCAGAAACCACCCAGAAAGCTCACACACTGCTTGCCTTCCACTTATGCTGTATTTTAGAGCTTGAACATGTTTTGGGCAGGCTCTGCATGAGGTGCATGGTGAATTGGAAAAAAGATGAAGCCAGTAGCTTCCCTGGATTTTTAGGAGTGAAGCACTCCAGTGCTGAGGAAGCCTCTTCTCCCACCCTCCAACCTGTCTCTGACTGATCCATGGAGACAGGCTCCGATGGACACAAACATCAAGCCACTGACCTTGATTACAGCTTATAAATGCCACAGTGGGAGACAGGGAAGCTTCATCCTCTTCAAAAGCCATTGTCTTTAACTGGATACAGGAGTCAGGCTGGAAAGCCACACTGATTCCAAATCATCCAGTAAGTCCTAATGACTGGGTTAACTGGAAGTTGGGAATCTGGAAGCATCGGTTTGCTGCTAGTAAACAAACCCAGCCCACCCTTTCAGCAGCTGAGCTACCTGACCACATCATCAGTTCAAAAAAAGCACTCAATGGTATCCTCATCCATCATTTTCTGTCCCCTTATTTATTTATTTTCCCCCAAACTGGTGGATATTGATTACCCAGTCTACAGACTTGCATAGATCAATACCTGTTTCAGAAGAATATTGTGCGAAGCTAAAGAAATTAGTTTATTTTGTAATGGAGAAGAAACAGGGTGTCAGTCAGACCTTTGGACTTGCCTGGCAAGGCCAAGCAGAGCTCCATGCTGAAGTACAAAAGGAATATGCAGCAGAGATAGGCCAGGCTGGTAAGAGAAGGGAAGAAGGCAGCAAGGGAAGAGGAATGCAGGCATCACAGTGGAGATCCTGACCATTCTGAGTTTCCCCTCCTGAGGACCTGCCCACTCATTTGTACTTTCCCTTTCTGTAGCACAGCAAGAAGAGACCTGGACCTTTAACTGGTAAGCAATCTGTGGTTTCACCTCAAGCAGCGAGGGAAGTGGTGTTTTTTTCAGTCATATGCAGAGGAGTGAATTAGACCCCAACTATGTACTGCTGCAGAGCAATCAAAACCCAGCAGAACTTGAGACTGAAGCATTCATATCTACCTAATTGCCAATAAAAAAAAATCAATGAAACATGGAAGTTGACATCCCACAGATACTTTAAATTTCAAACTTAACACCCAAAACACGGGTTGTCAGCCTTCAACAGCATTACCAGAAGATCCAGGTGTCAGTACCAAGTCCTGGCCCAGCTGTACAAGGCTGGTTACCAGCACACATGAAGTGACAGGCCTTCCTCTGAAGAGTTTGGTACTCTACACCAACAAAAGTGGTGTCCTGATTATCTCCTTAGTAACCAGCAGCATTCCTATAGAGAAACACTACTATCTAACTGATTAAGCAAGTCTCATAAGAGAGAGAGAGAGACCTTCCCCCAAACTTTAGAACACAAGCCAGGATGGTTCTGAAGAATTCCCTTGCTCCTATCAGCTTCCTCCATAATCAAGGTGTTTGTTCTACTTCTATCATGGTATCAGGAGGCCTGGGAGCAGCCAGCCCTGCACCCATGAGGTTTGGTTCATCAAGAGGAAAGCCTTGCCAACATGCCTTACCCCTCACTTCAAGAAAGACGTTAGGGTTCTGGAGCGTGTCCAGAGAAGAGCAACGAGGATGGTGAAGGGTCTGGAGAACAGGCCCTACGAGGAGGCTGAGGGAGCTGGGGAAGGGTCTGGAGAACAGGCCCTACGAGGAGGCTGAGGGAGCTGGGGAAGGGTCTGGAGAACAGGCCCTACGAGGAGGCTGAGGGAGCTGGGGAAGGGTCTGGAGAACAGGCCCTACGAGGAGGCTGAGGGAGCTGGGGAAGGGTCTGGAGAACAGGCCCTACGAGGAGGCTGAGGGAGCTGGGGAAGGGTCTGGAGAACAGGCCCTACGAGGAGGCTGAGGGAGCTGGGGAAGGGTCTGGAGAACAGGCCCTACGAGGAGGCTGAGGGAGCTGGGGGTGTTTAGTTTGGAAAAGAGGAGACTGAGGGGAGACCTTATTGCTCTCTACAACTACCTGAAAGGAGGTTGCAGTGAGGTGGGGGTTGGTCTCTTCTCCCCAGTAACAGGTGACAGAACTCGAGGTAATGGCCTCAAGCTGCACCAGGGAAATTTTAGGTTGGATCTTAGGAAGAACTTCTGTCCTGAGAGAGTCCTCAAGCATTGGGACAGGCTGCCCAGGGAGGGGGTTGAGTCCCCATCTCTGGAGGGGTTTAACAGACGGGGAGATGCGGTGCTTGAGGACATGGTCTAAGGGTAGACTTGGTGGCGGTAGGTTAATGGTTGGACTGGATGATCTTAGGGGTCATTTCCAGCCTTAAAAATTCTATGATTCTATAATTCTATGACAGAGGACCACAAGCCACCAGACTTCCACCTCTTCCACAAAAACGAGTACCTCGAGCCTGACAGCATAAAACGACAACCTTCCCCTGGCAGAAGTGAACAGAGGAGATGATGCTTCTGCTGAGAAATTCTTTGTGAGGAACAGCTGCTTTCCTCTTTAGCTTGCACCTCCTGTCCAGCCCTGAGTTAGGCCATACTGGTACAGCATTTCTATTGCTCTTTAGCTGTATGCCCCCGTATGTGGTACAGCCCGTGCAACCGCCCTGCGCTGCTCTCCAATTAAACTGCATACTGAGAACATGTTGACATTGTTAAGGTTAATGACCTAATGATGAGCACCAGGAAACAGGTTTGCAATAAAATGGTCTGTACTGATTGCTACCATGATGAATGCGAACAATATGTTGGACTGGGAACAATATGTTAAACAATATGTTGTGGTTTATCAATGTCACGGCGCAGCGCTGCCGCCGTGGCTGCTGTCTGGTGATCCTCAGGAGGGTCACTTTGAAACACACACAAACAATGATCAGTTCTCACGGGGGAGGAGTGGGTAGTGCCAGCCAGAAGGAAGGAGAGCCTGATCCTGCCCAGCTCAGGATCGTCAGGAGCCCTGGGCCAGTCCTGGTGTGGAAACAGAGATCTGTTACACCTGCCACGAGAAATGAACCACCTTCAAAAGGGCTGATTTAAAGTAATAGAAGGACTTGAGCTTAATGTGAGACAGATTTGGTGCCCTTGAGAAACAGGTACAGTGAAGCAGACATTAATACAGAGGAATGGCTCAGCTGTTACATAAATAGATATGAAAAGTTTAAGAGCTGAAAAACAGACCTAAACAAACTATTTTCCTTCTTCATGATAAAGTTTAATTTCTTGGGGAAGATAAAAAAAAAACACCCAAACCCTTTCATCCAGAAAAGCCTTGCTTGGAAAAGTAACTGCAGGGCCTTGGTGAAGGCGATGCAGAACTTTGGAGGGCTGCTCTGCACATCTCCAGGGCACAGCCACAGAAGGGCCTGGGGACAAGACAGCTGCTGCCACACGTGTCTTGCCTGTCTAATATCAGCAAAACCCCACAGGAACAGCACCCACAACACAAACACCCAAAACTCCAGTTAATTAGAGACACATTAGCATCAAGGAACACAGAAACCTGGGCATGAAGCTTGACCCTCCAGCAGCCAGTCACACCAGCAGTACTTAAAGGCAGCGTATGGACAGGAGGGGAATTGGGTTTTGATAAGGGCAGAGAGTGGTAGGACAAGGGGATGGAGTGAAGCTGGAGGAGGGAAGGGGCAGGTTGGAGATCAGGGGAAGTTCTTCATGGAGAAAGTGGTGAGGGGCTGGAAGGGCCTGCCCAGAAAGGTGGGGGATGCCCCAAGCCTGGAGGTGTTCAAGGCCAGGTTGGATGGACCCTGGGCAACCTCGTCTAGGTCTAGGCCTGGAGATTGGTGACCCTGCCTGTGGCAGGGGGATTGGAACTGGGTGATCCTTGGGGTCCCTTCCAGCCCAGCCCAGTCTGGGATTCAGCAGAGTCAGAGATCAGAATGGAGCACTGTGCTGAGGACAAGATGTTCCCGACAGCCATCACTCAGACAATTTTTGCAGCCCAGGCTGCAGGCTCAAACTCACGGCCCCCAGAAACAGAGGGACACTGAATACAAGAGGAGGGGATGCTCAGCTTAGCATGGAATGTCTCCACTTCAGTACATATACACTTATTATTCCATTTAAAAGAAATACAGATAAACAAATAATTAACAACCTATTAGCCAAAGCTTAGCAAAAAGAAACCAAAACAAACCACTTCACATAAATGCATATCAACTCATTTCTTTAAGAGAAACATTCCAGTAATTAACACTCTATAAGCCAAAAGCTCAGCCCCAATTTTTCAACCTCAGTGTGCAAACCCTCCAACTAGGAAGGGCACAAACAGCTCAACATACTCACCAAAGACACCTTCTGCAGACACCCACTCCCTCCAAGCCCCAGGTAGTGCAGAAGACCACTCTGAAGCCTCCTTCAGGTCCTCCTTGCCCCAACCTCATCCTCCAGGCTGAAGCACAGTAACAGTATGGCTAAAGGAAAAGCCTAGCCAGGCCTCAGAGGGCTCCTTAAACACTGTGAGCTTAGTGGCAGTGTCAAAAGTTTGCCTTTCAGCAGATGTCAGCAGTGAAAGATGGGAAACATGTTTCCTTACGGCTAGGAGGAGGTGGGAATTTCAGCAGAAGGTGGTATCTCCACCTGAAAGTAATCTGCAACCCCATTGGTGAAAGCTGTCGATGAAACAGCTTGCTCAGGTACAGATAACCTCAGCAGGGGCAGGAAGCTGGGCTGGTAGAGCCTCTGCCCAGGCTGATTTGTGGGCTCGAAGAAGACAGACAAGGTTTCAGTCTTGGATTAGGAGAAGGAATTCTTGGGGGGGTGGGAATTTGCAGTGTGCTTGGGGAATGTGTCCTTAAATCCCTGTGGGCTATAAATAGACACCAGCTCCTTAATTGAATTAAGTATGCAATGCTCACCAGTGTAAATATCTCCTCCTCCCCACACTCACTCTTTATGTCGAGGGTTTACGTGCATTTATTTGCACCCCTTGTCTCTCCTAACAAAAGAGAAATGTTTAGAGCACTGGACTGGGGGTGAAGAGCCTGTGTTTCTGCCCCTAGGTCTGAGTGAAGAAAAATCATTTAGCTCAGTGATCCAGGAAAATGCATGCCCCACATTTTGGCAGTAAAGCCAGATAACAGTTTTGAGTGTTCAGGTAACAGGACGGGCTTCTTGGTCACCCAGGAACTTTGAACACGTTACCCTGCACCTACCAGAGCGATGGATTTTGTACACTGCTGACTCCAATGCATTCGAGGCCTTCCTACCAAAAGCTCCTCATTAACACCTTCTATTTGGGACTTCTCTGGAAGTCAAGCTCTCCCTGACTCTGGCTCCAGTGTCAGGTTCAGAGGGGCTGGTGTAGCTCTGTGCTCTTTAAAAGACACGGGCTCGCTACTATTAAGTACTGAGGGGGTTTTTACCTTCATAACAGAGTGGTAAATGTTTCATATCTGACTCACAAAGTAAAGGAAAAAACATTGTATTCAGTGTAGAGAAAATGTTCTCTTTGTCAATACCAATCAAATTCTAGAGCAAATAGTTTAATTACAAATGAAACAAAACAACAAAAACCAAGGAAAGCTGGTGCTTCCCCAGCTGCAAAAACATGTCAGTTTGTTTCTAACTCATTTTGACTGGTGATATATCCTATACGATCTCCAAAAGTCATTCAAGTATTTATAATGATGTTAGCTGAAACAAAGGCTTGGAAAGACTCTGGCTTTATGGGATGAATTTCAAAACCATATGCAGGGATTTAGCTGTGTGACTCTCATTAAAAATCAGTAGAATCCCGGAGAACTGACCTCTGCCAACGTGAAGCTGTCTGTGCCATCACATTAAAAAGTGTCAGTGCTTATTGGTTAATGCTCAAACACTCTGATGAGAACAAATAAGCTTAAAAAATACCAAACCAGAAAGCACCTTGCTTCTCTTGCTCTGCAAACACAAAGCCACCTAACTGAAGCTCTGATTCTGTGTTAATTCTTGAAAAACACCTGCATCCAGTTTGAAGTCCTGCCTGTCCTGACATCCACAGGCTTTCATCCTTTGGAGGTCATTACATCTCCAGCATTCTCAGCAGTCCTGAGGGCTCAGACAGAGAAAATGTGGGGGACACCTTGTCTGGGAAACTTGGCAGGGGAGTGCCCAGGGGCTGCCGGTGCCTCTGACCTTGCACAAACATTTCCACCTCCCTACAGCCTCTTTTAGAAAAAGAGATGTGATGTGTTGGAAAATAACTGCCAGCCCCCCCATGCCTGGCTGGTATCTAACCTCAGAGACCCAGGTATGCTGGAAAACATGTTAACATGTTGTAGTGTGCATAGTTTCAAAGAAGCTGAGGCATTTTTTAAGTACTTGTTAGATGAACCCAGGAAAGTGAAACAAATAGTTGACCAGCTCTGGCTATGAGGACTGCAAATATGCATTCACTTGACTATGGCAGCAAGAAAAGGCTCAGATAGAGGCACTTTTGAAGCTGAAAAGGTTTTAGAAGTCATCACTCCTGCCTGTTAATTACTGCTCCCAGCTCAACCCCTGCCCCATGGGGAGGTCCATCTCCCAGCACCGGCTGAACTTCACTGGCTGCTGCCTGCTTTGAAGAGGGCAAAGGGCTCTGACTCCTGAGCAGGGAGAGGATGGCTGCTGGTCTCCTTCCTTGATGGCAGAGACTGCCCAAAGGCTCTCTGTCAGCTCCCAAAATACTGCAGCTCGCTGCTCCAAATATCAAATTAATCTGGCACTGGTTTTAGGAGACTGGTTTAACACCTCAAAGGTGTCCTGCAAAAGGCCTTGATGACTAAAGAGCAAGAGCCAGGGAGCATCCACAAACTCACCTACAGTTGGCATCTGAAGGGCAGTTGTCTTGCCTGAATTAGCTGGTCAGACACCCTTCCCATCATCGGGTGATTCATCCCATCACTCCCGGGGTGTTGGGAGGGGATGAGTCATGCTCTGAGCCTGCCAAGCCTCCTCAGGGGAGCCTGGATGCCTCAGGTTTAGAGAGGGAGCCTGGATGCCTCAGTTCTAGAGACGTGGAATTACACAGGCTAGAGCTGAGCTCTGGTTTCCATAGTTATTATTTCATCTACAAATCAACCCCACAATTGTTTGGCCCGTTGTGGGGCCCATCCCTGAGCAACACAAACACACAGAATCCCGTTAAAATCAGCAAACACCAGCAGAACTCAACAGTTCCACTTGACAGGTGTCAGGTGGGATCAGGCCCTGTGCAGGACCCTTCCAGTTCAAACTGGGAAACATTCATAAACATCACCAGTTGCCCCTTTGGTGTGTGCTTATCTACTGCTCTGCGCGTCGGAAGGCGTGGGAATCGCACTGGTATTTGCCTTACTAATGAAGAAGATGGTGTGTATTCACTTTTATCTGCTGAGAAATGGAAAGTGGAAAATTAAAGCTGAGGTGATAATCCCCCTGTGTTC
>VXBZ01006005.1:1225-16283 GCA_013399135.1 Heliornis fulica
TGTCCTGAGAGAGTCCTCAAGCATTGGGACAGGCTGCCCAGGGAGGGGGTTGAGTCCCCATCCCTGGAGGGGTTTAACAGACGGGGAGATGCGGTGCTTGAGGACATGGTCTAGCGGTGACTTGGTGGCGGTAGGTTAATGGTTGGACTGGATGGTCTTAGGGGTCATTTCCAGCCTTAAAATTCTATGACTCTATGATCATGCAGCACATGTTCAGACAGACCCAACCACCCAAGGTCTTCATCTGGAGACCATGAAGAAACAAGAGATCATGCTCTTTGAACAGCACTTTGTGCCCCAAACAAGTGGAAGACAAGGCAAGTCAATACTCAGCTCCAACTTCTGCCATGGGGCCAGGATCAGATGACATTTCTCCTGGTGATTCCAACACCCAAGCAAGGAGGCTCAACTAGCACCAAGGATGCTGTGGTCATCACAGCCCTGGCACCTATAGCCTGGTCCCATCAGAAATGGCCAAACCTGGTGCTAGTGTGGTTACCTGCAAGTACTGCACCAGCAGAGACATTTGGGTGGCTCTTGCTTGACACACAGTTTCCTGGACAATTTCACCCTATACTTAAGATTTTTTTTATTATCTAAGGAACCACCAAAGCTTTCTACAAAACTAAAGCACTTCACTTTGGGTTGGCTTTCCTGCACTCCCACTCCTGCCCTGGGGCAAAGGAACCCATGCTGATGGCTGCAGACAGCCTCACAGCCTACAACAGAGCTTGCACCACGGTGACTTTGGAAGAGCCCAACTCCTGACCTGTTTTACATCTTTCCTCGCTCAGGCAGAGCACTATAAATCACAAAAAAAAACAGTGATGCTTCCTCCAAGTGCCACTCTATTGATTTTACTGATGTTCCTGGGATTTATGGTGATAGATGCAAGGACAAGAGCGGTTCGCTTTGTGCAGAAAACAATTTGCTTTGCTGTCCCAAGCCTCTGAGAGGGTTCTGCAACACCATTTGAGATATCTGTGTTTAACACTACTCCTTCACACCAGCATTTACTCCTTTTCTGGTCTTGAGACAAACCTCACTTCCCTTTTGCAGTTGATCCTGGCTTTAAAATCATAGAATCATAGAGTTGGAAGGGACTCCCAGAGGTCATCCAGTCCAAGCCCCCTGCAAGAAGCAGGGACACCCCCAACTAGATCAGCTTGCTCAGGGCCTCATCCAACCTGGCCTTGAACGTCNATGGAATTTCTTGTTGTGTTGCATTTCCCTTTCTTCACATTTGGACCTAGGGTGTGTGCTCTGTGTATACAATCACATCTGCATCTACTAAGAGCAGAACAGGCAGCACCAGCAGAAGGGGACATAGGTGATAAATGACTGCAAAGCCATGGAGATGCTCTTAGAATAACCAACACCAGGGAGCAAACACTGTTTTGTCTTTTTTGTAGCTGAGTAATTCCCCAAGTCAAGAGAAGGACTGCTGGAGAGGGGACAACAAAGATCTACAGAGATGCTGAGGGGACCAGAACATCTCTAGGATGGAGAGAGGCTGAGGGACCTGGGGCTGTTTAGCCTGGAGAAGACTGAGGGGATCCTATGAATGCTGATAACTCCTTGAGGGGTGGGGAGGATGGGTCAGGCTTTGTTCAGTGCTGCCCAGGGACAGGACAAGAGATGATAGGCGCAAATTGGATTGGAGGAAGTTCCACCTAACCCTGAGGAGCAACTTCTTTCTCAGGAGTGTAGCAGATCCCTGGGTCAGACTCCCAGAGAGGTTGTGGAGTCTCCTTATCTGGAGACATTCCAACCCCATGACCCTGGACACTGTCCTGTGCAGGCTGCTTGAGGGGATCCTTCTGTGGGAGGTGGGACTGGATGATCCCCAGAGGTCCTTCCAGCCCCACTAGTTTCTGATATTCTAATTCAGGATTTAAGAGCTTTGATGGGCTCTTGATACCAGGGTTCTGCTCCAGGCTCAGAAAAGCAGCACAGGAGCTCAGCCAGCTGCAATGGGAAAACAGCATTTGTCCCACTGGCCAGCTGGGATTGGGACTACTCACGGGCATCTGAATGCTCATTATGCTTATTGGAATGAATGAGCATAGGACAGGGGCCATCCAGAGGGATCTGAGCAGACTGAGAGGTGGCCCAGGTGAACCTTATGAAGGTTTAATACTGCACAGGGTGAGGTCTTGCTCTTGGGTCAGAGGAATCCCAGACACGGGCCAGGAGAAGAGCTCCTGGAGAGTCACCTGCTGAGAAGGACCTGGGGGTCCTGGTGGGTGAGGAACTGACTCTGAGCCAATAATGAGCTCTTACAGGGGAGATTGAGGTTGGCCATGAGAAGAATTTCCCCCCTGAAAGGGTTGTCAGGGGTTGGAACAGGCTGCCCAGGACAGTGGTGGAGTCCCCATCCCTGGAGGGGTTGGTAAGACCAAGAGATGAGGTGCTGAAGGACACGGCCTAGAGGTGGCCTGGGCAGGGTCAGCCTGGGATTGGGCTCAGTGATCTTAAAGGTCTCTACCAAGCCAAGGGCTTCAAACATTCTATGCTTTGAGATGTCTGGTGGCATCTAATGGCACCCAAGCCCACAGACACCGAGAGGCAAAGGACCTTCCCATCCCTTGCAGCACCACTCAACACAACCCAAAACCTTGGACTGTTTTTTTCCCCATGGAAAATGGGTTTTACCCACTCAGCAAAAACTGCCAAAAAAGAGATTCAACCAGGAGCAGAAAACCAAAGAGGGAAGGACTCCTGTCCTCAGAGGAATTCCAAGGAATTGGAGCTGGAGGGATTCGGGGCAGACACCCCTCCCCGTCCCCTTCACGCCATCACCCGAGCCCAGGCGACAGCGGCTGTTTGTGCCAGAGAGCTCTTCATCAGAGCTGAGAGCAACAAGTGGGTTTTCTTTCTGAAACCTCTTCAGGAGAAGATTCACAAGTGCCCTCACAGCCCTGATCTTGATGAAGCTCTGCAGTTTAGGCCAAAATTAATCCAATCCCAAATGCTGTTTAGTAAATCAGTTAAAAGCGCAGCCTCACGTGGTCACACATGGAGAGAGATCTCAGTCCCCTTGTCTGGAAGGGGAAGAGCACTTTAACATGACCCCCAAGGTCCAGGGTGGTGAAAGGGTTAGTGCAACACCAGGAAGTTATCCCAGCAGCATCCCCATCCTGCATGATGCTGTTTCTGAACTAGTTCACGGTGCTGGACAACATGGTCCCTGCAAGTCACAGCATCCTCCAGGTCAGCCTGGCAACCTGCCCTTGAGTGGGGCCTCTCTAAATACACTCCCCAAAACTTCCTCCCCCAGGAACAGCTCAGGGATGGTTTCAGTTGTGCTGTCAGACACGTTGCTCAGGGCCTCATCCAACCTGGCCTTGAACGTCTCCAGGGATCCAGGGGCATCCACCACCTCCCTGGGCAACCTGGTCCAGTGCTCCACCACTCTCACAGCAAAGAACTTTTTCCTCATCTCCAATCTAAATCTCCCTCCCTCCACTTGCCCAACCCTGCCCACTGGCAGGCAGAACTTTACCTTTCACCCCTCTCCCCACAGTGCTCAAAAAAGCTCAAAATGTCTTGTCATTGTCACCAGGACAAGCCAACCATCTCATCTGTGGCACCAAGAGGAGTCAAGCTCTGGGGAGCAGATCCCCAGGAGATGCCTGCAGTCCCACCCCACAGCTCCCAGCCCTGTCCTGCAGCACCAGGGAGACAGCTGAAGGCCACACTCATTCTCAAGGTCTGCCAAACACATCTCTGGTGGCCCCAAACCCTTCAGCAGTGAAAGCTGTTCCAGCTTGTGGCCCACCAGCTTACCAGATCTCAGTAAAAGAGGTTTCTTCAGCCCCTTGAACCCATTCAAGGACATTCTACCACACCAGATCCATACTAAGTCACTCTCTGGAAGGACCCAACTCACATCTTGACTATTTCAGAGAGTCCAAAGACAACATTGGAGACTCTCCAACCATGGGTCTAGGAAAGCACCAGCCCAGACACCAGATGGAAAACTAAAAGAATAGAGATGAAAAGGTCTGGGCTGCAAAAATACTCTGCTAAGCAGCAGTTTCTTTGCTTATAGAGCATCATCTCAAGCTCACAATGTTTTGAAAAGTCAACTTAGTCATATATGGCCCTCTCTGTTCTGTCCCCCAGTACACAAGTGTGAGACCAACTGCCAAAGCATCATAGTTTCCAAGGTAACTCATTTTTTTCCAACCAAATCCTGGGCCACTATGATAAATTCAGGGGTTGTGAGATATTAATTGCTCCAGGAAAGAAGCAATTTTCCAATGGAAATGCCAGGTTGGAGGCTTTACAGTGTAAATTATTGTACATATAATATACTGGTTTTATAATCAGCCACGTTCTCAGAAGTGGATCTTAAAGGTCAAGCAGCATTATCTCCCTGCATAATTAATATTTGTTTTGATATAGGCACAACTGGCTGATTATTAAAGTTTGTTATTAACTATTAACCTTGGCATGCAGCTTCTTTAACACATAACTACTGGCTTCCTTCATTTAATAATTGTATTAAAATAGAAACTGTGTCAACCACAGATTAGCTCTGAAAGCCTCCACGGGCTAAAAATAATGAACTAATCTACATTTACCAAAAGAGCAGATTTCAGATTATAATTCAGGATGGGGCAGCTGAGGGAGAGGAAAAGTTTGATCCTCAGTTTCTAACTTTAAAGGTGATGAACTTGCACTTAATCCAAGGCTGTGGCAGAGGAGACTAAAGCATCCAAACTCCATCTGTCCAAGGGCTGGAGTTGTCCCAAGCAACAAGGGGGGTGAGGGAATGTGAGAGACTTCTGAGGTTCCTTGCACAAAGAAGCTGCTGAGCAACTCCCTGACTTTCCAGAGGACCCAGACTTGGAGAAAAAAGCTGAGGAAGGTGACCCAAAAGCCACACATGGTTGGGGTGCATGAGAAAGTTGCACTGATTGGAGCCATCTCCCATGTCCCCCAGTGCCACCAGTGGGAACACAGCCACACTGCTGTGGAAGGTCTCACTACTGCATAGCTGCTCTGATGGAAGAGCAATAACCTGTGTGGTTGAGCTGGTAAAAGGCTCCTTTCCACTCATAAAAGTAGAAATCAGCAACATCCAGAGAAGCAATTATCCCTCCAGGTAATTAAATGGTGATATCCTATAAAACATCTGGAGAAACCAGTCCTGAGAAAGGGCAAAGCCAGGAAGCTTTGAAGCCAAACACCTATTTCCACCCAAAACTAAGTCCTGAGGGTGGGAGGTAAGATGTCCTCCACAGGAGACTTCCCCTTCCTGGGACAGGGGGGGCTTCTGCTGACCTCCATGCTTCCCATCAGCCAGGTCTTGTGCTCAGATATGAGATGGGGAAGGGTCTGTGGAGACCCATGAACTTGACTCTGGCCACAAGGTCATCAAAGCACAAAGGAGGAGCTCTGCAGTGTCCTTATGGACATCAGATCTGCTGGAGCACTTTATACAGCCCAAAGCCACCCACTCCTCAACCTCACTTGACCCCTCTTCCCCTGCAGCCCTTACAGCCCATCACATTGAGGACCTGCTGGAGCTGCTTCTCCTGAAACAGGGAAACCTCATTCACTGCCCTCTGGGACCATGGGAGGCTGCAGGCTGAACAGCTGGGAATGAAGCACAGGATGATGGGGGTTGGAGGGACCTCTGGAGATCATCTAGTCCCACCTCTCCAGAGCAGGATCCCCTCAAGCAACCTGCACAGGACTTCATCCAGGACCATGGGCTTGGAATGCCTCCAAGAAGGAGACTCCCCAACCTCTCTGGGCAGCCTGGCCCAGAGCTCTGTCACCCTCCCAAGAAAGAAGTTCCTCTTCAGGGTTAGGTGGAACTTCCTGCAGTCCAATTTGTGCCCATCACCTCTTGTCCTGTCCCTGGGCACCACTGAACAAAGCCTGACCCATCCTCCCCACCCCTCAAGGAGTTATCAGCATTGACAGGATCCCCCTTCAGTCTTCTCCAGGCTAAACAGCTCCAGGTCCCTCAGCCTCTCTCCATCTCAGAGATGTTCTGGTCCCCTCACCATCTTCATAGCCCTTTGTTGTCCCCTCTCCAGTAGCTCCCTGTCCTTCCTGAGCCAGGAATGCAGCATCACACACACTATTCCCAATGAGGCCTCACCAGGGCAGAGCAGAGGGGCAGGAGAACCTCCACCAACCACCTGTCCACACTTTTCCTGATATCCCCCAGGATGCCATTGGCTTGCTTTGCCCAAGGCTCGTGGTCAGCCTGTTGTCCAGCAGGACTTCCAGGTCTGTGAAGCCACATCTGTGGTTTCCACACCATGACCAGCTCTAAGAGGAGCCCTTAATTGATGCTCCTCAAGAGAATCACACAAACAAGCTTCTCCAGTGGAGTTGGCAGCTATGAAGACAACCATGCTGAGGTCTCTCAAGGCAATGCCCATACTCCCAGGACTCCTTGACCATACTTGAAGAGACAGGACACAAACCTTTGGGTGGCCAGAGCTGAGAGCAGCAACATAAAGGCCTATGCATGGAGACACAAGGCTTTGTGTCCCTAGCTCATGTCTCCAGTCCTACTCAAGGGGACTCATAGGACCTCACTGCCAGCTGGGATCATCTCCAGCAGAGCCCTCAGAGACCCCTGGGATCCAGGAGACACTCTGCTCAGTGTCTTGCCAGCAAAAGCCACACACTCCTGCATGGCCCCCGCAACCTGTGAACCTCCTGCAAAGGACATGAAGTCCTAGAAGGTGTTTTCTGCTGTAGCTTCCAGGACAAGTCCACCAGCACCAGAGCAAACAGACCAGCCTGAGGACACCCACGAGGAACAGAAGTGCTGGTGTCCCACAGCTCCCCAAAGCTGAACTTCAGCAGGGAGATGACGGGGTGCCCATCATCAACCAGGTAGCGCCAGAAAGCTCCACCAGACTCTCTGGAGAGTCATCTCACCTCAAACACTTGCCCTACATCAGGTTTGAGAGGAAAATAATAAGTTATTTCCTGAGACTTGACAAATTTAACCCAAAATGTGCCTTTCCCAGGCACCCAGGATGAGGTGTCAAGTAGAAAACACCCACATCAGAGACCCCCTCGCTCGTCTGCCACCCCCAGAACTGCTCTTCACCCTCACACATCCTCCAGCTCAAAGGTACAAAGCAAATGCCAGCTGCTTATTCTGGGATGTGCTTAATTAAACTCCTGTTATCAGCTTTCTAAGTGAGAAATATTCCTGGTACAGCGATTCTCACTCCATTCCTGGAGGACAGGGGGGTCACAGGTATCGATTATTCCTTCTGGGCACTGCTCTGGTGCTGAACTTGATGGCTCATTTGCCAAGCCCTGTCTGATCTGCCACAGAGGGAGACACACAGTGAAAACCAAGAGAAAAATAATAAAATGGAAAAAAATAAAAAGAAAATAATCCTTTTTTTGGTGTCTCCAGCCCCAAAGAGTCGTGTAGCAAGTGACTCCCACTCCTACCAGCTGGAGCTGGGTGCTCCATGAAGATGTGGTCTGTCAAAGATTGAGGTCACAGAATCCCAGAGTGGTTCAGGCTGGAAGGGACCTCAGAGCCCACCCAGATCCAACCCCTGACATGGGCAGGGACACCTTCACCAGACCAGGCTGCTCAAGGCCCCTGAGGGCCAACCTGGCCTTGAACCCCTCCAGGGAGGGGGCAGCCACCACTGCCCTGGGCCAGGGCCTCACCCCCCTCACAGGGAAGAATTTCTTAGAGTCATAGACTGGCTGGAGTTGGAAGGGACTCCCAGAGGTCATCTAGTCCAACCCCCTTGTAAGAAACAGGGACACCCCCAACTAGATCAGCTTGCTCAGGGCCTCATCCAACCTGGCCTTGAACGTCTCCAGGGATCCAGGGGCATCCACCACCTCCCTGGGCAACCTGTTCCAGTGCTCCACCACTCTCACAGCAAAGAACTTTTTCCTCATCTCCAATCTAAATCTCCCTCCCTCTATTTTAAACCCTTTATCACCCCTTGTCCTGTCACAACAGGCCCTACTGAACAGCCTCTCCCCATCTTTCTTGTAGGCCCATCTTTCTTCCTGAGGTCCAACCTAAATTCATCCATCAAACCACCCTGGCTCAGGTACAGGAACACACCAGCAGTTCTAGCCAGACTGGGCACACAACTCAACACCAGGACTTCTTAAATTGGGACATGGAGTTGATCATTGCTGAAGCAGAACGTTGGAAAGCCTTGCAAAATTATTCCCCTTGCCCATCTGTCTCCATTTGACCACAACCATCACCAGTAATTTGTCATTGCTTGACCAATTCATCACTCTTGGAAGCAGAGCTCTGAGACACCAAAGCTCTGCTTCCCTTCACTGAACTACAGTTGATGGTACATGATGAGGAACCTGCTTGTTCTGCACTCCTGCACAGGCAGGCCAGGTCTGCTGGTTCAGGTCTCACTTCTCCATCTCTAACTTGAGACCAAGTGGCCTTTGGACAGCTGTAGTTTAGCCCATGGTATGGAGCCAACTGAAGCTGGAGTAGAAGATCACAGGAACACTTGTGTGGTGTTTCAGGAAAGTGTTTCTGGTGATAAAACCATCAAATCCAGCAACCTGGCTGGTCCAGAGACTCTCAGGAGGATCAATACACAACTGACCCAACTGTACAGAGACAGGACACTTGTTAGGGGTCACCAGAAGTTGTCCCTGCAGCTGTAGAAATGGGTGCACAGTACAAGGGGGTTGTACACAGTTCAGATAGATGTTTTGCAGAGAGAATCACAGAATGGTTTGGGTTGGGACTTCAAAGCCCACCCAGCTCCAAACCCTGCCTTCTGTCCTGAGAGAGTCCTCAAGCATTGGGACAGGCTGCCCAGGGAGGGGGTTGAGTCCCCATCCCTGGAGGGGTTTAACAGACGGGGAGATGCGGTGCTTGAGGACATGGTCTAGGGGTAGACTTGGTGGCGGTGGGTTAATGGTTGGACTGGATGGTCTTAGGGGTCATTTCCAGCCTTAACAATTCTCTGATTCTATGACCTCTCCCATGCAGTGTCAACCAACACACCCTTCCTGTCCTTCCCTGCAAGGAGGCAGCACCCATCCACCACACACACCTCCACAGAGGCCCTTGCCCAACCACATCTGGTTGCCTCCCAAACACATGAAATACTTTTCTCCCTGATGTCACATTTTTCTCCTCTCCACAGCAGTGCATTGTCCCAAAAGTCTTCATTGTCCCTGAGGACACTTCTTCTGGTGGTTAATACTGGTCTCTAGGTTCAAAACATCTGTGTTCTAGCAGGTTGGCAAGGAGACAGATGGATGCATGGAGAGCAGTCCAACTGTCTCACTGCCTCTGAGCCAGGCAATGGCTTAATATAGGCTCCATCTGCCAGGACATGGCTCTGGGAAGGAGAACAGGTAGGGAATCATGTCAGCAAGTTGTTCTCTCATGCCATGGCCACATGCCTCATGCAGCAATAGGGCCTACACAGGCAACATGCTCTTGATGAAGACACTAGGCCAGGTTCTCCCCATGGGAAGAGGTCTCCACCATGCTGAGAGAACAATGGGTGTACCCTCTGTGATCATCACATGAAGCAGATGCTCTCATCCACACTCTGGAGATGTCCTTGGCATCTCCCCAGTGCTATACCACTAATATGAGACCTCCCAAGTCACCCTGCCACCATGGCACCTCCTGCTGCCTCTCACCCACAGCAGCCCTGGAGCTCCTTGCTCCTTCTCTTCAAATCCAGGTGTGAGAAGACTTTTTCAGGATTTGGTGTCTGCTTCTTAAAACCTTAAATAAGGACCCTCAAAGGTTTCCTCATGGACATCAGGAAACTTTCCACAACCCTAAAGTTACAAGAGTTCCATCACCTTGGTGAAGCTTGTCTTGTGCTTTTACTGTGACACCCAAATACCACAGAGACTTTTGGAAAGCCCAACATTTTGCATCACCAAGATTCCTTATGGCACATAGGAGGCTGTGAGACTCCCATGTTCCCATGGGAATACCCCCCATTTCTGAAATCTTGCCCAACCTTTATTATTTAAAACTCATCCTTCTCCCACATTGGTTTCCAGAACATTGACTGGGGTGGAATTAAGTGCTGGGTTGACAAACTTCACCAGTTCAATACAGATCCAAGACCCCATTGGACCATGGGGCGATTCCCCCTCATTTTAGGGGCTTTTGGGGAGCTGCCTTGCAAGTCACCAAAGAGGAGAGGGTGACAAACACACAAATTCCAACTGGCTTGGGCAGAGCTCACCCCAAGACTTGGGATTGCAGGGAAAAGCTTTGCAAAAACAACAACCAACCCCATCCCTGAAGAGCTCCAGAAATCAAATTATGACCAAGTCTTGGGAAAATGGAAAATAACTGTGAAATAAATACATGCTAAAGTGTCTGGGTTGGAAGGGACAACAAGGACCATCAAGTTTCCACCCCCTGACACAGGCAGGGCCACCAATCTCCAGGCCTGCAGCTACACAAGGTTGCCAGGGCCACATCCAACCTGGCCTTGAACACCTCCAGGCTTGGGGCATTCCNTCACAGGGGAGGAACTGCTCCAGCCCCTGAGCATCTCAATGGCCTCCTCTGAGCCCTCTCCAACAGCTCCACATCTCTCTTGACTTGGGGGCCCAGCTCCGGCCACAGGACTGCAGATGGGGCCTCCCGAGGGCAGAGCAGAGAGGGACAATCCCCTCCCTGTCCCTGCTGCCACCCCTCTGCTGATGGAGCCCAGGAGACCATTGGCCTTAGAGCTGCAGGAGCTCCCTGCTGGCTCAGGGTCAGTTCCTCACCCACCAGCACCCCCAGGTCCTTCCCAGCAGGTGACTCTCCAGGAGCTCCTCTCCCAGCCCGTGTCTGGGATTCCTCTGACCCAACAGTAAAACACTGACTTGCTGTAGAGGGAAAACTTCCCACTGATCATTCATGTGCATCTCCCTGGGTGTCACATCCCACCTCCCAGCACGTTCCTGCAGCTACAGCACAGTGACCCGCTGGCTGCCAGCACTGTCGGGCTATCACACACAACACATTTCACTCACAGTGGCCTACTCCCATGTCTTTCCCTTTTTTTTTATCTTCTTAACAGCTTGCTCATGGTGAAAACCTAGATAATACTCATAAAAGACACCATTACAAATGTGTTGCCACTGTAGAGCTTAATCCTCATTTTGTTTTGTTCTTCCCCACTCATCTCTCTTGTAACTGCTCTGAGGTGTTCACAGAATCACAGAATATCACGAGTTGGAAGAGACCTTGAAAGATCATCTAGATCAAACCCCCTGCCTGAGCAGGATCATCTAGAGTAGATCACACAGGAACGTGTCCAGATTGGTCTGGAATGTCTCCAGAGAAGGAGACTCTATGGACTTGATGGACTTGTCCTCAGGGCACTGCTCTCTGGTGGACACTACTCCTCCCACCCTGGAGCACAGGGTTGGAGTAGATGATGCCAAGTACTCAGGTCTTATCACAGACCTGGAGCACAGGAAGGGACTGACAGTGAAATCTTGAAGTTTAAGGTGCTTGTTCAAACCATGGAAAATGTTATTGTAAGTTTGGGGGCCTACAAGAAAGATGGGGAGAGGCTGTCCAGTAGGGCCTGTTGTGACAGGACAAGGGGGGATAAAGGGTTTAAACTAGAGGGAGGGAGATTTAGATTGGAGATGAGGAAAAAGTTCTTTGCTGTGAGAGTGGTGGAGCACTGGAACAGGTTGCCCAGGGAGGTGGTGGATGCCCCTGGATCCCTGGAGACGTTCAAGGCCAGGTTGGATGAGGCCCTGAGCAAGCTGATCTAGTTGGGGGTGTCCCTGCTTCTTGCAGGGTGTTGGACTAGATGACCTCTGGGAGTCCCTTCCAACTCTAATCATTCTATGATTCTATAAAACACCCTCCTTTGCATCTACAGGACAAAGCAATTTCTGGCATGCCTTACTCTCAAGAAACATCTTCACCACAGACACACACACAAAAAGAGTATCAATAAACCAATAAAGATGTCTTTAAACATTAATGAATGATTCTGGGATGTGATTTACTGCCTTGAAAAGCTCAATGCAATAAAGCAAAATGTAATGTGAAATTAAACTGATTTTAACTGAAATTAATCTGAAATTAAACAAACTGATGTTTATTTTAAGTAGCTGAGAACACGTGTTGAGCTGCTCAGTTTGGTGCTTGCTGACCCAGTGGCAGACTGGCACAGAACCAGGTTACTAATCACTGGGATAAAATAGTTGGATGTTTTTACATCTCCTCCAGTATTTTGGAGCAAGTTTAATTCTTGGATGCCCTTCTTGGCTCCATCTCAAACTGGCCACAGCCGGGCACACAGAACCGCCTCTGCAATGACTTTGCAAACAAAAAAAAAACACAACAAAAAAATATGCAACAAGTCCTGTTCCTCTTCCAAGGAGATTCTGGCTCCATTACTGATCTTCCAATCATAAATAAACATTTTCTGGGTTTAGAAAATGCCACTGTGGGACCCATCCACAGTGGTACAAATGCAGAGAGCAAGGGAAAATACAACCCCTCTTCCAACCCACCGACCCAGGAGCTGTCACTGAATGTGTGTGACTGGTATCAGACAGGTTCAAGGCAGAATTTGCTTGTGACTTGGAGATTTCTGTAAAAAAATCAAATGTTTAGGATTTCTGCTGTCAAATTGTTGGGAATTGTGGTTTTTATTCTACTCCTGGTCATAGAGATGATGAAGTCATGGTTCATCGGGGGACCCAAAAGCTCCCTCAGCAGCGTGGGGTGTCAGGGGGGCAGTGAGGGAGTCAAACCTCCCTTTAAATGTTGCCCAGTGAATCTGCCTGCTACATAAAGGAGGAGAAAAAGCCAACATTACTCCACTTATTGTCTCAGTTCAACCAAGATTCAACATGAAAAAAAAACAAAAGGGGACATGACCATGGGAAGGCATCATGAAAATTAGTTTTTCTGATTAATTCTTCCCTAGATGACATTCACCCAGAGCCACCCTCTCTCTTCCTTCTTCACACTTTGAAATAAGAAAACCTAAAACCTGCTCAGCTCCTCCCAGGACTGCTCCTTCCTCCTCTCTGGACCACTTCCCAAGGACAGTTGCTCTGCACACAGGACACACACGACATGTCCTGAGCCAGGGCACAATATCCTCCAAGCAAATTGGAAGTGAGGATTTATAGACTCCAGGCAGAGTAAGTGGAAAACAAGGAAAACAAAGTAGATTCATAATGTACTGGCATTGGATGCTGTTCTACTGCTGAGAAACTACAGTTAGGAAGAAAAAAAGAGAGATGGGAAAGAGGGGAGAGGAATAGGGAAAAGAGAGAGAGAAAGAGAAAGAAAAAGAAGGGAAGAAAAAAAAGAGAAAAAATAAAAGAGATAAAAAGAGAGAAGCAGCAGCAGAAGCAACAAATATGGATGAAACCAAAGCTGTGAACTGACTTTTATGGTTTCACAGGGTTTTTCTGCTCAAGAGCATCATCAACATCTGGCTGGAGAAGGGTCAGCACATCACCACTGCTCTAGGTGCCAGCACAGATTTTTATACTGGTCAGGACTGGGTTGATGTTCTCCTAAAGTCTTTAGATGTTGCAGAGAAATCACTGACAAGGTGACAGCCAAACTAAAAGGGAAGTTTTGCTGATAGTCATTGGGATGACCCTAAAATCATGGACCTTACAAAAAAGACCTGAAGCACAGGGATACCAAAGAGGTTAATATTGGGCAACTGGGAGAAGAAAGTGGGAGAACAAACATTTACTGGCCTTTTTATATAAAGTTTGCACTTAACTTTCCCATCTCCTTCTCTGCAACCCTATAGACTTGCCTGATGGTAGCACTGAATATTCATCACCCAGCTGCCCTCCCACAGCAGAAGTTTCTCCCACCACTTAGTTTCCCAAACCTGATTTTCCCCACCCATTCCCAAGGTTTGTGAGCAGAGGCTTCACACATCTCCAGCTTCTCCACACATGACAAGTATCCTTGAAATTACACTTCCAGTTACTTTGAGTGTTATTCAAGAGCTGCTGCCATCCCTGAGCATCACACAGCGATCCCCAACACTATCTCCACACCAGCATCACCCACCTCCAGATCCCACAACCATCCTGGTGCTGCCCAGTAGCTCCCCCCATACTCTCCCCATAAGTTGGTCTCCATACTCTTAGCACTCCTGCCCAAAATTAAGTGCAGCCTCTCTCCTTTCCAGCTCAACCCTGAACTGGCCACAGGGGTTCCAATGTCAAGACAGCAGATCTTGAGGTGGACACATGCACAGAGGATCCAGTTTATGGAAAGCCCTCAATTACCCTGTGAAGGAACCAGGTCTCCACAGATGCTCAGAGCTGGAATGGATCAAGGAAGGGTTGGAGTTTTGAAAACCTTCCCTACACTCAACTGACAGAAATCAAGGTGACTGATATAGGGGACTGCCAGGAGCTGGGCACAAGGGACATGGGTGACAGGTTCTTTAGGTCCAGCCATGTCAAGTGATGTTTTACTGCATCACCATAAGTGCCTGAGCACAGGGACACATCCAGAGGCAGAAGACCAGCAGTTTTCTGGGCTATGGGGAAGTGCCACTATTTATTAATGAAGACTCTAGATACAAACTGGTATAAAATAAATCATGGAATGACAAGGTTGGAAAAGACCATTAAGATCATTGAGTCCAACCAAGAAGTGTCTGTAGCTATTTTTTTTCCTTCAGCTCCCACTCCTTATAGCTGTGTTTACGTCCCCACAGGTTACTCACCCCCTCCCTTGGATGCAAAGATCCACCCAACAACATTAAGTGTTCACACAGGTGACACACAGGTGACACTCAGGAACATCTGCTCAAACCATTTTCATTTCAGCTTCAATGCAGAATCCCCAGGTTGGAAAAGACCATCAAGATCATTGAGTCCAACCATCCCTGTCCTCTCCTGACCCATCTCCCTGAGCACCTCATCTCCCATCTGGTCAATACACCCATGGATGGGGACCCCACCCCCCCTCCCTGGGCAGCCCGTCCCACACCCACACAACTGTTGATATTGTTGGTGAGGAACTTCTTCCTAACAACTAATTTGAACCTGCCCATCTCACATCGGTGGG